>CM060982.1:34361503-34961503 GCA_030765065.1 Deroplatys truncata | reverse complement strand
ACCCAAGAACCACCCAAACAAACATTACCACAAACATTACCATAACCACCAATCTAACAAATGCATTTCCACACCAAATGTCACATCTCCCCCTGGCTACCCAAATCGACGTTCCCGTCGAAGAAAGAAGGATTTGGTTTTTTTACACAGAATTACAGAAAAGAAAATGACATACTTCACAAATTTATTAAAAAAACAATATCTGGATATTTACAAATGTAAGATGGAGCCGAAATGTCTGCCAAAGAAGAAGTTGAGTGTTTAAATACCTGTTAACATATATGTGAAGCTAATACAAACATAATGGAGTCTCGAGTGCCACCGACGTTACTCATTACCTGTCTGTTTGAGTGTACCCCGCACACGCACATTATACTTTGCTGCCACTGTTACATCCGCACTACACTGCACCAAGTCTCGACGTATCTGTTTATGGATGGAATTATCACATCACCCACAACGACGAAGTTTCAGCCGCAGAATTTTTACTTTTGATGCAAGTTGCTGATGATGTGGGGAGCAATCGCTGACTTGGATTGCCCCCCAAACAGTGGCTCCTTTTGCCACATGCAGTCTAGTTAACTGTCAGCAGCTCTCCATGGTGTATATATATGCAGCCTCTGGCATGTCTCTGTGCAGCGGGGTCACTCCTCTGGACACTCGAACTCCCGAACCAGCAAAATCACTATAACATGAATTACAAACAGGTATAACTTGTGCTCCCAAAACATTATCATACAGAGAATAAGAACATACTATGTCATTTAAAATAACAGAAAATGCTACAAATTTAGCAAAAGTTTACAAATATTTAATCTTAGTGCTGAGAAAAGGAAAAAAATGATTACACATTGACAAAAAACTGAATTTTGCAAAGGGGTACAAGCCAAAATTTTACAATAAATGTTTAAAAATAAAGGTAAAGAGACTTGAAAGGGTCAGAATACATGAATATTATGTCAATTATATCCATAGTCTACACATAATAAAAAACACAAATATGGCGAAACATTTGGGATCCCAATATTAAATCTGACCAGCTGGTACAGCTAACTAGCAAAATAAATAAGTGCACTTATCATTCATTCATACATATGAAACAAAATCATTCATACTAACCATGGCTCAAATAATATATAACACATTCACTTGAATAACTACCAAATCTACTGTAAACATTACTACATGCGACAAAATCTGCACCTCGTTACATGCATCAAACTACAAACACTCCTGCTTTACTCTCAATAACACATATTCTCCTTCACATTACTATCTTTATCCTCCTCGTTATGATCATTATCATCATCATTTCTATCATCGTCATCTACAGTAATTACTGAGAAAATAAATATCTTCACTGACATGTCTCATTCAACTAGCTGCAAAATCAAAGATACCTGACATGGGCATAAACTGAATAAATCACGTTAATATTTCAGGAATGACACAAATAATATGGCACTACACTGTTGCATCCACATCAACCGAATCAAGATGAAGCTGGAAAATGGATGGTATTAAAACTTGTTGTATAAGATGGTACTAAAACTTGTTGCATAAACTCAAAACAAAATTAATCTCATTGCATTACTCTCTTTTGTGAACACATCACGCACGCTATACTGGGCACATTTCAGCAACACCAATATGTAGAACATCTCTCGACTTATCACCACGAATTTCCAGCTACGTGTTAGCCCTCCTAAAAACTCAAACATTCAAACTTCAAGGGTACGTTGTAGCTATCCCACCGAAGCTGACATTACTCATCACATCTCACTACCAACATTGAGGCTACTCTTTGGCACTCCCACCGATGCAAATCTTCCATATACTACTCACATAACCTCACACACATATACAGAATTTATGCAACTACTTCTGCAAAGAAAGATCACAGCATCATAAAGAAACACCAAAATCAAGCCAAAAGAATGCAACAGAACAAACCATATCATTACCAAATTAACACTTTCACATATCATTCCTGGAAGTCAAAGGTAATTAAACACACAGTGCACATCAGACAATTACACTGCAGCATAACATAACCAAATAATTTCTAATGCCCAAAAAAATTCAAAATTTTTATTACACAAAATGGTGACAAACTTTCAAATTAGCAAAACATAAACTTCATTCCTGAAAATCACAGCTTATTTAAGCATTGGTCATTAAAACAAAAATTTAGCATACCTGTCTTCATTATGAAACTTTTCCATTTGTCAAAATATACATACCACACTTTGGTACACACCATGTGCACATACATACAGGTTGCTTTTCTTTCCCTTTTCTTTTTTACTACAAAATTCCATGCAACCTTCCAAATTCCGGTAACACACATATAACTGTACCATCGACATCCAATGAGAGTGGATAAGTCCTGCTGGTCCATATTGGATGCTCGTTAAACCTATATAGGTGAAGATACTGGCACAGCTGGTGGTAGCTGAAACTTTCACTCAAATTAGTCACTTGAAATACTTTCAAAAATAATTGCGTAACTAGATAAAACCAAACATGGCAACGGTGAACCAAAATTATTATTAGTACTACCACGGCAAACGTACCCGAGCACGGTACACAAATAGGAATTTTTTTTAAATAGATGCACCTCACTTCACTTTACTTTTTTCTTTTTTTATACACACGCAACTTAAGATATGAAACACCTGAACTGTAAAAAAAAATTGCTTCACATTCTAGAATTGCTAATGTATTGCAAGACCACTCAACGATTATGCAACATTACGCAACACCAGCTAACACGTTGCAACCACATTATTAAAGTTCCAAATATCACTAGATTTTCCACAATTCACAAAAAACAAGAAATTTAGAAAGGACAGTGCAAACAATTTTTCATACAAACAGAATTTAAACAACGGTAAGGGGAAAAATGAAGCCGAAAATTAACAACCACCAGCAGCAAGACAATGTAAAAATTTTAAAGTCAGCTCAAAATAAAGATTCAAACAGGGACTTTTAAGAAAATACTTTTAGATGAATTTAGAACATAAAACCACAATTTTCAAATAGAAACCCTTACCATTAAGCCAAAACTAAGGAGTTACATGTTCCAACGAACACGTGGAGAACCAAATTACGTAAACTACATTTCAGGCTAAGAGAAAAGAAATTGCACTTCAAAATATCACATTATTCCCGGTCTTCCACCAATTTGTCGTAACCTCTACATTTTCAAATAAATCAGGTGAGTAGAGCATGGTACTGGATTTTAAAACATCACAAACTACACGAGGTCCGACGGGGCGAGCCCAATAAAGTTCTTAAACACCTGAAAATTCCTAAAAATATGCCTAAATCATTGTGTGGAAGGAAGGAAGGATCAATCTGCATGAAGAATCTACATAACAGAAATTTAGATGGTAAGTATATATATATATATATATATTGAATAAATAAGGATACAGAGTACCTTCTGCTGATGGGCGTCTCCTAAGCTAAGTCCATGTCCGCACTCCTCGATGTTCAGAAGAAGAGAGAGCGTTAGACGCTTGCTACTGATAACTGGTTTCTACCCCCACTACCATTATATCATTCCGGTCTGTGTTGCCAATCCAAGAACCACCCAAACAAACATTACCATAACCACCAATATAACAAATGCATTACCACACCAAATGTCACCTCATCGTCTTGTTAGCATCCTAAATACGCTCAAATTTAGTCATCTAACTATACATTTAAAAACAGACAAGAAGTATCAAAATCAGTTTACAGGGAAAATTAGTTTTAGTTACACCTTGTAATTTATTTTACCCAAAGTTTAGCACACAATGAGCATAAACATGTGAGCAAAGAAAACTGATGCAGCCGAGCGGCATGGCTCAGGCGGTAACGTCTGTGGTCCGCATTTGGGAGGTCCCGGAATCAAGTCCCGTGGACCGATCAATTTGACTGAGGTCTTTTCGTGATTTCCCTCAGTCGCTAACGTAAATGCCGGATTGGATAATATATACCACGACCCAAAGTTCCACCTTAAGTCTAAAACAGTAGTAAAAATAAAAAATAGGTGGTAATAGCGAATGCTGTACCATCTATCCACAGACAATGAAAACAGCTCGACTGGACGGCACCCTAATGTCATCTGCACGGCACGAAACAGAAGATCCACCTTTTATGCGCTATGGTCTCTGGACACGTGACGAAGCAAGATGGCATGGTTACAGGGATAAGACCGAGAAGGCTAACTTCCGCCTTTCTATATGAAAGCAGCAGTTAGACTGGACGACACACTGATGCCATCTGTACGGCACGAAGTAGAAGATCCGGTTGCTTTGCGCTAGGGTCTCTGTGGACACGACGAAGCAGGTGGTTACAGTTATGAGACCTAGAAGGCTAACTGTCCGCCACACCTCGATCTAAGAGTTATCCACTAACAGTTCCGTCACAATCTGACCATGTAGTTAAAGCGACTTAAAATAAATAGAGTAATAAAAAAAATGATGCAACGAAAATAGAAAGCAAAATGTTGTAATTTAGCGCTATTCTTGAAAAAATATTCATTTCGGTAGCGGACTTCCTTGTATAACTAGAGAATGGTATTTATTAATAAAATGTAATGTAAATTGCTTTAGGTATTTAATGTTTACAATAGATATTATAAAGCTTAAAAATAACCTTTCTGACTATTCTGAACTCTTAATAATTTCACAGAATACTCGAAAACTAATTGTTATATATTGTAGTATTCGTATAAACTGGCACAATCCACAATATGTAATCAAACTTCATCCTGAGAAAACTTAAACAGACAACAGCGAATATTTCAAAAGGAGTTTATTTTACGAAAATGTTATTTAACATAAATTCTATATTTTGATGACCGCTTCATTTTTCTTGCATTTAAGTTTTTGTATAGCTTTTATGGTTTCCCGGTTATATAAAATTCAAAAAGAAAGAAAGAAAGAAAGAAAGAAATCCAATGAGCTATTTAGAGAAAATTAAACATAAAGGATTCATTCATGATGCCTATGTTGAACATAGTATGATATTGTGATGCAATGGCCAGCCCAAAGTAATTGGGAGCCGAGCATCGGAGTAAACATGATAACGGCCGGTTGCCAGTGTAAACACCGGGAGGTAACTAGAACTTTCTGGAAGCTTATTTCCCCCCTCCTCCAGAAAGTGTATCGAAATATTTCTAGAAGATTCCACTGACTATGTAAGCGAGGGTTCTCCAGTTAGTCACGAGTCAGAGCTGGTCGAGAGTTGAGTTGACTCGGTCAGTGATCGAGCGAGCGACTGCGTTTCTGAGGCGACATTAAGAGCGAACCTCCAAGCGAGTTGGTGTCGAGTGTTGTGACATGCAGCTAGTACTAATGCGGAGCGACGGTTGTGAACCGTCCGGTGTGAAGAGGCTACTTCGAGAAGGAAGTGAACTGAAGGGGAATTGAACTAGCTCACCTTAGTGAAATTATAGTGTGAACGAAGTGAACTACCGGGAAATTGAACTATATAAAACGGAACAGCGACAGATTAAAACGAAAAGTGACAGCTGAAAAGCTGGACGAAGTCACACTGGTGTCAGGAGTGGGATTAAGAAGCACAGATGAAGGAAATGATTAACAATTTATTGGCTGTAATGGAGGAGATTAAGAGCAACATAAAGAGTGTAGTTTCAACAATGGAAAAAATGAGGACGGAAATTAAATATGAAATGGTGGAAGATGGCATTAATGCGGTGGAGGAGCGTCTAGATCAGCGAGGAAAACGGGCAGACGAAAGAAAGCAAGAGGACGAGGGAGGTTGCAATGGACAAGATTCTGGAACAGCAGATGACGGAGTGTACTGCAGCTCTATGACCAGTCACGGTGCATAGGTTGATTGGAACGAGGGGAACTTGAAGGGGAGCAGCTGGTGGATCAAGGCATAGGGCCGATCTTGAAGGATAAAGAAACTGGCGTACGACCCGCGTGGATTGATGTTTTCCCAAAGGTCTGAGAACTGTTGGACGTGGTAAGACTCCCTGGTGATCAGGAATGGTGTACCGAAGAGAGTGTGGGTGTTCATAGTCAGAGGGACTAGGGTGGAACAACTGGTGCTCCCGAAGAAGACGGTGCAGAAAGTCCTCGAGAAAACCCAATCCAGCATTACCGGCAAGCACCTGGATGCGAACAAGACTCCAAAGAAGCTTCATTGCCGATATTATTTGTTGCAGCTTCGAAGCGACGTGGAGAGGTGGTGGCCCTCATGTAACATACATGCCACAGTTCCTGGGCCACCGTCACGTATTCGGTGTTAACCCGTAGGAGACCGATGGTACTTCTTTGTGATCACCCTGTTGCAGATCGTGGAGCTGTTCGGAACAACCAGCTCTGAGGAGGGAGCTGTGTGACGAGCGACCATGGCCCAAGGCTATCGGTAGGTCAGCACCGAACGGTCGGAGTAAGCACAATATCAGCCGCACCGGGCGCACTATCGAAAGGTGACTAAAACCTTCTGGAAGCTTCTCCAGATAGTGTGTCGAAATAGTTCTAGAACGTTTGAGAACTTTGTGGAAAGTCTCTACTGGCTATATAGGTGGACGTTCTCGTACTGTCTAGTTAGTCGCGAGTCGGTGAGGCTCGAGAGTTGAGTTGAGTCGGTCAGTGAGCAAGCGAGTTAGCGACTGCGTTTCTAATGCGACATCAAGAGCGATTCTCCGAGCGAGTTGGTGACGAATATTGTGATATGCAGCGAGTGCTACTGCGGAGCTATGATTTGTGGAGCTCTTGCGTTCGACTTCCGAGTAAAGTGAACCGTCCGGCTGTGTCACGAAGGAAGAGAACTGACGGATAATTGAACTAGTTCACCTTAGTGAAGTGACAGTGTGAACGAAGTGAACTCTTAGTGAAATTGAACTAGATAAAACAAAACAGTGACAGATAAAAACATAGAACAGTGGCAGTTTGTAAAAACTGGGCAAAGTCACAACACTTTAATACGAAACTTTTGGATCATTTTTTATTTTAGAAAATAAAAATGGCAAAATGTTTTCTGTGCCTAACATGGCTTGGTTTCGGGAGATTCTATGACTTCTTAAACTTGCATCTTAAAATATGCAATCTAAATAGGACATATGCCAATCAAAATTTTGTGTTAAGTTATTCTTCCCCCTCTCTACTCACAGATCTGCATGGCATGGTACAGAGAGCTTGTGACACTTGCCCGCTCTGATACTTGCCCGAGATACAATTTAGTGACAGTTGCTCTCAGGATTACATATTTGGAAAATTTGAAGAAGGTTTTTACTTCACTCCTTTTATTAATGCTTGACACGATTTAAATAACACTTCACTGATATAGAGAGAGCTGTGAGATTTTTTTTATTAATTACTTGCACTTTTTAACACGTAAACTATTTTTGTCTCACACTGAATCCGTATTAAACTTCTCGAGGACGCATCTCGCGTCCGGTTAGGAACACTGTCTATAAGCAACTGACTTCTAAATTTGTACAATTTGCCCTATTTAAGTTTGTGATTGGCTAATCCTACTCCAATAGAATACTTTCATTTAACTAAAGCTTTTTCTGGTGGTTGATTGGCTATTTTATAAACTGTCTCAAAATTTACATTATTGTTGCTCCAATAATAACTAGTAGAATTATTGAACTTTCAAATTCATTATTGCCTCAAGGTTGCCTCATTGTTACCTCATTGTTAGCAAGTTTTAATCTATTATTCTTACAGCTCCCACATTATTAAATTACGTAATACATTCATATAACATTATTACACATGTGTACAATAATATAAACATATATAATGACTGTAATATACACTTTTTATATATTGTTATATACACATATTGCATTAAGGTGGGCTGCTATTGAATTTATATATTATATAATTTGACTGATATCATATAAGTGTTAAAAACACTCCCTCAAATTTAGTCAATTTAGGAAAACAGTTTTGAGTACTGCTGGAAGGTCGAGCATCAATTGGGAGAGAGTAGAGGGGGACAAATCCCCATTTTGTTACCAGAAGCTGGCCTTGTCCGTTAATCTTGCTAACCCATTCGTGGTAGATTGTCTGAAGTTCATTTTATGGTAAGTGTTTTCACCGAAGATTTCATGGAATTCACCGAAACTAAGGAAAAGCCCTTTTGTGCTACAACGAATATCAATACATAGCGAATCATACAAATAAAGAAAACGTAGCCCATTGGCGCTTCTTGAACTACACGAAGAGAAGCTGAAAAGGACGTGTTTCATTAGAAACGGCGTCATTTTTGGAGAACAACTTACATATTTGTGCTTCGGATGTTGCAGCAAATGAAGTTGGGAAACAAATGACTAACTACAGAAGGTGAGAGAGGAGATGAATTTCGAACTATTCGTGGAAGAAGTTCGAAAACTATTTATTAGCGTTTACGGTTTAGTGACTGCTATCTTAATTCAGACAAGCAATAAACAGGCGTCGCAGTTGGAGGAAATACTATTACGAGATCCAGATCTTGGAGGAGATATCACTCTCTCTCTGGGAACAAATTAACCGTGAACAAAGGATAAAGTTTCCTTATTTACGATGACAAACGTGGACTTCAAAATTATAGGTTTTGCCAGTGCAAAAGGAAGGACTGTTTTGGAAACTGTCCTCCTCTTTTATTTATGTAAACTTCAAGAGTTCTAGTAAGCAATTTAAGCAGGTCTCCGCAATACAGGCTAATCTGGGAGGTTCTTTAGAGGAAATTCTCATATCTATACTGAATTCACTTCTGACAAATAAGAAGCGCAAAACTTATGACATGGTTGATAATTAATTGTTATTCCACGATGCTGTACAGGCTAAATTTGAAAAGGTAGAACCAGGCTGAAAATTCAATGCCATAGCCGGGATTTGAACAACAAATCATAAGTTTCCCGTGCCGTTGCTCTAATGAACTAAGCTACCATGTCAACATGGTAAGACATTAAATTTAATGTTCTAATAGTGGTTAACTATTGAACCCAGTACTTAAAGTAGGTATTTAAGATATTGTAAGTTGCAATTGGTGTTAAATATCACAAAATGAAATTGAGAATGTCTCGTGTTTTATTGAAAAAGGGGAATTATTTAGCGAATTTAATGTTGTGCCGACAAGTTGCCATGGTAGCTCAGTTGGTTAGAGCTACAGCACGGTAGCCCGAAGATCCGACGTTCAAATGCCGCCATGGCATTCAATTTGTACTTTCTCTACTACGTATAGTAAGTAGGGGAGGTATTGCATTCCACTCAAAAATTCGATACCGAGATTTCACTGGAAATACATGTTTGAGGCCTCCTGAATCCAAAAAAAGTATTTTTTGGAAACATGTACGACTGTGTGTCTCTGTGTCTGTGTATGTGTATGTGTATGTCTGTGAACAGCATAACTCAGAAAAGAACAGTCGGATAAACACCAAACTTGGTATTTAGGTTCAGTATCTTCCAGAGATGCGACGCTAAGGTTTTCAAGAAAATTTCACACCCCAGATTACCCTTTACATGGAATATTTTTCGAAAATTTTAATTTTCTCAAAAATGACTAACGATTTTGAATAAAACACCATAAGTTTAAGACATTTTTATGGCAAATTAATTGTATATGTTGAATTTTCTGGGAATGTCTCCAAAAGTATTCTTCATTTTAAACGACGTTTGCATAACTGGCAAAACATAAGAGATAGACAAAAGTTTACTACACAAAAAATGTAGATCAAGTTAAAATATACATTTTTTTGTTGAGTGAACTATTTTGGACATATTGCTTGTTATTCCCTTAAATTTTCCAATACTTATATTTTTTCTCAAATTCGTTATTCATTTTTTGTCCTGGTAATGCAAATAGAATGAAATGCTCGACATAGCAACCAGCTCTTAAAATATTTGACTATCGCTTAAAGTCTACCAATTCCCCTTGCATCTACAAGAAAATTAGCAATAAGATTAACATCTCGATTAACATGAAGCATATGTAGAATAAGCGTTTGTAAAAATAGTTTGTACAGGAGTGGAGAAAGTCATGTGAGTGTAACACATCAGATTTTTTAGTCGGATTCTCTACTTTTCGCACATAATGAACTTGTTCTCCGCTACGAAGAATTACTAGAATGGCTATGATCTAGGTAAAGAAGGATGTGTTTTTCTTCAGAAGATTTGTGAAAATTGTAGGCAATGCTTGTGAAAAAGTGCAAACGTTTGACTTTGATAGAATACATGCAAAATGAAGAAATTCGGATTCACATTCGCGCACGTGCTGCATTAGCATACCAGTATGATTGAAGACGCTTGATTATGCATCCGAAACTTACTGAGAATGTAAAGCTCCGAAGCTTCTGTGACCACTTAGTAGAGCAGTAGTTGGAGGACAACATTCTTCCCAGAGTGGTGTAGAAAGCTCAATAAACGGTTCAAGTCTAATATATCTGAAGGTTAAAATCGAAGGCTAAGCAATCTGGTTTCGAGGGCACATCCAAATGTATACACACTAGTAACAACTTTTCGAGAAGAATACCATTCACACACATGGAATAGGAAAAATATGATGTGTTACACTCACATGACTTTCTCTACTCTTCTACAAACTATTTTTACAAGGGCTTATTCTCCATATGCCTCGTGTCAATCGAGATGTTAAACTCATTGCTAATTTTCTTGTAGGTGCAAGGGGAATATGGTAGACTTTAAGCGACAGTCAAATCTTTTAAGAGCTGGTTGCTATGTGGTGCATTCCATTCTCTTTGTATGTCTAGTACGTAAAAAAATGAATAAAGAATTCCCATTTGAGAAAAAGTATTGGAAAATTTAAAGAAATAACAAGCAGAATCTCGAAAATGGTTCACTCAAAAAAAAAATGCATATGACATAAATTGTGTATTTTAACGCGATCTACATTTTTTGTGTAGTAAACTTTTGTCTACCTCTTATGGTTTACCAGTTATGCAAAAGTCGTTCAAATTGAAGAATACTTTTGGACACATTCCCAGAAAATTCGAGTTATACATTTCATTTCTCATGAAAATATCTTAAACATGTGATATTTTAATCAAAATCGTTAGAGCCATTTTTGAGAAAATTAGAATGTTAAAAAATGTTCCATGTAAAGGGTAATCTGGGGTGGGGGGATTTTCTTGAAAACCTGCGTGTCGCATCTCTGGGAGATACTGAACCTACATACCAAGTTTGGTGTTTATCCGACTGTTCGTTTCTGAGTTATGCTGTTCACAGGCACACACACAAACATGTTTCCAAAAAAGCTTTTTTGGACGCAGGTGGTCTCAAAACATATATTTCCGGTGAAATCTCGGTATCGAATTTTTGGGTGGAATACAATACTTCTCCTACTTACTATACGTAGTAGAGAAAGTAAAATTCTCAACCTGGAGGTCAAACCATTAAAATAATCAATAAAATCCGATTAAGTCATAAGCAAAGCATTGAAAAAGCTTGGGGAAGATGGAAATGTTATGTATCTCCTTAAAACCTTTGTCTACGTAAAGGAAAGTAGAGTAGAGTGAAAAAATGCTGTAAATATAATTTCACTGTTAAAGAAAAAATACCCCAGCATGTAAATGTTATGCATAAAACTCACAGTTTTACTGAAAA
This sequence comes from Deroplatys truncata, assembly GCA_030765065.1. Classification (NCBI taxonomy): domain Eukaryota; kingdom Metazoa; phylum Arthropoda; class Insecta; order Mantodea; family Mantidae; genus Deroplatys; species Deroplatys truncata. Next base: position 34,949,921 of record CM060982.1, on the reverse strand, counting down.
AAAGCCTAAGAAAAACATACAAACGACTATTTTTACTGAAAATATTATTTTGTAACACATTAATAATGACAAAAAGTAAACAAAGAAATAAAAAACATGGGGAACGCAAAGAGACCACCTCCACGCGGTGTTCCCTGGTAACGACATTATGTCGGCTAAGTGTCTCTTAATTAATTAATAATATCCAAGGATCAAAAGGTGGCATATATTCATCAATAGAGAAACATCAGCAGCTTCAGATTTGTCCTGGCCAGTCAGCAAGGTAATTAGCGAGAAACCAGTTTGTAATCAGGTAGTTATTGTCACTACTGGCAAATGTCACTGTGGGCGATTGTCTCGCATCTGATTGTAGGAAATAGAAACTACTCCAACGCACAAGCGCATAACGCGTTTTAAACAGTTGCTCGCAGTCGATGTGCAAAACGATTTTGCAAGCATCAAGCATAACTTACAAAATTAGAATTTCCTTACAGTAAATTTTGATGTTTATCTATTTGTTTCACAGGTGGGTTATAAATATAAATTTAATATGTATGCTAACTTTATAGTTACACTAACAGTCAACTATCCCAGCAGTTTACCCGTTTTGGGTTCAGTGCAGCTCCATATAGGCCATAAACTTCCCAGTTCTTTGAGGCAGTATTTTTAACACTTAAATGATTTCGGTCTAGTTATGTAATATAAATTCAATAACAGCTCGCCTTAAAGTAATATGTGTATTTAACAATATATAAAAAGTGTATATTACATCATTGTAATTATGTTTATATTAATATGTACATGTTCAATAATGTTATATGAATATATTACGTAATTTAATAATGTAGGAGCTGTGAGAATAATAAGTTAAAAGTTTCTAACAATGAGGTAACAATGAGGTAACAATAATGAGTAAGAATGTTTAATAATGCTACTAGTCATTATTGGAGCAAAAATAATGTAATTTTTAGTGACAGTTTATAAAATAGCCAATCAACAACCAGAAAAAGCTTTAGTTAAATGTAGGTATTCTATTGGAGTAGGATTAGCCAATCAGAAACTGAAAAGGAGAAAATTTTACAAATTTAGAGTTCAGTTGCCTGCGGACAGTGTTTGTAACCGGATGCTTGATGTGGCCTCGAGAAATGTGAGACATTTCGTATTCGTGTGAGACGAAAATAGTTTACGTGTCAAAAAGTGCTAGTATTTAATAATAAAAAGAATCTCACAACTCCCTATATCAGTGAAGTGTTATTTAAATCGTGTCAACCCTTAATAGAAGGAGTGAAATAAAATTACAATCTGTGTAAGCCTACATTCATGTCGCACCATAACGCTACTAAGAGAAACGTGTCTCTAACAATAATACTGACGCAGCCGAGGTAAGCATAAATACATAATATTTAAAGAAACAGTCAAATTACAAAGTTAACATTTTTTAAACTTGGGGCAAAGGCCACCTAAAAGTACATTTGGGGCGAAAGCTACCGGAAACTGTTTATTATACGTGCGGTTGCATCTACTACAAGTTCGGCTCACCAACAGTTGAAATACAATACAACTCCTACTTCAAATCGGCTTTTCCATACGTGAAACAATAACCTAAAATTGACGCCCAAAGCATGGGGCAAATAAAAACGTTCTCATCTTTTAATTGCAATATCTATTATGATAATGTTACAAATAATACAAATTGTGTGGCAGATACCTAGTGGTTAAGTTTTTATTAATGACAAAAAATACTTACTACAACTCTACGAATGAAATGCTTTCTTATAGTTTTTACTTTAGGCGTTGTTTTATAATCAGTTTAGGATCATGAAGAAATATCGACTTTGGACAAGATGCTCATCACAAGAATCTGAATAACACATCCACTTCTACTTCTCCAAAACAACAACCACTTAAACATTCAACCTGCAATATAAGATAATACAGTCAACACATAATTTAAAACTGTTGAGACGTAGGGCTATTGCAGAAATTTCCTTAAAACTTCTAGAAATCTAAACCTCGCCATGGAGAACCCAAGTGCTCGTGAAACGTTTTCAACTTTCAAATGTACAACATTGTAAACCAAAATGTTATAACAGCATACAATGTTTGTTCTTATTTGTGTATGTTGTCAAAAAATGTGAAGAAATTCATTGAAACAGAATTGTCTTGCAATATTGTTATATATAGGGTCTTTCAACAGGAGTGTCCTATTTTTGAACTTAAATAAAACACGTTCATAAATGATAGAGGTTTATTACTTTTTTTATTTTGGAACATAATTAATGTCATTACGTGTGGAAGAGTACATCAGGTCAGTGACCGCTGCGTCTTCGTTGGGTTGCGCCTATACGGTTGACCCAATTTTCAATGACAGAAGAACGTAAATTAGGTCCAACTTCACGAATAACAAGCGTGATGTTATTCATAGGATCATTTACTGTTTCTGGCTTGTTGACATAAACTCAAGATTTAACATAACCCCACAAGAAGTAATCCAACGGCGTTAAATCACATGACCTCGGGGGCCAGTTAACGTCACCACCACGGGAAATGATGAAACCTTTGAACTTCTCCTTCAAAAGATCGATTGTTTCGAGAGCAGTATGACACGTGGCACATCTTGCTGGAATAAGATATTTCTGAGATCCATACCATCCAATTGAGGCCAAAAATATCTTTCTCGATTGACAGTTAGAGCTTATCCATCTTCATCTTGGAAAAAATATGGACCAATGATTTCACCATACCAAAATCCACACCACACAGTAACCTTTTGAGGATGAAGTGGTCGTTCTTGAATCTGCATTGGAATTGTGATTGCTCCAATAGCGGCAATTTTGTTTGTTAACACAACCATCTTTCCAAAAGTGGGCTTCGTCGCCGAAGATGATTTTTCGGCAAAAATCCGGGTCAATTTCCAATTCCTCCATAGCCCAGTCAGCGAATACACGGCGCAACGTATGGGGTTTGGCTTTAGTTCTTGAGTTAACACCATTTTGTAAGCGTGAAACTTCAAGTCCAGATGCAGAATTCGCCAAGTTGAGGTCGGTGAAAGTCCCAATTCTTGCGCTCGGCGAGCAATTGATTTGTTTCCGTTCTCGCGTACACTCTCACAAACGGCGCCTATGTTTTCGTTGGGGCGCTTACGTCGATTATGTACAGGCGTACTTTGATCGCTGACAGAACCACTTCTTTCATATTTATCGATCAAACGCCGAATCGTTCTCTCGCAGGGCGATTATGCACACCGTAAACTTCACGCAATTCACGGAAGGTTTGGCGAACAGATGATCCGTTTTGATAATAATTTTCACAATTTCTAAGCGTTGCTGAATGCTGTAACGTTCCATGGCTATTTGTCAATAACAACAGTAACACATGACTGCTGTAACTCAATAACAACGGCAGCGATCACATGTTAAAGATAGGACACTTTTGTTGAAAGATCCTATACCTACATGTTTAATTATCGATACAAAGGAACAGCGAGATTGGTCCATAATTTTTCCAAGATGAAGATGGAGAAGCTCTAACTGTCAATGGAGAAAGATACCGGGCTCTTATAAGGCACTATTTTTGTCCTCAATTGTATGGTATGGATCTCAGAAACATCTGGTTCCAGCAAGATGGTGCCACATGTCATACTACCCTCGAAACAATTGATCTTTTGAAGGAGAAGTTCAGAGGTTTCATCATTTCCCGTGGTGGTGATGTTAACTGGCCCCAGAGGTCATGTGATTTAACGCCGTTGGATTACTTCTTGTGGAGTTATGTTAAATCTCGAGTTTATGTCAACAAGCCAGAAACACTAAATGATCTTATGAATAACATCACGCGTGTTATTCGTGAAGTTGGACCTAATTAACGTTCTTCTGTCATTGAAAATTGGGTCAACCGTATACGCGCAACCCAACGAAGTCGCGGCGGTCACTTAAGTGATGTTCTCTTTCACACGTAATGACATTAATTATGTTCCAAAATAAAAAACTCTGACGTGTTACACTCACATGACTTTCTCTACTCTTGTACAAACTGTTTTTACAAACGCTTATTCTCCATATGCTTCATGTTAATCGAGATATCGAGATGTTAAATGTTATTGCTAATTTTCTTGTAGATGCAAGGGGGTTTTAAGCGATACTCAAATCTTTTAAGCGCTGGTTGCTATGTGGCGCATTCAATTCTTTATGCATGTCCAGGACATAAAGACAATGAATAACGAATTTGAGAAAAAGTATAAGTATTGAAAATTTAAGGGAATAACAGGCAATATCTCGAAAATGGTTCACTCAACAACAAAAATGTATATCACATAAATTGTGTATTTTAACGCGATCTACATTTTTTGTGTAGTACAATTTTGTCTATCTCTTATGGTTTACCAGTTATGCAAAAGTCGTTCACAATGAAGAATACTTTTGGAGACATTACCAGAAAATTCAAGATATACATTTTATTTTTTATGAAAGTATCTTAAACATATGATATTTTAATCAAAATCGTTGGAGCCATTTTTGAGAAAATTAAAATTTTCGAAAAATGTTCCATGTAAAGGGTAATCTGGGGTGGGGGATTTTCTTGAAAACCTTCGTCTCGCATCTCTGGAAGATACTGAACATAAATACCAAGTTTGGTGTTTATCCGACTGTTCGTTTCTGAGTTATGCTGTTCACACACACACAGACACACAGGCAGGCGCGCGCACACACACACACACACACACACACACACACGGACATGTTTCCAAAAATGCTTTTTTTGGATTCAGGGGGTTTCAAAACATATATTTCCGCTGAAATCTCGGTATCGAATTTTTGGGTGGAATACAATACTTCCCCTACTTACTATACGTAGTAGAGAAAGTAAAAAGAAATAAAACTCTATCATTCATATAACGTGTTTTATTTAAATTCAAAGAAGGACACTCTTGTTGAAAAAGCCTATATTTCTGCAAACGCATATTTGGATTAAAATAAAGTAGATACAAAAATAAGCTTTAATAGAACTAGCTTGTATACCCACTAATAAATAATAGAGAGTAGAGAATGTCATGTGAATGTATCATATCGGATTTTTCTATTTACTTTCTTCGTCCTGAAATAGTTCCAGTTGCTTAATGCCACGTTTATCTGTTTAAAAAGTTAAGATACAATTATTTCGTAAGCGCTTTATGTCCCAGGCTTCATAGTTAAAAATCACTATTATGTCAGTCAAGTTAAACAACGTCGTGTGTAGGCTAACGTTGAAAGTGTATAATCAGACTGAAAAATTCAATACCATATCCGGGATGTGAACCATGGATCATCGGCTTATCGTGCCGCTGCTCTAATCAACTGAATTACCGTGGTAACAGCAGTGAAGCTTTCAGTCTGATTCTATCTTGCCAGCTTTAGCCTATACACGACATGTGTGGAAGAACAGTTAATTAAATGAAATAATTGCGCAAATATCCCTATAACAAGGGTAGGTTCTGCTGGCACTTACATTGTTAAGAAAACAGTAAAATGTTTTAATTCCCTTATAAAACTCTGCTGTTGATGACAACCTTGCCACGGTAATCCCACAATCGTGCTCGTCAGCTACGGAAGAAGCTACAATAGACCCGAGAGTTGATACGCGATATTAAATTACACAGATAGCTGCAGAATTGAGGCATGGAAGTGAAATTCCAGTAGGATAGGGGATTCTGTTACTTGTTTCAGAGAACGATGCTGCAGGGCACATGCATTCAGCTCATTATCATCCCGCCTAATAATAATAGTCCACTTACACTGAGGTATTGACTGAAATACACTACCGCCTCCATTGTGTGCGCGTTGGACATGTTCTCTTCCACATAATGAAGCTTGCAAATTAAATCCAAATTACTGATTCCTGCTTCTCCAATTACACATCGTATACCCACTTCTTTTATTACCCATCGGCACAGCATAATGTAATGTAGCGGCCGGAAATGTTAAAAGTCCTCTTTGTTCCAAAAACTTGTTGCAGTTCTATTGTTATACATCCCGCATTTGTATCCAAACATATACAACATATGCCTAGTGTGTTAAAGCCAGGGGATAGCAAAGACAGCATTATTTATAGCACAAGGCTTTATTATTGGTATTGCATAAAGTGTAAAGGACGGTGCATGTTTCTAGAGAAAACGGCATATCAATGAATATATACGTATAATAAGTAGTGGAAGTATGTAATTCCACCCAAAAATTCAATACCGATATTTCACCGGAAATACATGTTTTGAGGCCTCCTGAATCCAAAAAAGTATTTTTGGAAACATGCTCGTGTGTGTGTCTGTCTGTGAATAGTATCACTCAGAAACGAACAGTCGGATAAACACTAAACTTGGTATCTTCCAGAGAGACGACACGAAAGTTTTCAAGAAAATCCCCCCACCCCAGATTACCCTTTACATGGAACATTTTTCGAAAATTTTAATTTTCTCAAAAATGGCTCCAACGATTTTGAATAAAATACCACGACTTTAAGATATTTATATGACAAATGAACTATATATCTTGAATTTTCTGGGCATGTCTCCAAAAGTATTCTTCATTGTGAAGGACTTTTGCATAACTGGTAAACCATAAGAGATAGACAAAATTTTACTACACAAAAAATTTAGATGGCATTAAAATACACAATTTATGTGATATACATTTTTGTTGTTGAGTGAACCGTTTACGAGATATTGCTTGTTATTCCCTTAAATATTCCAATACTTATACTTCTTCTTAAATGGAAATTCGTTATTTTTTTTGTCCTGGTAATGCAAAGAGAATGGAATACTCAACATAGCAACCAGCTCTAAAAATATTTGACTATCGCTTAAAGCCTACCAATTCCCCTTGCATCTACAAGGAAATTAGCAATAAGATTGACATCTCGATATTCTCGATTAACGTGAAGTATATGGGGAAAAATCGTTTGTAAAAATATTTTGTACAAAAGTAGAGAAAGCCATGTGAGTCTAACACTTCAGATTTTTCATATTGGAATAATTAATAAAACTTATACCTTGAATTTTCTCTAAATAGCCTCTGAAGTACTTGCTCTTCATTCTCGCCTAAATTTTTCTAATTGTGAAATCTTACAACACAAATGAACACCATTTTAAAGCACATTATTTATGTGAACACAAATCTTTGCGGTAGTAACTATTTCCAACACAAAGCTGTTTTACTCCTGAACTTTTGATGCATTTTACTACACGTTAAAATGTTAAGTGGCGATATTTTTGCTTTCTCTACTACGTATAGTAAGTAGGGGAAGTACTGCATTCCACCCAAAAATACGATACCGAGATTTCACCGGAAATACATGTTTTGAGGCCTCCTGAATCCAAAAAAAAAGCATTTTTGGAAACATGTCCCTGTGTGTGTCTGTGAACAGCATAACTCAGAAACGAACAGTCGGATAAGCACTAAATTTGGTATTTAAGTTCAGTATCTTTCAGAGTTCCGACACGAAGGTTTTCAAGAAAATAATCACACCCAGATTACCCTTTACACGGAACATTTTTCGAAAATTTTATTTTCTCAAAAACGGCTCTAACGATTTTGATTAATGTAGCATATGTTTAAGACATTTTTATGGCAAATAAAATGTATATTTTGAATTTTCTGGGACGACTTTTACATAATGATAAACCATAACAAATAGACAAAATTTTACACCAAAAAAATGTTAAAATACACAATTTATGTCATATATATTATATTTTGTTGAGTAAACCATTTTCGAGCTTTTGCTTCTTATTCTCTTAAATTTTCCAATACTTATACTTTTTCTCAAATGGGAATTATTCATTTTTTTGTCTTGGATATGCAAAGGGTATTAATCTGTGGCAAAGAGAATGGTGCTGCACATAGAAACCAGCTATTAAGAAATAAGTCTATGCTTAAAGGCTACTGTATTTCTATATTGCCCTTGTAAATATATATTCCCCTCACATCTACAAGAAAATTAGCAATAAGATAGAGTCTGCAAATGTTTATCTCGATTAACATGAAGTAGATGGAGAATAAGCGTTTGTAAAAATGTAGATAAAGTCATGTGAGTGCAACGCATCAGATTTATTTAATCAATATCCCTAAATGATTAAATACAGATTTTAATTCTCACTGAAGCTAACGGCAAAAGACATACATTACACAGAATAGTCATTTAATGTAGAAAATATATGTTAGGTTTGACTTAAGCAATAGCTTTTTTTTTAAAGAAACAAAGCTTCTAGAGCGTTAGTATGGACTATAATTACTGCGTATTCCTTGCTCACTCTCTACCTCTCTCCTCTCCCCTTTTTGGCAAATGTGTGTGTGTGTCTTATCAGAAACACACACACACACACACAGTATTAATAAAATCATTATAAACCATTAAATGTCCATCCTAACGGAAATCGGTAAGTAATAAAACTTCTTAGAAAGTTGTACTAATAAAACAGCATAGTAAATATTCTGAATATCCAAAGGAAACAAATTTAAGAGATTGCATAGAAATATCGCTTCTCCTGAGAGAAATCAGGAGTAAAATAAAACTTGTTTCGTGGGGAGCATTCCTAGCCAGTGAGAACACATGACATATATTTGGCCTAGAACGTCCATGTAACATACTTACAATGAACTACTAAGGACCTAAAGCAGAGGTTAGAAGCAGAGGAGGAATTCTTGTGGTTAAGGCTATTGAGCAGTACACCTCCGGGACGACGGGCGGCCAGATCTGATGGCGGCAGGCGTCGCGCAGCGGGGTTACCAGCGTTTCCAATTGAGCATTTATTCATATTCAGCATCCCCGACGCCCCTTCGATGCCCTTCTGTGTCCCCATGGACAGGTGCCGACAAGGTTCCGTGCCAAGGAAGAAACATTTTCCTTCTTAAAGCACGTCCATTGCACCCGCCATACATCACCGACCACCGAGTAAGGTTCAGCATCTCTAAAGAATAGAAGGAAATGGAATGGGAAGAAGTGAGGGCTAGAAGAATTAGTGGTAGTATACAATCCACAGCAACATTCGCCTACCGACTTTAGAAATCCACGAAAAAAGGCTGTCCAACGGGAATCGAAACCGTGATCTCACGGATATGAGTCTCAGACACTAGCGTCCAGTCGCTATCCTCGTTCTGATAAATTAATACATGAATAAACAATAAAACAATGCATATACAGTACACTGGGGCGGATGTTGTTGGTAATGAGAAAAATGGCTGTCATTGAATTGGTTAAGCAGAACGTCTTGTTGCAATTTTGTTTTTAATCTTGTTCCCTGCCAATGTTTGGTTTCCAAAGTAATATCCAGAGTTCTAGAGACTTCAGGTAGCTCATCATAAATGATTTGGGAGTAATCTGTTGCATTCTTATGAGGGAAGCTTGGGCCTAGAGGCAGTTTCTTTAAAATATTCACTTTGTTAAAGTTATTCGATTTTCTTATTGTTCCATTTATATCCCGCCTTTAACTGCAATGGTCATTTAGGCGGCCTTTTACCTTTGTAACATACTGCCTATTCGCTAACTGGATAGACAGAGCGTCTATAAATAAAGTTAAATTTTTTTCTTTCAAATATCTTGGATGTAAGTTAGGAGCAAGCCTCTCCCCCATCTTCTTGAACACAAGAAAAGTATTATTCTATAATATTTAAATATTATAAAATAATAATTTATTCTATATTTAAATAAAATTCTTCCTAATAATAAGCCTATAAATCTCACTAATAAAGGTATTATCTAGTTAGCGGATAGGCAGTATGCGCTAAATCGTATAAAGTTGTCACCGGATTTCTGGTTTTTCTTTGGATTTTATACAATAGATCGCACACACACATTCACAGTTCCAGGGATTAATTTTGGCTACAGAAAAATTCCCATCCCCAGCCGGGAATAGAACCCGGCACACTTGTGCAGCAGGCAGGTGCTCTACCAACTAGCTATGAGGCCTTTTATTCCTGAGTTACGCTGCTGACAAAATGCGTGTGCACAGATAAGCACTCGCGTTTTTCTGAAAGTATAATTTTGGTTTCTGTGTCTCTAAACTTGGATTTTCGGTAAAATCTCTAGGTTGTGCTTTTGGGTGGAGTGCAATATTTCCTCTACCTACTATGTCAATCGGTAAGTCGTTAAGAGATTAAAAAATTATTAACTTATGGACCGTTTTTAAATTTTGAATAGTATAGTTTAGATTTTCGTTAAATTAATTGCTACTTAGGAATAGCTTTGGTATAAAAGGAATTTACGTGAAGAAATTAAGTAGGTATTGCAAATTGCAGTCAAACATAACGGAGTCTAAAGAAAACGCTGAGACAAAAAGAAATGTTCAACAGATATTAAAAACTTAAAAACGTAAAAAGTCATAAAGCTTAAAATATTTACTCTTATAATTATAATATGCAAAAGTGGAAGATTTGCTTCCGGAGTGATAAATGGGAGAAAATACTTTCTTTCTTTCGGATGGAACAATACAGTTAAATAATAAACACAACTTCGTTTTATAATGAAAATTACTCCTGCGAAATGGTAGAAATATGGATGGAAATGCTAAAGGAGTTAGTTACAATAAGTGGTTTTACCTACAGATATAAAACATGTTAAAAGTATAACAATAGATTATTCTTAAAATATATTTGAGAATAATAAATGAGTTTAGCGGTTAAAGGATCCACGCTCTCGGATTTAGTGACACAATTCCAAACTTCTCATCACTGACTACGTGACAGAAGTGAAGAATGACTCATACCATGTCCTTATTCTAGAGTGTATCATTCTTGAACATCCTGTTTGTTTTGAAATTACGTTGGGTAATATGGAAGTAGCTTTATGACCCGGAGAAAAGTTGCGCAGAGTTCATGGCGCACAAAAGTGGCTCATGTAAACCTGTCTCTTCTGAGGTGAGATACAGCTTTGAGCTTCTTTCACTATTTTAAAAATGTCGAGAAAATAAATATATATATATAAAAAGGATGGAATCAAAGTAAAATATTTACAAAAATAGTGTCGTAGTTGAAAATTGGCTAATTAAGCTTTTTTAGAATATAGAAAATTATCGATTACGTATCTTTTGTAGTGTGATCAAAATAGCGGCCCACGGACCAGGTCCAGCCCACGAAGAGAAATGTTGCTATAGAGCACAAATATTATAAGCACTACCAAACTGAGGCTTCAACCCTAAGTTTTGGATATTGTTTACAATGGTTTGTACTTATTTTTCTGAATACGGATCTTCTAAAATGAAAGCCATTACAGCGATTAGCAATACTGAAATGACAATAAACATTTAAATTTTGCTGAGTAAACTCACTCACCTGGTTCTCATAATATAATTAACTTACGACTGAAAATTATATATTTTGATGCCTCTATAATTGCAGAAATTTTCATTGTTATTTAGTTTTAAAATGTAAATTGTAGCTTTATCAACATTCCTTATAAAATTCTAATGAAATATCTATTTGAAGGGTTTTTGAAAAACATAAACTAAGCTTTTTTTAATGAATAAGGTTTTTTATATTCGGCATATTTTAATGGGATTTAAATGTTAAAGTTCACATTCTTTACTATTCCTCTACTGTAAGATTTGATTTATACTTTACTTGGAATCGATATACATTAACTTCAGAAGTTCTGTGAACAAGAATTTAATTTATAAAATTCTTTATTTTAAAACAATGTTTCACATACTACTTTTATACACCACATAAGTCCTTTTATAAATATAAATATTCATATGAAAATGATTCCTCTATTCACATTACGTTACTTAAAATACCTGACTAGAAATAATGCCAAAATAAGCAGTATTGATTTGGTTGCATTGACAATATTGAAAAAAGCACAACTTTTGGCGTATCATAAATCACTTTTATGTTAGTAATGAATCTCGAGAGATGTTAAATCTGGGAAAACTTAAATGATTTAACACCAGGTATATAAAAACACGTATTGCTACGAAAAAGTCCTTTGAAATAAATTGTACATTTCAGTGAGCTGTACAGCTTTGGTTCCGTTTTTCTGTAATGTTTTACCTGTTATACAAAATTCAATGCCAGCGTTAAAATATTCAAGTAAAACACGGGTATTAAAAATTCAAGGTTGGGAGCGGCACGGATGAAATTTTTAAGATCTGTACTAGGAGTGACAAAAGCAGACAAAGAAATGTGGATATCAGAGAACAGCTGCTAGAAGAACATGTAATCCAGGAAGTGGAAGTATACAAGGGAAAATGGCTCCTTTAAGATTTCCTAGACAAGCATTGCTTTCTAGATCATTTGGAAACAAAAGAATTGGGCAACCCCGATGAAAACGGAGGGATCAGTTTGAAAATATTAGCCTCGGAACAGGTCATCTGGCCTAAACCGTGTCTTGGAGGCAGACACAACTTATTGAGGCCGGCACCGTAGCTCAGCGGGTAGAGCACCTGTCTGCTGTGCAGGGGGTCCCGGGTTCGATTTCCGGCTAGGGGTGGGAATTTTTCTGTAGTCAAGTTCATTTCTTATCCTCCACAGAACCCGGAAGCATGAATGAGAGTGTGAATGTACGTGCTCTAATGATTAAAATCTAAAAAGTGCAAGAAACCCAACAACAAGAGAATACAGTTAACACCATTGCCAATTGGCAATAAGTTCTAAAGGAAAGGCCGCCGATAAGACCAGTATAGTTAAAGGACTACATGTAAATGGAACTAAAAATTCATTGAGAATGGATAGGACTTTAAGAGGCCATTCACAGAAAATTTAAGAGACATTTTATAAGTCATGAAAATATCTTTAACTTATGTGTGGTATTTTATTCAAATTTATAAGAGACATTATTGAAAGAATAAAATATAAACAAAAATGTTAGATATAAAGCGTTGTTTGAATGGCGAGTTTCTTGAAAATCTTCGTTCCTGTAAGATGTTGCACTTAAATATCAAATTTAATATTCATTGGACCCCTCGTTTTTGAGTTATTGTGCTTACAATTTCGCGAGTGAAAGAAAACGTAAAGCCTAGACCAAAGAAAAAGCGACTGAATCGATAAATCATCTGTAACTCCCCACAAGCCGCAATAGACTTACTACTTGAAATAGAAGAAGTATCTACTTTCTACTCTATCACAATGTGTACGCGTTTATTGGTACTCTGGTATATAACACATACTAATTACGGCTGATTCGCATTAAACTTATTTTTATTCACAGTTACACTATAGGTAAATGGCGTAAATCTATCCTGCTAAAGATATCAATCATCTTACTTTAGCTATCGCCATTTATGTAGCTTTAGTGAAAGAATACAGGTTGTCTCAAATAGAATATAAATGCGTAGAATTCGCACCGTTTGATAACGTGATCTTGTAGGTTGGAGATCAGTTATGGAATAATTGTCTCTTTCAAACATGCAGCTACATAGTAAGCTCGTTAGTACTTAGTGATAGTAATCCTATAATGTTAAACTGTATTGTGATTTAAATGATTATGGTTTACTTTTTCTCTCTTTTCTCTTTTCACTCATAACACTTCATGTCCAAGTAATGAGCTAGAAGATTGGAAAAATATTACACTTCCTTCCTTCATGTTGAAGCTCATGTATCTTATAATTAATTAACCTCTTAGTGGATGCACTCTCTTACTCAGTGTCTACTTATTACTTTAATTGGAATATATAATCGATATCTGCTTCTAATTTTATTGTGTGGGGAAGCTAGCGTACGCGATGGTTTAAGAAATGCTGTATTCACCAGATTTTCTTTTCTTGGCTTCTACGATTCCTTTGTTTGCTATTCCGCTTCCAACTGACTTGTATGCGCTCCTTTTCAACTTGCTAACGATGATTCGTATCCTCTCTCTCTCTCTCTCTCTGGTTGTCATGTTAATCGTAGAATAAATAAATGATACATTGTGTCTTACTGACTTAGGTACTGTACTATTATTATAATAATAATATTAATTATAGTACAATTTAACGGGAGGTTATTTTAATGTGGTACAAGACTAAACGGCCTTCATCTTTTATTACGATGCGGCAACTGTCGATTAACGCTTTCGTCGATTCGCGCTGGAAAAATGAAATATCATCCTCTCAAAATGATAACTGCCTTCTGCTTCAACTTCTTTTTCTTCAAATGAACGCAGGTCTTTATGTGAGATATTCCTGATTGCTCTTGTGATGTGATCATATAGTTCGTCTGTCGTCCTCCGTGGACTAGTACTACCATGCCATCCCCTATTCCCAAGGTCGCGGGTTCAAACCCAGCGGAGGGCGATGGCTTTTTTCGGGTGTAAAACTCATTAGCATGGCTTCCTTAGGAAGGGAAGTAAAGCCGGTGGTCCCGTGTCGTAGATTTGGGCACGTAAAGGAACCTCAAGCTCGATAAAGAGGTCCCTGGGCAAAATTACCGGTCTTTCACGCCCAATACGGAATGGGACGCTAGGGACCAGAGTAGTTAAAGAGCGTCCATAAATAAAACTCAATTTAATTTAATGTAGTTCGTCTATTGCATGGAGATTGTTTTCATACACTCTATCAGGGTACCTCATAAACAAAAAGAGGTAACCTACTACTCCATCGTGAAATAATGAGCGAATTCCATCCATAGAAGCACCCTCAGCATGTGCAGTGGCATTATCTTGCAAAAAAAATAATCATTACACTCTTCTTTTGTCAATTCGGTGAAATGGGGGTCAATATTTTATGTGTCGTGCCGAGTTGACTGTTTCGTTACAAAGATATTGGGCCAGGCTGCAATTATTTATTCCATGAGAGGGACTTCAAATGTTGCCTTCGTTTTTCGGCACTCTAATAACGACTGCTCTGGTCACTAACCAAGTCTCGTCGGTATAGAAATTAAAACTAGACTCGAGGTGTTCGTCATGAACAGCCTTCCGAAACCGTCTACAAGAATTAATTAGCTTTTCAAAATCTGTTGGTGCTAGTTGATTTTATACAGTTTCAATTTAAGAAGTTTTATGACATTGGTGGCAGAAGATTTTCACTCATTCACCTGTTGGCATATACACCTTAATGACTACCTTGGACTATTTCTAAACAACCACTAGTTTCATCCAACATTTCTTCCATTAAAACGCGACGTTTTCACGTAACCTTTTATCTGCAACTGATACAGTAGCTTTTTGTTTCTCTGCCAATCTCTATATATCCTCTTAGAAGGAATGAGTAAATTTGGAAATGTTCTATGAAATAATTCTACTGTGAACATCATTAAACTAAACATTACACTGCATTACATTGCACCTAAATACTCCGAATTGTATTTTCAACGCTAGAACACAACTCAAACTAATAGGAAATTATTCCGTACGCGGGTAGGAGGTTACGGAATCGGGGTCTTTTAGTACGCAGAGTTGATTGTGTAGTATCCTGAGTTCTCATTCGAGTTTAGACGCGCAGATCCTACGGCTACGCCTTGTCGCAGCTCCACAGCTCTTCTTCTAAAAAACATCCCTTGGGCTGAGGGTCATCAATCCCTCGGCTACGCCTTGCGGCTTAGGGCCCTCGATGTTACAATATTAAAACCCTAAAACTCCGTAAGTTTCTTAACATTTCATACCTCCTACCCGCATACGGAATAATGTCGCTAACGTTGAACTGATTGTGCGAGTTGCGGCAAGTTCCAGCGAGTACGGTGGGCTGTGAATAACGAGAAACATCGGGAGCATTGCGGACGTTAGCTTTTAATGCGTTCAGAGCGACAGGAACACAACTGAAACAGCGATGAACTAATACAGAAAAGTTGCGCGCGCACACGGCTAACCTTGAACTGATTGTGCGAGTTGCGGCAAGTCCCAGCGAGCATCGTGGGCTGTGAATAACGAGAAGCGTTGGGAGCATTACCGACGTTAACTTTTAATATGTCCAGTGACAGAACATATCTCTGTTTACTCTTGAAAGTTAGTGTATGTATTAATAAGCTTTGTTTAGTCCAATGTTCATTGACTTGGGAACTGCTCTGTTTACAAAGCATTACAGGCAGCATGTGTAAGTGCAATTTCTGGGCAAGGTTCACTCTTTTCTATTCATTTATAAATAACATTTAATTCAAATAATTACAATTATCTCCTGTACTGCTGCATGCATACGCTTAAAGGTATGTTTGAATAAAAACTAATTACATAATTAACATATAATAAAAATAAATACATTGTTATATTTATAATTTTTATGAATTCAAATAACAATATTTTTGTTTAAATTCAAAACTAAGTTGAATTAAAGCAAGTGTTGTTTTCAAAAAATTATTCTAGATGAATTCATGAATGTTTTGAGTTACAAACGGACTGATGCGATGCGAGGGTTACATGCTAGTGAAGAGCTTGTGGCGCCTACAGCGGGAGCAAATAGTACGAGGTGTGATCAAAAGTTTCCGGAATGAGACCATAAACACAACACAACACTTATTTGTCTATACTTCATTGTCACCCTCGGAGTAGTCTTCTTGGGAGTTGATACACTTATCTCAGCGCTTTTGCCACTCCTGAAAGCACCTCTAGAAGTCATCTTCTTTAAGCACGTTCAGAGCCTTCTGCGAATCGCGATGGTTAACATCAATGTCCTCAAAACGGTGTCCTCAGAGCCACATTTTATGTCGCGGGAAAAGAAACAAGTCCACTGGAGCCGTATCTGGAGAATAGGTGAGATGTGGAACAGTATTCATCCTAGTTTTATCCAAACATTTGCGGACAGAAACGGCTTTATGCGCAAGCGCATCATCGTGATGCAGCGACTAGTCACCAGTTCTCCATTTCTGGATAAATCGTCTTTTAAAATGCTTTGAACACTTCCAAAGGAGAGTCGTAATGAATAACAAATTTCTCGTATTGCAATAGTCTATCATTTAATACCATTTCCTTCACCTGAATGATATTTTCATCAGTTTTGCTGGAAGAGGTTCGTCCGGAACCATCTCCAGGCTTAACTGAAGTCACACCAGTTTTAAATTTCGAAAACCACTGAAATGCTTGAGTTTTACTCCTTACTTCCTCCCCATTAGCCGTTCTTAACATTTAATAGGCTTCTGTTGCAGTTTTGCTGAGTTTGAAGCAAAATTTGATGTTTGTTCTTTGTTCTCTGTAATCTAGCATTTTCGCTAACAGAAAAATCGCAGCAGGTGCAAAACACGCGTTCACTTCAGAGCTTCTAACTCTGCACTGCAAGGTCACAGAAAGTCACGTGACCTCTCATTGTTATCAGGAGGGAGTGCTGGATGTACAGTCCGGGAGAGAATTAAAGACAGCTCAATGGTAAACTTCGGAAACTTTTTGATCACACCTCGTATACCCTACAATTTTCGAGAAGCAGTGAGAAAACCAAGAAAGAGCCTGTATTACACTGAGGATCAAAATGCTCTGAGTACGCATTAGTAAGAACTGATTTTGTTTTTAAACGCACCGTTTTTACTGTAGGCGAGATAATAGGATACTGTTAGGATGTTGTTACTAACAGGTAACAAAGTGAGCACGTCACTTACCCTACTCTCCGAAGAGTTCTCCGTGGCTTTGCGCCTTTGGCGTGTAACACAAAGTTTATGTGACTCTGGATATAGGTAGTTGTTGCATCCGCACTAAGGGAAAACCACTTAAGCCAAGCAACAATTTAGTGTCGAGGAGAGGTGCTGGCGGTAAGTTATGTTAAGTTATGTTGGTTATGCTGGAGAAGGGGCGAACTTTGCTTTATTTAGTTTGCCTCATCCTCCAAGCTTTTATAAAATATACGATGTGTATTAAGACTAGCGGGAGCTGGTTTAAGATGTACAATATCACGACATGGAAACTGAAACCTCTCCTTGGGGAGTCGTTAGAATTCTTTAGCACTGCGCTTTATGGGATTCCTTTCCCCATTTTTCTTATTTTTACAGCGTTCTCCACACGTCTCATGTCTATAATAAAGAAATACGCTGCACTGTATCGTGTGCTGCTAATATTGCTTTCAGCTCAAGCTAGCCAGAAATATCGTACCACTGAAATTCGGTCAAATAATTTAAATAATGGATATTTATATTGGAAAACTATTTATACTGAATAACGATATTTGTGCTATCTGTTCTTTTTTGACCATAGAAAACACCAGGCGTTTAGATGATGTTCTCACTGTAAAAATGTCTTACCCCATTTTCCTCCAACTAACTCGAGGAGAAACAGCAAAGCAAATAGTTTTTACTGTCTCTACCGCTTACTTATGAAAGGCGGAGGAAGTATTGTACTCCATAAAAAAAATTCGATGAAGAAATTTTGCTAGAAATGCAAGTCTTGGGATTCCCTGAACTCTAAAATAAAATGTTTTAGCTAAACAAAGGCCTGTGTGAGGGAGAGATAACTAAACGAAAGTTTGGATGAATATCAAATTTCTTGATTAAGTCGTCTTTCAAGGATGCAATACGAAATGTTTCACAAAATTCCCCCACTACAAATACCCTTTACATGGTGAAATCTTTCTTCATTTTTATTTTTCAAAAGCGGCATTAATAATTTTGATTAAAATACATTAGGTTCAAGGAAAAAATGTGTACCTTGAATATTCTATGCATAGTAGCTAAAATCCTTTTCATTCTATTTAAATTTTTAAGTGTTTTGTATAGGAAACCATAGATAAGGGACAATAAAAAAACCGCAAGAACTCTTTAAGTGCACAATTTGTAACAAGCATTTTTTTGGCATTCATCACTTTTTGAACATTTACCATTATTGCAGTATTATAAGACATACATTTTTAGAGGTTGGCAGCATTGTTTAATTTCTCATGTGTCCATGCAAACAGTATGTAATATTATGACTAAGCTGCGGATTTATGCCTGTTTGCTTATTTTAATCCTTATGCTGAAAGTAGAGGCATTTAGGCTACATATTTATTTTAAAGTATTTGAGCATTATATGTAAATTCTATGGTGCCTATAGTTATCTATTTCACTAGTAAATGCCTATTTGCTTATGAATGCCTAAACCACTATTCACAACATTTGAAATTCTACCATTAGCCTGTGAGTATATTTTAGCTGTACTTTTAACCTGGATGACCACCTAGAAGTGTTCATAAAAAATTCAGACATACACAACAAACAAACCAGAATTGGGCAGGATTTAAACAGGCCAAGCAATAACCTACAAGTATTCCAAAAAGGAGCTTACTAAAATGGTATAGTATTATTTAATTCACTTCCATCATATATTAATGAACTGAAAACTAATAAAAATAAATTCAAGTTACCATTGAAAAGATATCCCATCACTCACACCTTCTATACAGAGGAGGATTTCTTTCATTCAAAAAAATAACTGACTACAAAATGTTACCAAATTTTATAAATACATTAAGTATAAATAATGTTGTTTCAAATTTTTAGCTCTAACGTACTCTGCATAAGAACTACAATTTATTTACATACAAGTACACAATGCAATTATGTATTTATGACGTAATCTACATCCTAGAGTAGACTAGCTTTCTTTAAGCTCACTATAGGGTCTACAGATTGAGATGTTGTGTTATGTTGAACATTGCCTAACAGTGAACATTTGTGTATTATATATTATATTTAAATTTATAGCCATTCTTTAGGTCGCTTCGTTTTTATCCAGAAAGAGGGAGTGAAGCCTAACAACTATCGATAGCGCGGTGTGTTACGTTTTAATGACACCAGAGTGCAGAAAAATTGAATAATTTAAAATAAACCAATAAGATGACATTTGACTACGCATCCATTTTGTGAGTTGAGTACAGAGTTTAGTTTACTGAAAGGCTGTGCATATTTCATTCTGTCGTATCCGTGAAATATAACAGAGACATGCCAAAGAATAAAGTCATCAAGAGCATACGTTCTGAAACAATGTATCGCTGGTGATCATTCACTTCTCATCAAATGGAAAAGTTGTACATTGTTGTACATTGGAGACACAATGAAAAATAAGATATGAAAAACATTGAAAAAAAATCCTGATTGTGAGCAAGTGCTATTGGTGTCAGAAGCACTGCTTGGGAATGATATTGATATTGCTACACTGCCACTTACTTGTCCCCAGCTGAGATTGAATCTCTGAAGTATTGTCCGATCACTTCCTGTGAAGTGGAGAGGAGTTTCTGCCAATATTAGAGCATTATAACACACATCAGTTCTCATTGTAATATTTAGAGGAATATTTAGATATTCACTGCCATAATGAGATTGATGATTAATGAGTCTTTAAGGAAGGACATCCCTAGTGTGTAAATACTATGGTGAGATTGTAATTGTTTGTGTTAAGGATATTGTTAGTGCATTTTTAAATCCCTATTTTATAATTTTGAATGCTTATTTTGCCTGCCCATTTCTACTGTTTTTAGTGCCTAAAAATCCGCAGCTTAATCATGAATCTGTATGGTCTGTGGCTACAACAAAATGCATATTGCAATGATTTTTAGACAACACTTCACATGTCAACAGGAGGTAATCAAAACAACGTTATGAATAATTTTAGGTAGATATTTATGCTGCAACCATATTCTGCCGTGCAAATGCTTTACCATGTAGGTTACTTGGTTCAGTAAATATTGCAAATTATTTAAATAAATTAATAGTTGCACTCGCAAAGTCCCTGGAGACAAATTTTTCATCCAACCATTCTACAATCTTGCAGAGACGCACTTCAAAAAGGATAAATTGGAATTGTATTGGGTGTTTATATCTGATTGTTTGTTTGACCTAGAAAAATATAAATATTTAAAAGTCATAATTACCTATTCTGAAGCATAACTACCACACTAAAATTAATTTGATATCAAAATCCAAAATCCATGTGAATGTAGCAATATGTACTGACAAGAAATGCTTCGCAAGGAGAGCAAAATACTGAAAAACTGCAATCTAAGAAAACAGCAAATGAAGCGTGTACTGGACATTTAAATACCACACACTTGGAGTTGAAGGACGACTTCTGTAGGCTTTAAAAAAGGCGCAACTGACAAAATAAAGAATGCATTTGATAGAGCAAAGATTGATCTTTTCTGTTTGGCATAAAAAATTTACAAGCTTCTGACCGAAAATTGTAAAAATTCAGTCATATGTACCTTTAAAGAAAGTCACTTGATTACAACATATCAATTCTTTTTTGTGTCATGTTAAGCCGCGAGCCTGAAGAATGCATACTACGCTACACGTTCTTCAGCTGTAATGACTGTTGGAGGACGTACAGCGCTTTCCAAATTATTACCTTTAATCAAAATTTCAAGGATTTCCCAATAATGCTTCTTAAGATGCAATTTTTAATTTTTACTTTCTACAACGTATAGTAAGTAGGGGAAGTATTGTATTCCATCCAAAAATTCGATACCGAGATTTAACCGGAAATATATATTTTGAGACGCCCTGAATCCAAAAACAGCATTTTTGGAAACATATACGTGTGTGTATGTGTGTGTATCTGTCTGCGAACAGCATAACTCAGAAAGGAACATTCGGATAAACACCAAACTTGGTATTTAGTTTCAGTATCTTCCAGGGATGCGACACAAAGGTTTTCAAGAAAATCCCCCACTCCAGGTTACCCTTTGTATGGAACATTTTTCGAAAATTTTAATTTTCTCAAAAATGACTAACGCTTTTGATTCAAATATCATATATTTAAGATACTTTCATGACAAATAAAATGTATATCTTGAATTTTCTGGGAATGTCTCCAAACGTATTCTTCATTGTGAACGACTTTTGCATAACTGGTAAACCACAAGAAACAGACAAAAGTTTACTACACAAAAAAATGTAGATGGCGTTAAAATACACAATTTATGTCATATATATTTTTTTATCGAGTGAACCATTTTCGAGATATGCTTGTTATTCCCTCAAGTTTTCCAATACTTATACTTTTTCTCAAATGGGAATTCGTTATTCATTTTTTTTGTACTCGTAATGTAAAGAGAATGGAATACTCCACATAGCAACCAGCTCTTAAAATATTTGACTATCGCTTAAAGCCTACCAATTCCCCTTGCATCTACAAGAAAATTAGCAATAAGATTAACATCTCGGTTAACATGAAGCATATGGAGAATAAGCGTTTGTAAAAACAGTTTGTACAAGAGTAGAGAAAGTCATGTGAGTGTAACACATCAGATTTTTTCCCATGAAATCTAATATTTGAGTTCATAACTAACTTACTAAATAAAGGAATGTCACACAGGAACTTCTAGTTTATTTATTAGTTTGTTACATTTTACTTTCTTTTCGTATATTTCTAATTTTTTACAGATCGTGCACATACTTATCAACCCAAGGATAAGTACATCTTAGATCGTATACTTCACAGCAGGTTTCAATTTATATAATGCCATGGATTTATAATCGGGCCACAGATTCTGTATATGAACAGTTCGCTTTCACTGCAGCGCACTAGTAGGAATGACTCGCTCAAGCTTTCATCAGCTGTGTTATAGTGCGTCAGTTTCTGCATTCAGCTCAGGCTGCAAAGACTAGTGTTTGTTCATTGTGTATCTCAAGGTGTAGGTTGTGTGTGAATTACTTTAGCGTATTATTATTAGTAGTAGTATTGTTATTATTGTCTTGTTATTAGTCCACTGAAATGCATAACTGAAAGTTCATTCTTGAACAAAGATGCATATGTAAAAACCGAATCGTGTAAACAGATGTGTAGACCATTTCAGGAGGAATTTCCTGGTATTCTAGTAATTTAATGTAATTGTAGAAACAATTAGACATTTAGTTAATAGGTTTAGGAGAACAGTTCGCTAACGCTAAACCTAAGAAGCGAAAATGGCATATTCGAATGGAGGAAAAAATTGATAAAATTTGTGCATCATTCAAACGCTCTACAAAGAAATTTCTAAGACGTGTTGCGTAGTAGTAGTGGTGATGGGAGGTGGTAGTTTTTTCTGGGTGGAGGGTTCGGCAGTGGAGAAATTTTGGAACGATGCTACCTTTGCAAGCCGGATTTCCACCAACTAAAAAAACACTGCCATCTCGGCATACTATTTTGGAACTGCTGGTGGCATTACTTCAAAATGGCAGCTATCTGTCACTACCTACTGGTTTTTTTCGTCCTTTTCTTTGGTCTCCAATACTACTTTTGCATGAGTTTGCATTATATTCCACGCTACACGACTATACTTACTACCAATCCCAGTTTTCAAAAGGCTTTATTTCTTTACATCTCCCATCTATTACAGTGAAAAACGTATGTTACTTGTATCCTCATCGTTAGTTTTCCCATCCTCTTTGCATAGTGTTTGAGTCTTTCTTGACCTGTCAGTACCTGAGTCAGGAAGTAATCTACTTCTCGGTGTTTACAACTCAACCACATATTTATGTCTAGGATAGTTTACTTTGTCCATTGTCCTAGCTCAGTGGTTTCCTGCCATTTTATTTGCCATGTTTACTTTATATACTTCCTAATATCTCTCTTTCCCTCCGCGGAGATAGTAACTCCTTTCTCATGTATAAGTTTTCTTTCCTCCAGTAACAAATCAATGGGTATAGCCCCTGCAATGATCTGTAAAGCTCCATTAGAAATGGTACGTTACTCATATACCATTCTCAGTAGCAATCTCCTTTGTACTTTTTCTATGTACTTCTTGTACATCGCTTTTTGTAGCACAGCACACCACTGGTGCAGCATATAGTAGCATAGGGAACATTGCACCACACAATATCGGCCTTTTCGTGGTTCGTGGGCTCCGATGTTTGGCATCAGTTTGCTCAATGCTGCTACTTTCTCTTCAGCCTTCTGGGTCACTACCCTAACATGTTCTCCAAATGCACTACCATCCCCCAGAATGAGACCCATATACCTCACGGCTTTTTTAGGTACAACCTTATTGTTGCTGATGATAAAACAGCATTTTTCCGCTTTCTCGGTCCTTTTAAAATGACAGCTTTAGTTTTGTGCGGGGCTAAAGCTAAACTATTGGACTTCATTTACCCATCTATACGCCTCAGGGATTCATTTGTTCTAAACATTAGCTCCTCTTCATTCATAGTGGTTATTACTAGCGCCAAAACATCAGCAAATCCTATCGTGCATAGTCTAGTCGTTAGCTTGAGCCTTAACACCCCGTCGTACAGGATAATCCAAAATGTGGCTCCCAGGACTGAACTTGGGGCACTCCCGCAGTTACCTGTAATTCTTCTCTTTGATCTAATTTTATATATCTGTCATGATATTACTGCCATACTATATTAGTTAAACATTATGACACGTTCCTTCTTTGCACCTCCTTAATTATAATACTCCATGATGCAGTATAAAACGCGTTTTTCATGCCCATTGTAATGGCAGCCACCCGTTTCTCTTCTGTATCCTATTATCTTAATTACTGCTTCAATTGCCTGAATTGCAGATCTCCCTTACCTAAAGCCATACTGATAAAGCTTCTTCTAGCTCTAACTCATTATCAAGCCTTGCCCTCAATAGCCTCTCGTACAACTTGCTCGTTGTATTCAACAGACACAACGGCCTGTAGGTTTATGATTCCTTGGGTGACTTACCCCATTTTAACAATAAAATAGGTTTAGCCACTTTCCATTCCCTTGGAAAATCCTGATTTCTTAGTAAGGCGTTCTAAACTTCTAACATCGATATTGGAGCTATCTCAACAGCATTCTTCACCGCTTCAAGTGGAATACGACCAACTTGCATGTTAAGCGCTGCTTCCTCATCTAAGGTGAATGGTTTACCCTCAGTACACTTGATACTTGCCTCCAACTTATCATTTCTATAAGGGAATAACTCCTTTACTGTGGCTCTTTTCTTCTCCATTGTCAATTCAATGCGCATCGTATTTTCAATTGTCCAGTAACTATTTTGTATCCTGCCTCTCAGATACCTTGATCCAAATCATCACATAATTGTTGCCAGTGATTCTTCTTCGATTCCTTTATAAGTCTTACTAGTATTTTCCTATTTCTCTGTATTCTATACTCAGCTCTTCTAATTTCTGCTCCAGTAAATGTCTCCTGTTAACCCTTGTCACCTTACCTCTACTCTGGATGCACCTTCTCCTCTGATAATCGATCTGGCTATTCCACCAGTATGGTACTTGTGATCTCCATCTTCTAGTAGTATGTATTTGATTAGCCCTCTACTTTCTTGTAATGTAGTAGTAGTAGTAGTAGTAGTAGTAGTAGTAGTAGTAGTAGAGTGGTAGTAGTAGTAGTAGTAGTAGTAGTAGTAGTAGTAGTAGTAGTAGTAGTAGTAGTAGTAGTAGTAGTGGTGGTGGTGGTGGTGGTGGTGGTAGTGGTGTTTTTTTAAGGCAGAGGAAAAATCTTAGAAAGACACCCATCGGGTAAGTTGGATTCTCACCAACTAAAACACCCCTGCAAGCCATAGCCGACTTCTTCTTGGAACTACTTGAGGTATTCCTTCAAGAAGAAGAGGCTGTAGATGGTCTACATACCCATTCACAATATCAGGGTTGCACCTTCCGTTCATTCTTCTGCTTAGTCTTAAGGATACAAGTTATCATTTGTGCAATAATTTGCCAGTTTTCCCTAGATTCCAACATTGTCGGAATAATGTTGTTCGATCGTACAACCTGACTTAATTTTTTATAACTCTGATGTCGTATGTCATCCCACGTTGAACAATGTAAAACAGTGTTTTCAGGAATGTCTGTTTGTGCGCAGTACGAACAAATGTCCGTATCGGCCAATCCCATTCGATGTAAGTAAGATTTAAAACGACCGTAGCCAGTCAGAAATTGTGTCACATAATAATCCAGATTACCATGCTTCCTAGATATCCAGGGTGTTATCTCGACAATTAGCATCTTTGTCCATTGAGCCGTCCTCTCTTCCTGGTTCCATTCTACCTGCCACTGTCTGATAGTTCTCTCCCTGGTCAACAGTTTTTGGGTTCTGTAAGTATTTATCTGATCGTATGTGCGTTTCTCAAACTAGGAAATGAAAAGGTATAGTTCCTGCTAGAACTTGTATAGTCTTCGTGGAAGTGGTTCTGTAAGCACTACAAATGCGTAGCGCAACCTTTCGCTGGACTCGCTCCACCCACCTTCTATATATTGCTTTATCTATGCAGGTCTTCTAAACGGGCGCACCATATAAAACAATAGAATTAACCACGCTACCTAGGATTTTCCTTGTTTCAGGCTTGGGACCGCCAATATTAGGCATTAAGCGACTCAAGGCAGCAATCACTTTCTCCACATTGCCAACAACGTATTTTATTTTACGTGGACACCCATATTCATATTGTGACCAAACAAAAGACCAAGATATCTTAATTGTCTAGTAGTAGTAGTAGTGGTGGTGGTGGTGGTGGTGATGGGAGTAGGAGTACTACTACTTTGAAAGCAGGTTTCCCTTTAAGCACCTCAGCCTAAAAGTCTTTTTGTGGACTTCCTGCTTTCTAATGCAGAGATCAATATCTACATTTTTGGTTATTTGTACTATTTGTCTCACTAAATTGGGGCTTTTACAGAGTTTATCTACGTACAGTATTTTCTCCAGGACGCTCGTTTGGCGCTTCTTACGTATACAGTAGTTGGTAACATTATTGCAATAATCGCCCCACTTACCCCCTCCTTTTGTTTTGTTGAAAGACGCCTAACTTTACGTTTGGCTTGCTCTAGTGCACATCTACGCTTGGGTTTAGTTTGGATGGGCCAGAAGCAGCATAGTCTATATCAGCAAAAAACTTGACTTTCCTATTCATGTAACCCAGTCTTACAGCTAAGCTTTCATGATAGATTGCTAATCAGTTCTTTTGATGTTTCTGAATTTGCTAGGCTCTAGACCTAAGTTCAGAAATGACAAATTTGGGTATGATCTGATAGGGACGGTTCTTTTTGCACAGCAAGTGGGCGCTTCAAAACCCTTCAAAGTGACTATAGTTCATTAATTACAACTTTGTGACGACGAAAAACAGTCAATTTCCGTAACTGGATTGTACAAAAATCTGACACTACTGTTGACCCAAATTTAATAATTTTCTCAGATAGCATACTTTCATTTAAAAGGTCATGTTGCCTCACAGAAAATAGGTATTAGAGCACAGAGATTCCTCATTTAATTCATGAAGTTCCCTTGTGTGATGTAAACATCGGTGTATGTTGTGCTGTAACAGTATAACGGATAATAGGGCTCATATGTTTCAGTGATACCGTAAATTCTGATGGGTACCGCAGGTATATTCTTGTACCATTTTTCTAAATGCCAGAAATGGGAGAGTAAACGGGTATTACCAACAAGATTCTACCACAGCCCATACTCTCAAAACCCTTTGGAGGACATAGAGGCGGTTTTTGATGACAGGATAATTTCTAAAGGTTTATGGCCCCTCCCGTTCTACAAATCTTACCAGATGGGCTTCTGTTTGTGGGGAATCCTAAAAAAAATAAAGTTTATAGGAACCATCCCCACACCATAGTCGAACTTAACCAAAATACAAGAACAGAAATTATGAAAACTACTCAAGTAGAATTATGCGTGAATGGAAATTGCATCCGAAGATATCAAGAGTGTCTCACTGCAGATGAACGTCATTTTCAACACAAATATCAACAAGACTAGTATTCATTACAGCGCATGTTACTATCACTCAAGTGAGTAACGCGGGAGCTTTGGAACGGAAAACTCCCAGTGAACTGTACGAGATGTGATCAAAAAGTTTCCGGAATTGCGTCATAAACACTACACAACAGTTTGTTTTGTCTAATCTGCACTGTCATCCTCGAAGCACTCTCCTTGGGAGTTGCTACACTTGTCCCACCGTTTCTGCCACTGCTGGAAGCACCTCTGGAAGTCCACTTCTTTCAACATGTTCAGAGCCTTCTGCGATTTGTTATGGATACATCAATGTCCTCAAAACGGTGTCCTCGGAGCCGCAGTTTAAGTCGCGGAAAAAGAAAAAAAGCCCGCTGGTGCAAATCTGGAGAATATGCGGGATGGGGAACAGTATTCATCCTATTTTTATCCAAAAATTGGCTAACAGAAAGGGCTTTGTGCGCGGGCGCATTGTCATGATGCAGGAACCAGTCACCACTACTCCATTTCTCCGGCCGTTTGCGTCGCGCATTCTCCCTTAATCTGTGTAGCACTTGTTTGTAGAACACTTGATTCACTGTTTGACTCTGTGGCTCAAATTCCTTATGTACAATGCCTTTAATGTAAAAAAAACACAATAATCATTGACTTCACTTTGGATCGAACTTGTCTGGCCTTTTTCGGGCGTGCAGATGAAGGAGTCCTCCATTGTGAAGATTGTTGCTTCGTTTCTGAGTCGTTCCCATAAGTCCATGTTTCATCACCAGTAATAATTTTCTCCATAAACTGTGGATCATTTTGTAGCTGTTCTTTAAGATCTGTGCAGGCAATCACACGGCTTTCCTTTTGTTCATTTGAAAGCAGGCGGGGCAAGAACTTGGCGGCAATTCTTCTCATGTCCAGATTGTCTTTCAAAATGCTTTAAAAACTTCCAAAGGAGAGTCCCGATGATTCAGAAAGTTCTCTTATTGTAATGCGCCTATCATTTAAGACCATTTCCCTCACCTGATTGATATTTTCATCAGTTTTGCTGGAACAGGGTCGCCCCGAACGACGTGCATCTTCAACTGATGTCACACCTCTTTTAAATTTCGAAAATCACTCAAATGCTTGAACCTTGCCCATAACTTCCTCCCCAAAAGCTGTTCTTAAAATTTCATAGGCTTCTGTTATAGTTTTACCGAGTTTAAAGCAAAATTTGATGTTCGTTCTTTGTTCTTCGTAATCTGAATTTTTGCTACGCGGAAAAATCGAAGCACTTGCAAAATACGTGTTCACTTCAGAGCGTCTACCTCGTCACCGCATGCTCACAGGAAGTCACGTGACCTCTCATTTTTATCGGGAGGGAACGCTGCATGTACATTCTGGGTAAGAATTAAAGACATCTCAGCGTTAGCATTGTTGTGAAGCCTTTCCGGAAACTTTTCGATCACACTTCGTATGCACGGAGCACGTAAACGCGCGATCCCCGGCAGTGTAACCAAAGCACTGTATATACAGGAGAGTCCGATTGAAGTTTCAGACTAATACCTAAAATTTGCATTGCAGGAGCACTTTAAGCGTTGATAGATGTCGAAAATCTGATGTGTTACATTCACTCAACCTTCTCTAGAAGATATAATTCATTTTATATCTCTTCAACCAATTATTCTTACAAAATCCTATTTCTTGTCTTCTTCACGTGAAATGAGATAAACGTTTACAGAAATGGTTTCATTACATTCGTACAAAGGAAACACAGAGCTTGAAGTGAAAACTAAAACTTTATATGTTGGCGTTGAAATTACATGACATGACATGATGAGAAACAACGAAATGATGACCACTTCAAAAAATGACAATTTATTGAAAACTTAAAGGCAGATACAACTTATAGTCTGGAAATGGCTGATGCAAATATCTGAAATAAATTTTGCGTTTAAAGAGATCTACATTTGTTTGTACTAAGGCTTTGTCTATATCTTATGGTTTACAATTATACAAAATTACACAAAATCCATTCTGAATGAAGAGGATCTTACAGACTATTTTCAGAAAATTCAGGATATGAATTTATTAATCATGGAAACATCCGAAACATTAATGGTATTTTAATCAAAGTCGTTACAACAATTTTTCAGAAATCAAAATATAAAAAAAAAAAAATTATACATCCCATGTAAGGGTAGTTTTAGAAGGGAGACGATTTTCCTGAAAAGCTTCGTGTGACACCTTTAGAAGATGTTGAAAATCAGTTTCAAGTTTCACTATCTGAATTTTAATTTTTGTGTTATGACGTTCACACACACGGCCTTTTTTTAAAACTGCTCGTTTATTTACAGGGCCTTAAAACTATTTAATTCCGGTGCAATCTCATTATCAAATTCTTGAGTGGAGTACAATACCAGTACTATCAACAACCAGTAGGTTCTAAAGAAAGTAAACATATAAAATGGAGAAAAATCACTTCAATGTGAAGTGCATAATGCTCACCTAGATAAAAAGTATTAGCTAGGCAAAATATTCTCAAGGGATGACAGCAAATAACAGGAAGATAAGATAACAGATAAATTCTGTTAATTTCACTGCACACACATGCAGTATTTTACTGAAAGGTATATTTAAAAGTAGGTATAATATATATCACATCGTTAAGGACAGAACATGTTTTTTGCTACCATTCATTTCGTGTTTTATTTTACTCATTTTCCACCGTGACTATTTGCACTATTTAGGGTGACCTGTATATAGGTTTGAGTCAATTTTATGGAGTACAAATGCTTTATTTCAAATTTATTGTTGTGTGTGGCAATTTTAGTAAAACAGCTTACATAAGCATCTACTATCACTGCTCCTATTTATACCATGAAGAAGATGGTTTTGTTTTATTGAAGGAGTTTTATTATATTTCAACTGTTGGGGAACCGAAATTGAAGTAGTTGCAACCGCACGTATAGTACCCGGTAGCCTTCGCCCTAAGATTAAAAATATTAACTTTGTAATTTAAACTGTTTCTTTAAATATTAAATATTTATGTTTGCCTCGGGTGCGTCAGCATTTTTGTTAGAGACACTTTTCTCTTAGCAGGGTTGTGGTGCCACAAGAATGTAGGCTTACACAGATTACAATTTTACTTCACTCCTTTTATTAATGATTGACACGATTTAAATAACACTTCACTGATATAGAGAGCTGTGAGATTCTTTTTATTAATTAATTACACTTTTTAACACGTAAACTTACTTTTCGTCTCACGTATTATATTTCTTGAGGACACTTTTTGCTTCTGGTTAGTAACGCTTTCTGCAGGCAACTGAACGCTAAATTTGTAACATTTTCTCCTTTTCAGTTTCCGATTGACTAATCCTACTCCAATAGAATACCTTCATTTAACTAAAGCTTTTTCTGGTTGTTGATTGGCTATTTTATAAACTGTCAGTAAAATTATATTATTGTTGCTCCAATAATGACTAGTAGCATTATTAAACATTTTTACTCATTAATGCCTGAAGGTTACCTCATTGTTAGCAACTTTTAGCCTATTATTCTCACAGCTCCTACATTATTAAATTACGTAAGCATTCACATAACATTATTGAACATGTTTACAATAATATAAGCATATGCAATCACTCTTACATACATTCCACAAATTATTACATACACATATTGCTTCAAGGCGTGTTGTTATTGTATTTATATGTTATATAATTTGACTGAAATCATTTAAGTATTAAGAAAACTGCCTCAACCAAATACAAATGAAAGGATCGCACAAGCTTTCATGGGGCATGCCCAATGAATAATAATCGTTGCAATGATATTCGTTTTCTAAAGGCCTTAATGCGTGATACAGGCATGATGTATTCCACGCATGCGATCTTCTCAGCCAATTGCCCGCACATGTCTAATTCATTATTATGCACTTTTTGCTCGTTCTCTGCCAAGCCTGGGATATTGGAAATTATCATTTCTTAGTATACAGGGTGCTTCATACATGCATATATAGTGAAGTCCATTCGGGAGGTCCCGGTTCGATTTCCGTCGAGCACCCACTCTCACCTTCGGTTTTTCGTGGTTTTCTTTCGTCGGTAGGCAAATGATGGGGTGGTTTCTAATACACTACAATTTACAATACACTTTCAATCTGTTTCCTTCTTATCTTTTAGCTGTATTTCTAGATGGCGGTGCCAGACAGATGCCGCGGAAGCTCGCTCAAAGGAAAGAGTACTTCCTGTGGACACTAGAGGGCTGCTTGGTCGATGCATTGTTCATCACCCTCTGTAGGCAGCTCCAGCAATGGGAAGGTCTTCCAGTCTGGAATTGTTAGAGATTTCCGCGCGTCTATGTGGTCTATCTACTTGCGGTCTGTAGCCTTCTGTGATTCCTTCAGTTCATTCCTTCTTCCTGGGAGGTGGTAGCTACAATAGATCTATGTAGGCCTCAGTGTGAGGTGTGCCCCTCTGTTGTATAAGCTATAATTATACAGTTCTGAGTGATAACTTTGGTTGGTACCTCACGTGTTGACAGCTTAACTGATTAAATTGCACATCAGACCGATCCACTCTAAATGCGAACATCAACAACCTCATACAGAACAAGCAGCGGAAAATCATTGCATCCAGATATTCTGCAGTGATAGTGGTTAAAAAATACTGCGAAATGTATATCACCATTTTAGGGGTAAGTGTGTTATTAACCTGTAATTGTTCTTGAGTAGACCGAGGCTGGAGCTAGAGAAACTTCCAGTTTCACAGCTAAAACAGAGTAGTTACAAACACAACAGTGGTGTAGATTGAAAAATCTGATGTGTTATGCTCACATGACATTTTCTACTCTGGTACAAAATTATTTTTACAAACGCTTATTCTCCATATGCTTCATGTTAATCTTATTGCTAATTTTCTTGAAGGTGCAAGGGGAATATGGTAGGCTTTAAGCGATAGTCAAATCTTTTAAGAGCTGGTTGCTATGTGGCGCATTCCATACTCTTTGTATGTCCAGGACATAAAAAATGAATACCGAATTCCCATTTGAGAAAAAGTATGTATTGGAAAATTTAAGGGAATAACAAGCAACATCTCAAAAATGGTTCACTCAAAAAAAAAAATGATAGGACATAAATTGTGTATTTTAACGTGATCTACATTTTTGGTGCAGTAAAATTTTGTCTATCTCTTATGGTTTATGCAAAAGTCGTTCACAATTAAGAATACTTTTGGAGACATTCCCAGAAAATTCGAGAGATACATTTCATTTGTCATAAAAATATCTTAAAGATATGATATTTTAATCAAAAACGTTAGAGCCATTTTTGAGAAAATTAAAATTTTGGAAAATGTTCGATGTGAAGGGTATCTGGGGTGGGGGAATTTTCTTGAAAACCTTTGTGTCGCATTTCTGGAAGATATTGAGCCTAAATACCAAGTTTGGTGTTTATCCGACTGTTCATTTCTGAGTTATGCTATTCACAGACACACACACATGCACACACAGACACACACACGGACATGTTTCCAAAAATGTTTTTTTTGGATTTAAGGGGCCTCAAAACATATATTTCCTGTGAAATCTCGGTATCGAATTTTTGGGTGGAATACAATACTTCTCCTACTTACTATACGTAGTAGCGAATGTAAAAATGACCCACATACAAGCATATCCCTCCCGCATTGCTACCAGGAACATAACTTACTGCGCCGTATGTATGTGCAACACGCTTTACACTGGAAGCCAAGTGTATGACGATGCATAGAAATGTACAATAAATGTTTTTAACACCTGCAACTGGTAGGTAGGTTGATGTTAACCAACCTATGCATGGAATGTCATCAGCTCGTTTAAAATGTAGTTGTTTGCTTTGAAGGATGAACCTACTTTCGTATGGTTCAGCATTTAGAAAGCGATTTCCAGTGCACTATGTCAGACATGATGAATAGTTATCTCACAGCTGGAACTATTGAATGAATAAAATTGCCTCCCCATGAATACCGTGGAGTAGCATATTGTCATTCCTGGCATTTGATTTT
The DNA here is from genome assembly GCA_030765065.1 of Deroplatys truncata. Taxonomy (NCBI): domain Eukaryota; kingdom Metazoa; phylum Arthropoda; class Insecta; order Mantodea; family Mantidae; genus Deroplatys; species Deroplatys truncata. The sequence goes on along the minus strand of CM060982.1, from coordinate 34,916,464 downwards.
CTACATTCCGACCAGAACGTGCTCTTTGGCGAATTGTAATTTTGCACACGTAGCACTGAATTATAACGGAATATTGGCAAAGGTCTCCCTTGACATCTACTAACTTATTTTATTGTCTGTTTCATCCATCGAAAAGTGTTAAATGTAAATGGAGCCCCCTTTATGTAGAAGCCCTTCCCTCGCACCCCTGATTTTTTTTTTCATTTTTATCGGAATTCTACTTTCTAGTCACGGCTGGTGACTGCAGCGGGTGGGATGAGTGTTGCATGTTTGATGAGATGAGGGAGAGGAGGGAGGAGAGGACTGGAATGTCCAATTGGCAGATGATGTGCGTTTTATGGTCTTCGTTTTTGGAATCTATATGTAGGCTATATTACATCGATTGATAAAGTTGCAGTAACAAATTTAAAATGGTAACTTTATTTGAGAAAGTGCACTTCATCAGGCTTTGTGAAAATAATTCGTTCTGCGTGCGCTAATTCTGGACTTTTCAGGCGTTTCATGAACTCTAAACCCTCTGCAAAGGTAAGATATAAAAGTATCCGAGGATTTAGCGAAGACAGTATTAAATACGAGGGCTGATCAATAAAGACTGAGACTAATTTTTTTCATAGATATTTATTACTCCATTTCAGTGTTGACATTATCTTTTTCAAAGTAGTCCCCTCCTACTTGAATGCACTTTTTATAGCGCCCCTGCCAGTCCTCGAACACATGGTACAGGCCATTCTTTGTCAGGTCTTTGAGAATCGCCTCACTTTTCTTCAGCACTGCTTCAGTGCTCTCAAATCGAATGCCCCGGAGCTTTGCATTTAGTGATGGGAATAAAAAGAAATCACAGGGGACAAGATTGGGGCTATAAGGCGGATGCGGCACACAGGTAATGTTGAATTTAGCCAAAAATTCCTGGACTTGATTTGCAACGTGAGGCCGCACGTTGTTGTGATAAGTTCTGGATGTTTCCTTGCAATGTGCTTCCTCGGTGTAGCCAATACTGACGTGCAGTACGCTGCTGTAACAGTGGTGTGAGTGGTAACAACAATCACAGCAGCTGTGTGGATGTTGACTTCAGTCATAGCAGAAGCCGAAGCACCAGGCCCACCTTGCTTAGCACAGAGGACTCGCTCTACTTTTGAAGTCTTTAAACCACCTAAACACTGTTGCACGAGGTAGTGCATCTTCACCGTATGCTTGCTTCAGCTTTTCCAAAGTTTCAGAGGCTGTATGATTTAAAGGAAAACAAAATTTTATTGCTCCTCTTATGTCACCTTCATTTTGTGGTTTGCGAAATTCAACTAGGGTCAACAATATACAGCATTACTACCAACCTACCGATTCGAGAGTGCTACCGCCTATGGACATTATACATGAAACCCCGCTCTTTTCAAATATTCATGGTAGAGACAGGAAACTGTCAAAAATCAATCTCAGTCTTTATTGATCAACCCTCGTACTTTTACACTCAAAAGATTCTGTTATACTTGATATATATTCCTTAAAAATACTTTCAAGTATGTAACATTACGGTAGCGTATTCTTCGCTTACCCAGGACGCAAAGATAACAGTCAAATGCATAGAAGAACAAGTCTGTACTGTATAATTTATTAGAAAGTTCAATCGAACAACGCTGAATATTAGGAAATCATGAAAAACAGTTTGTTTTCCTCACAGATTGTACTGGGTGTTCAAATATATATATATATATATATATATATATATATATATATATATATATATATTTAGTTCTACCTTTTTCATTCTTATTTAGCGAGTATTTCCTTGGTCGCATGTAGGATATATGGGTTCGTTAGAAGGCCTGTAAGTACTACTGGATTTTGTTTACGTTTATTTGCCACATACATGTCTGTTTTGTTACTGAAGCAAGCCTGTTAGTTAAACTTCAGAATTTCTTGATTTATCAAGGCAGAATTGTTCAGACCAATGACAATGTATGTGATAATTATACATTACTTCTTTGAACTTATTTGAAAGAGCCAGTATTTTCAGATGCCCAAGAACTAGCGAGCAGTTATGGCAGTTCCATTATCTCTCCAGCATAGTAAACTCTCTTAATCTTATTAATTTTATTTGTTATCAGATTTCGCCCTTTGTTGATATGCATTAGCTTCAGCAAAACAGTTATATTGGCGTTGATTTTATTGTTTCAATTGTAAACTTGTATTAAATGGGTGGATACTAAGCCATTGCTTTCTTCACAGACTGTCTATTAAAACTTAATCTAGGTCTACAACTATAATTTAGATCCAAAAATATTTGAGCCCCTGTAGAGAGGATACTTAACTTTTGTTCGAACGTTTGTTTCACCTTGACACGACACAGAAGCGTTAATTTTTCTGTTAACAAAAACGTTTTTTGTTACATGCATTCAGGCATTACCCCCTAATAGTCAGGATATGCTGGAGTTGCGTTCATATACAGTTTTCATTTAAACCTGGTTTTGTACACCAAGGTTAAAGCCCATTATTATTAAAAGCCATCCTGTTGATTAGGGAATATCATCAATGCTTTGAAGTAGTTCACGTCAGTAGTTTTGGCATACTTTATACCAACCGTATTGGTTGATCGTATACCATCGTATTCAATCTGCTGGCTTCTCTCCGAAATTCGTATACAATGTCTAGAAGTTAAATACAATTAATCAATAAGATAAAAGGTCATAAAAATTATATATCCGAGAATATACATTACAGTACACATCTTTGCCAAGTAACGCGGTAAGATGCCTACTCAAATAACGCAACTAAACATGCGGTGTTATTGACAGATGAAAATTCAGAACTATTACTGTGTAAAACCTGCCTTGTTTCTCAGTTTCCTTCGTCTTATCCAGAACACTACACGAACAGTCTGCTCTCTCTCTCTCTCTCTCTCTCTCTCTCTCTCTCTCCCAACTGATACACTGTTTATCTATAAAGAAATAAATAATCATCTTCCCAATAGATAATTTCCCTCTGTATACTCTACATTCTAATGAGAGCTAATTTTTACTTTCTGTACTACGTATAGTAAGTAGGGGAAGTATTGTATTCCACCCAAAAATTCAATACCGATATTTCACCGGAAATACATGTTTTGAGACCCCCTGAATAAAAAAAAAGCATTTTTGGAAACATGTTCTTGTGTGTGCGTGTTTGTGTGTGTGTGTGTGTGTGTGTCTGTGAACAGCATAACTCAGAAACGAACAGTCCGATAAACACCAAACTTGGTATTTAGGTTCAATAACTTTCAGAGATGCGACACGAAGGTTTTCAAGAAACTCCAGATTACCATTTAGATGGAACATTTTTCGAAAATTCTAATTTTCTCAAAGATGGCTCTAACGGTTTGATTAAAATATAATATGTTTAAGATATTTTCATCACAAATGAAATGTATATCTTGAATTTTCTGGGACTATCTCCAAAAGCATTCTTCATTGTGAACGACTTTTGCATTACTGGTAAACCATAAGAGATAGACAAAATTTTACTACACAAAAAATGTAGATCGCGTTAAAATACACAATTCATGTCATATACATTTTTTGTTGGTGGGTGAACCATTTTTTAGATATTGCTTGTTATTCCCTTAAATTTACAAATACTTTTTTTCAAATGGCAATTCGTTATTCATTTTTTATGCCCTGGACATACAAAAAGAACGGAATGCGCCACATAGTAACCGGCTCTTAGAATATTTGACTATCGCTTAAAGCCTACCAATTCCCCTTGCATCTACAAGAAAATTAGCAATAAGATTACCATCTCGATATCTCGATTAACATGAAGCATATGGAGAATAAGCGTTTGTAAAAATAGTTTGTACAAGAGTAGAGAAAGTCATGTGAGTGTAACACATCAGATTTTTAAGTTTCTGTTTATCTCTTAGGATTTCCAGGTTTAGTACATTTCGAAGGGAATAAGAACGATTTCAGCACTTCTTCCACCAAACTTTAGGTATGTATTTTATTTACTTATTATATGAACATTTCAAATTTAAATATATCTTATAGCCTTTTAACCTGTTGGTGAACAAACAGTAAGAGTATTTTTTGCGTAAAGGTTTGTTTGAAATGAGAAAAGTCCTGAAGATTATATGAATAATAAGGGCCAGCTATCTATCATTCGGATTAATGTAGAAGTTTATATTCTTGTTGTTTAGACCATATGCTCCTTCTTGTTAATTTTAAACAAGCGCTGGGTACTCCAGTTTCTAGTTCTGAGGTAGATCTGTGAATGACCATACCACTTATTTGTTATTTTTCCGATGGTCCTAGTGAATGCCACAAGGACAGTCCAGCATCCAGCATTTTGCCTAAATCTTATATCCATTCTTGTCTATATTTCTACTAGTTAAGCAAGTAGAAGAAATTTTGCATTCCGCCCAAAGTTCGATACTGCGTTTTCACAGGAGTATCACATTTTGGGGCTCCCTGAATAAACAATACAATTAAAAAAGATCTGATGTGTTACACTCAAAAGACTTTCTCTACTCTTTTACAAACGCTTATTCTCCATGTGCTTCATGTTAATCTATCGAGATGTTAATCTTATTGCTAATTTTCTTGTAGATGCAAGGGGAATTGGTAGGCTTTAAGCGATAGTCAAGTATTTTAAGAGCTGGTTGCTATGTGGAGTATTCCATTCTCTTGCATTACCAGGAGAAAAAAATTAATAACGAATTCCCATTTGAGAAAGAGTATAAGTATTGGAAAATTTAAGGCAATAACAAGCAATATCTGGAAAATGGTTCACTCAACAAAAAAAATATATAACATGAATTGTGCATTTTAACGCGACCTACATTTTTTGTGCAGTAAAATTTTGTTTATCTCTTATGGTTTATCAGTTACGCAAAAGTTGTTCACAATGAAGAATACTTTTGGAGACATTCCCAGAAAATTCGAGATATACATTTCATTTGTCATGAAAATATCTTAAGCATATGATACTTTAATTAAAATTATTAGAGCCGTTTTTGAAAAAAATAAAATTTTCGAAAAATGTTCCATGTAAAGTGTATTCTGGGGTGGGTGGATTTTCTTGAAAACTTTCGTGTCGCATCTCTGGAAGATACTGAACCTAAATACCAAGTTTGGCGTTTATCCGACTGTTCGTTTCTGAGTTATGCTGTTCACAGACACACACACACACACACACACACACACACACGGACATGGTTCCATAAATGCTTTTTTAGTTCAGCGCGTGCGTGTGTGTATCTGTATACAGCATAACTCAAAAACGAAAAAGTTAAATATCAAACTTGGATTCTTCCAAGGATGCGATATTTCTTTTTTTTTTTTTAAACCTCCTCTTACACCATGTAAACATTTGCGTTATTTTCTATTTTCTCAGAAATGGCTCTATGATTTAGATAAATATGCCATATGTTTGACACAATTGCATCACAAATAAAATATATATCTTGAATTTTCTGGGAATGGCCTGCGAAATCTTCTTTATTCTTACTTGTGTATAACTGCTAAACCGTAAGAGATAGACAAAATCTTACTACATAAAAAATGTAAATCTGGTTAAGCACACAATTTATGTTAATTAAAATTCTTTTGCTTGATCATTTCATAAGTATTCCTTGTCGTTAGTTTGACAGTTTGAATACTTAGTTTTCTGAATGGTAAGTCGCCATTCGTTTTTTGTCGTGGTCATGTAATAGCACGAAATTTCAAAGCGATCAGCTTTTTAAGAAACTATCACTTTAGCCTAATGCGTTCTCCTTATGGCTACAACGAAGTGTGTAAATGTATATTGTAGGTTTATCCTATTAACAAGAAGTAATAGAAGAATAAATTGTTTGAATAGTTTATAGAACAATAATGAAAGCCGTGTGAATGTAACTTATCAGATAATTTGTTGGTTCTATAATGTCGCTTGCTTTAGTTGCTTCTTTATTGTTTTATTCGATAGATGGCTTTCATGTCAATCCTAAAAGTGACAGTATAACTCTCATCTGGGTGATTCCAGTTCGTTTTTCTCCTACTTTTGTAATATCGAAGTTTCACCACTGTACATGAATAGGTCTACTAATTAATTATATTATATATTGGTAAACTATTATTTCTTAGTCATAGACCTACAACTTACTATTATCATTTCTTTGTTGTATTATTCCTTAAAGAGCATTTCTAATGTTCTTTCGCAGTTTATCTACCTCCCAGATATTTAAAACGTTTAACTGTTTTTGCTTGAATTTTTATTCTTAGTCCTATTAGTGTGAATTGTATTATTATGCTGTTCTACCATGCTCTTTACAACCTAAAAATATACTTTCTGTGTCACTAAGTAAAAATTGATCATCCATGTACAGCATCGTCCCATTTCTGCCCATTGACGGTTCTCTTCGTCTTCTTGGTATTCCGCTACTATGTTTTCCTTTGGCTTGTATTTTAATACCATTTTGGGTATTCTGTCATTCACTAGGTACGCTATTTAAATTATCCATCCACTGTTTTTGTTTTCTAATACTTCTTGCTTTATTCTGTACAGTTTTAATAAAATTCCTTCCTTTTGTCTGTAATTTTTCAGCCCTTTTTAATCTCAGAAATCTCATTCGCCTGCTTGTTTCCTTGTTTCTACTCTTGACTTTTCCATACAGTACTGTTTCTGGTTTTTATTCCATTTATGGTTTTACAAATACGTTATAATTTATTAATTTTGTTTTGAATATTAGTGGCGAATGATACATCACTACGTGACGGTTGTACATCACTCGTTATATAGGCTTGTCTCATAAGTTCGTTGCTTTTCGTTAGGTTTCTATCACTAAGAACGCCTAGGAACACACCTCACCCGCAGCATTGCTACGTCAGCGTAGTTGACGAACTTTACGTTTACAAATTTAAACAGAAGATCGTTCAAAAGATAAATAACTATGGTAGTTAGGTTTTGTAAATAAACTATTTATTTCCTGCAGTATACATCATTATTGTCGATAATATGTTGCGAAGTTCCTGGCTACAGTACCACGCGCTAAATTGAGCTCCAATGCGAGTTGTAATTCGTGGATTGTTGACTATCGTTTATGAATTCTTTCCACGTCCGTAAGCTTTGGCCGTCCAGACCGATGTTTGTCTTTTAGGGAGAAATTCCCAGCTGAAATCGACTAAACCACTTTTGACATGTTTGCTTTGTTACTGCATCTTCCCCGTAGACAGCACAAATTTTCTGCCGGCATTGTGAGGCGGTTTTACCCTTACGATAGTAAAACAGCTTAAGATTTCGGAAATGTTCCTTTTTGATTTTCATAGTTTGTAAACACAAATTCACGCTGTTCTGTCCAACGCCAGACACAAATACACAAAGCATATCCAATAATGAATCTGGTTGTTGTTCTCTAAGTCGTAGGGGTGGTTAGGCAACTAGGATAACTTGAGTGTACAGAGGGTTCAGGGTTTTCAGGCGCTATAGATGGAACTTATGAGCAAAACGAACGAACTTATAAGACAACCTAATACTTAAAGTAAATTGACTGCAATCGAATCAGAGCAAGTAGTTCTCTGCCCAGCCGCTTGGCTTGCAGCAGAGTGCAGCAAAACAGTAGAGAGCAGAGTTGTACATTACTGGCTATACTTGAAGTATGTTGGTTGCAATGATACCAGACCAAGTAGTTCTCTAAACAGCCGCTTGGATTGATCGAGCACCTGTCGGCCGAGTGTACTCGGCGTGCTATGATTGGCTCTTCCTTCTCCCCCTCTTCAACGTTCCTGCGCTTGATTATCAGCCGGAATGATGAAGTCTAGAGTTGAACACCGAAGAAGGTGCTTTTAAGAGCTGTTCGGCCAAAAAACAACTAGGGTGTGGCTTGAGTTAAATAATATATGAAGTTCATTTTGGTTGTAAATTAAATTTAGAATTCGGGCATTTGAGGCAAGCCTCTCATTAGGGTTTGTGACATCCGAATTTCTTTCCAAATTCAATCATGTTTAAACAATCTTTGCACATTTTCTCTATCTCGCGACTGAAAGTTAGGTGATAAAAGGGCTTGGAACATATTGCTAATATACCTTTGTACTGGCTGAATGTAGTATTAGATGAGTAGTATCTTATGTACTTTTGCAAGTAGATGCTTTGAAATTTCCAGCAAGTACAAGGCAACCATTTTATGGCGAAGCCATACCGCTTATCCTGTAAGGATAATGGTCATACCCGACACTGAACTGTGTAATGTTTCATGATTTTGCTACATGGTTTATTGTTATTGTAAACGTTAATTACTGCTCAACATTCAAGATTAATCCAATTAATAATGATGAAATTATTGAGCATAATATGACTACCACTTCACGAATTAGCAACACTACAAAGGTCACTACATTCGGATGTGCGCTGACGTCATAATTCCTTCTATAATAAAATTAATTACTAACACATTTTGCAGCATCACTCTACGCCAGTCGCCTTTAAAATGGATATGTGTACGGCCAACATGAATAGTGGACCTACGGGGAGCAAGAAATTCAAAATGTCAAACATTTCGATTACCTAGGAGTAAGGTTTGATATGCGTGGAAAATGGAACAAGAACATGGAGTTTATAAAACACAAAGGGATTGGACAATTTTCTGAAGTATTAAGGATATTGACCCGGGTACCAGATATACATGAAGCAATGGTTAGGTCCTCATTACTATATGGCAGTGATGTGTGTGGATGAGAGAGGGTGGTTAATGTAAATAAAGTACAATGTAATTTTTGGAAGCGCATTCTAGGGTTGGGGAGGGGTACTTCAAACTACGGAGTTCTTCGTGAGGTAGGATGCTGGGAAGATGCTGTATTTGCTAAACTAAATGTAGTTAGGTACTGGCTGCGAATAATTAAAGGCGATCAAACAACTCTGAGAGCAATATGTTATCGTCATCAAATGAACAACATAGAGCATCCAAAATGGTGGGCGGCGGGGTTACAACGGGAATTATCAAAAATAGGCTTAAACGATATCTGGTAAAGGGGTAATGAAAATGCACACAGTGCCGTGAAAAATGTCAAAAGACGACTATGCGATATAAACAGGCAGAAAATAGAGTCTGAATGTAGACAAAGATCAACATTGGAGCTACAAAATGAAATAAAAACTAGGTGAGGTTGGGAAACATATATTTTGGAATTAGATATAAAACAGAGGACGGGAATAGCATGGCTTAGGTTGGGAGAGTGGAAAGCTCGCAAGGTTGCCGATGATGATGATGATGATGATGATGGCAGGAGGATTTGCCCATTATGCGGGGAACAAGAAGACTGGACGCATATTTTGATAGCATGCGTGTAGACGAAGAGTATTAGGAAAAAATTATTACCGGAAGTATTTTTGGCTTCCAACAGACGGACAGCAGCATGCTGGGACCTGATTCTAAACAGTCAAAACTGGCCAAGCTTGGCCACATACTTAATGGAAGTACGTGTACTAAGAGATAAGGTGTTTATGTAAATTTTCTTTAAATATATGTGGTGATTGAGCACTTGTGCGTGTGTGTGTGTGTGTGTGTGTGTGTGTGTGTTTGTGTGTGTATTTGCGTGTGTGATTCAGAGTGTTTTTCAATTTTATATGTATGTATATAATGTGGTGATTATAAACATAGTTGTTTATGGACGATTCTGCAAGTCATGTATACAGACCAGGTATTTTTCTAGAGAGCATGTACGGTCTTATGACCCATGCGACTGTGTTATGCAATTAATGCAATACCAAGTACTTAATAAATACCACTACTACCACTACCTTATTTTCAGCTTGAGAAATTGCTTAACAATACTATAATTTATATCACTGTAATCATTTTAAAAATTTAATATATTTATACACATGTTCTCTAATTGAATGATTTAATTTGTATGCAAGCACTACGTTCCAAAACCTGCAACCCTTCCATTTTTCAGTGATGTTTGCAAGGGTATAATTACTCACTCTAGCTGGAGTGCACAATTAAACCTGAGTAAATTGAGAAGGGCGAGTGCAGAAACTACCTAATAAGTTAAAATGTCACCTACTTTAAAGACATTTTAATTTATTGTTACTTTTTCTCTAGCTCGTTCCTTCACTATGAACGCCATATTAAATTTTCTGTACTGATATATTCACATGGTTTAGTTGTGTCGCGAAAAAAGCGGTCGGTGAAAAATCGGTCTATGGAAAACGCGGACAACCTTCTAGAGTATGTACAGGAAGAGGGAATCGGGGTGGTTTAGAAATTAAGTCCGTAAAAAAAAAAAGCGATCAACTTTCTAGAGTATGTACACGAAGAGGAGTCTGGGGTGGTTTAGAAATTAGGTCTGTGAAAAAAGCGATCAACCTTCTAGAGTATGTACACGAAGAGGGAATCGGGGTGGTTTAGAAATTAGCTCTGTGAAAAAGAAGCGGTCAACCTTCTAGAGTATGTACACGAAGAGGGATCGAAGAGGAAGGGTTGTTTAAAAATTCGAATCTGTGAAAAAAAAATGAAGAAAGAAAAAAAACGGTCAACCTTTTGGAGCGGGTACACGAAGAGGGATCTGTGGAAGTTTAGAACTTAGATGTGTGAAAAAAGCGGTCAACCTTCTAGAGTAGGTACACAAAGAGGGATCTGTGTTGGTTTAGAAATTAGGTGTGTGAAAAAAGCGGTCAACCTACTAGAGTATGTACACGAAGAGGGAATCGGGGTGGTTTAGAAATTAAGTCTGTGAAAAAAAGCGATCAACCTACTAGAGTATGTACACAAAGAGGGGTCTGGGGTGGTTTAGAAATTAGGTCTGTGAAAAAAGCGGTCAACCTTCTAGAGTAGGTACACGAAGAGGGAATCGGGGTGGTTGAGAAATTAAGTCTGTGAAAAAAAGCGATCAACCTTCTAGAGTATGTACACTAAGAGGGGTCTGGGGTGGTTTAAAAATTTGGTGTGTGAAAAAAGCGGTCAACCTTCTAGAGTATGTACACGAAGAGGGGTCTGGGGTGGTTTAGAAAATAGATGTGTGAAAAGCGGTCAACCTTCTAGAGTATGTACACGAAGAGTGATCGAAGAGGAAGGGTTGTTTATGACTTACGATCTGTGAAAAAAAAGAAAGAAAGAAAGAAAGAAAAAAAAAGCGGTCAACCTTTTGAAGCGGGTACACGAAGAGGGATCTGTGGTGGTTTAGAACTTAGATGTGTGATTAAAGCGGTCAACCTTCTAGAGTATGTACTCTATGAGGGGTCTGGGGTGCTTTAGAAATTAGGTGTGTGAAAAAAGCGGTCAACATTCTAGAGTATGCACACGAAGAGGGTCTGGGGTGGTTTAGAAATTAGGTGTGTGAAAAAAGCGGTCAACATTCTAGAGTATGCACACGAAGAGGGTCTGGGGTGGTTTAGAAATTAGGTGTGTGATAAAAGCGGTCAACATTCTAGAGTATGCACACGAAGAGGGTCTGGGGTGGTTTAGAAATTAGGTGTGTGAAAAAAGCGGTCAACATTCTAGAGTATGCACACGAAGAGGGTCTGGGGTGGTTTAGAAATTAGGTGTGTGATAAAAGCGGTCAACATTCTAGAGTATGCACACGAAGAGGGTCTGGGGTGGTTTAGAAATTAGGTGTGTGAAAAAAGCGGTCAACATTCTAGAGTATGCACACGAAGAGGGTCTGGGGTGGTTTAGAAATTAGGTGTGTGAAAAAAGCGGTCAACCTTCTAGAGTATGTACACGAAGAGGGGTCTGTGAAAAAAGCGGTTAACCTTTTAGAGCAGGTACACGAAGAAGGAATTGAGGTAGTTTAGAAATTGCAGTGTGTGAAATAAGCAGTCAGTCTCGTTTACATTAACGTACTGCTGAATGTTAGCAATTATAATAAATATTGAACCTTTATGCTGAAGTTTAACTGAAAAGTAACTCAATTAAAATCACCGATTCCAATCACACTTTTGACTTTGGAATTGCAAAATTATGCATTATTGATAATTATTCTTTTATTTTCTCTATTACTTTAGGTTGCCTCAACAACTAGGTTATGAGCGACCATATAAAATTCATATAACATTACATTACCTTTCAGTAAAAAGTATTAGAAGTAACAAACAAAAAATAATAGTACAAGCCAGTATTGTTGTTACATTACATTAGGTTATATCCGTGCTTTAAAATATAAAAACAATTGAACATAGTGGATACATAATGATAGTTAAGAAACGTTTTAACGTTAAAATCTTGACTATTTTAATCAACAATGGGCCGATCATTATTGGTCTGTTTAAAATAAGCTTAATGAGCTTTGTTATTATTTTTTTTATTTCTCTACCACGTACAATATCGCGCATAAAAATTTTCTCCTAGATCGCAATAGTGCTTTTCTCTCCGTAAGGTTTCCACCTTCAAGTAACCAACATTCACTCCGCCCGATTGGTATCAGTTCTCTATATGACTGGCCTGAAAAACAATTCATGGGCATAGAATCTAAACAATGAACGACGTTATGTGGAATGAAAGGGTGGTTCGAATACCCCGAAAGAGGTTCGTTACGATTGGCACACAAGGAAAGACTAAACCAATTACAGATTATTCGGCCTTTTAGAGGAAGGGTGAAGAATGAATCGTTTGCATGTGTGAAAGACAGTAATGCCATTTATATGAGAGCGTTTATTAGCCATTGGATACGAAGGTTAAGCTTTTGCTGCCACTAAACGGCAATAAGAAAATCGGCATTTCGGACATACGTATTTTTGGGAAGGCTACCCTATCAATCCAATGGCTAGAATCATCCTAGAAAAACAGGGGTGGTCACGGGGATGTATGGCTAGAGTTTGTCAGTACCAGCAAAACAACTCACTTCCATTATGGGCCACATTATATGCACGCCAGTAGGTAGACGAAGTATTGCATTCCATCAAAAATTCGATACCGAGATTTCACCGGAAATGTATGGTTTTTTTAGGTTCCCTGAATAAAAAAATCATTTTTAGAAAAATGTCCTTGTGTGTGTGTGTGTGTGTGGATCACAACTCAAAAACGAAAAGTTGGATAAATATCAAACTTGGTATATAAGTGCAGTACTTTCCAAAGATGCTACACCAAGATTTTCAAAATAATCCCCCATCTATATTACCCTTTACATAAAACATTTTTTCCACAATTTTTTATTTTCTAAAAAATGGCTGTAACTAAATTTTATTCTTGATGGGAGACAGACCTTTCGTTTGTTTTACTTGGCTTAGCCTTTTTAAAGGTGATCTAATACTAATTTTAAAAGGGATCCGTTATTCATTCTTAAAAGGGATTCATATTGGTTTGATCCCTTGTTTTTTTTAAGGAATATATACAGAGTGTTCCTGAATCGCCATATTATTGATGTTAAAAGAACTCTACTGTAGGACTACTGGTTTCCGTTTTTAGTTATTTTGTGTACAAGCTTTCCCGTATTTCTAACACTGTCAGCGTACGAGGCAAGCTACAATTTAGCTTTGATTGTTACTTCGATTAACCGGCATATTGTATTCATTATTAATTGTTTTAGTAGTAAGGTATAATGTTTATAATCTTGAATACTATTTTAATTTTCCATGATGCGTAGGTATTATAATAATAATAATAATAATAATAATAATAATAATAATAATAATAATAATAATAATAATAATAATAATAATACGTCTCGTCCGTTATGAATCAGAAATCTGAAGATTGCGTTAGGTAACTGCTTTATCCTTTATCTCCGCAGCTCTGCTTTTTGTACGAGTGGTGGTTAGGGCGGCAGGTTTTGAAGCAGTATTTTTAACACTTAAATGATTTCAATCTAATTATATAATATATAACTTCAATAACAGCCCGCCTTAAAGCAATATGTGTATGTAACAATATATAAAAATGTATGTATAATCATTGTATATGTTTATATTATCGTATACATGTTCAATAATGTTATGTGAATGTATTACGTAATTCAATAATGTAGGAGCTGTGAGAATAATAGGTTAAAAGTTGCTAACAATGAGGTAACCCTGAGGCAATAATGAATTCGAAAGTTTAACCATACTACTTGTAATTCTTGGAAACAATAATGTAAATTTTGAGACAGTTTATGAAATAGCCAATCAACAACCAGAAATAGGCTTAAGTTAAATGAAAGTATTCAATTGGATTAGGAATAGCCAATCAGAGACTTGAAATATAGCAAAATTTACAAATCTAGAAGTCAGTTGCTTGTAGACAGTGCTCATAACTGGACGCGTTGGTAGCAGTGTTCCTAACCGGATGCGAGATGTGTCCTCGAGAAATTTAATACGTATTCGTATGAGACGAATACAGTTTACGTGTTAAAAAGTGCATGCAATTAATAAAAAAAATCCTACGCTCTATATATCAGTGAAGTGTCATTAAAATCGTGTCAAGAACTAATAAAAAATGCAGTAAATTAAAAATTATAATCTGTGTAAGCCTACATTCTTCAGCCGCTTCACGCCCTGTTAAGTGATGCAGTAATTTGTATCACAAATTATTTAAATGTAAAGAATGAATATAGTATGAATACGCATTTTTGTGTGACATTGATTTGAGATGTTTGTTGATTGTAAATATTGTTGAGAAGTAAGTTTATACGGCCTTACTGAAACTGACAATAATAGCGTGCAATAATGCAGCGAGGGGGTGAGCTGTTTATCATTATTAGAGACGAGGAAGTTACGTAATATTGGCGCGTTTTTACTTTAGAATTTGCTGGAACATTTTTCCTAGAGGATATGTGTTCATAATTTTCATTGAATATAAAAATAGACGCTAATATTGGCGCATTTTATTAGCCAATAGCAGCTCAGTTATAATCTTTAGGCATATCGGGGTGTAGGAGTATAAAAGGGCTAGATTACAGGTAGATCCCGTCAGTTCGTCGAAAATATTTGTACGGTACACGTCGGATATCAATTCATAGGTTACGCGTAGCAGAGTTATGAAAAATCTCAAGTGTTATAAAGTTAATTATACAAAAAGTTGAAGTACGCGAATTATGAGTAATCAGTAATGAAGTTATTATAACAGTTTCAGTTTGGCGAGTGTCAAGATCAATGTGTAAATGTGATAGTAAATGTGTTCGACAATAAAAGTGTAAAACAAATTCTTTCATCAGTGTTATCTTTGGATAAGAGACTCCTTTCCGTTTACACAACCTGTATAAAGAGAAGTGCTTGACCAAATAGATCATAGCTAGCCGGAGGACAGAGAACCAAAATTTAATAAAATAACAGTAGCATTCTTTCAAACAAACACTAATACTGCCGCAAATTGCTAACACCAGATGGAGCTAACAAACCTAACAAATGAATCACGTCACAAGATGGCTTCACCACGTGGAGTAAACACAAATACACAAACATTATAAATAAAACCATCGCAAATTAGCTCCCAAACGTGGGGCTCAATAAATAAATGTCACAACTAATACCATCGCATAAGAGAAACATGTCTCTAACAATAATACTGACGCAGCCGAGGCACACATAAATATATAGTATTTAAAGAAACAGTCAAATTACAAAGTTAATATTTTTAAACTTGGGGCAAAGGCCACCGGAGAGTACATTTGGGGCGAAGGTTACCGGAAACTTTTTACCATACGTGCGGTTGCAACTACTTCAAGTTCGGCTCCCCAACAGTTGAATAACAATACAACAACGTAAGGACAATAAACCTTCTTTAAAATCGGCTCTCAAAACGTGGGGCAAATAAAAGTACAACAAAAATACCGTCTGCAGCTTTTAACTAAGAGGTTCAGAGTTCGACTCACGCTCCCGTCTGCAGGTTTTTACGTGTGCGATACACATCACTGTTCTAAGTATGTCCCTGTTATTAAGCGTTTCGAAAAAGATTGTCTTATTAGTCTAGACTCTGGTACTCTCGTAGCGGGGCGTCATTCAACAGTAAGGTAACGACGATGTACAATAAGAATGAATACGTATCAATGTTGGTGAGGCTGGAGAAAACCTTTCCGCTGCACAACAACGGTTTGCCTTCGCGTCATGTCTTCCGCGCACTCTTGTGAGACCGAAAACGCAGGAACTCTACGACCAGTCCCTGCGTCAAAGGTCAGGCCGATTGTTATTAGTTGTAAGGAAGATGCTCTAACTCTATTTCGTGAACACCCGTACATGAGCATTAGATAAGGCACAGTTGGGTTAGGATTCGGCAACACTTCCACCCATCGAATACTCCGAGGACAGGAGTGGCACCCATACAAACTTCAGTTGGTGCAAGAGTTACTTAACAGAACATGATTTTCAAACCGGAACTACCTAATGCTATACAGTGATAATATAATATAGGCTGTTCCCACATCGTCGTCCACTTCTTGAAGTTATATGTCGTAAAGCTCATGCCGCGCCGGTAATATTGGTTGCATGTTATAGGGTTTAAGGAGTTTGCAAAGTATAGCATGCATATCATATTGCTTATAATGTAAGCAATATAATACGGAAACATGGAAAATGGGGCCAGTGTATTATCACTGTACGAGGGGCACTGTTTATATTTTGAGCCTTGGCAACCCTGAATGTTGTAGGTGCTATCTGACGTTTTCAATGAAAAGTTTGAAATTTTTTACCATAATCTACTTCAAACACTTTGTCAATAGAGCGTCATTTGTTTTGTTTACACTAACTTGAAAATTGTGTGTCAACAAAACCATGGAATTAAGTCGTGAAAATGTTCTTGCAATGATTTATTACGACTTTCGACGTGCATTATCAAGACAAGAGTGCATCGATCAACTAACTTCCACATTTGGCAACGAAGCTCCATCCTTTGCTACTGTGAAACGCTGGTATAACGAATTTAATCATGGCCGCCGTTCGCTCAATGATGAAGTTTGTGAAGATCGTCTAAAATCAGTTGTTCTGCTAGAAAACATTGATGCTGTGCAAAACCTAATAATGAAAGATCGTCATGCGACATGTTGTGCAACCCTAGGCATTAGTTTTACCAGGATATATAAAATATTGCATTATTATTTAGCCGCAAAAAAGGTTTGCTCTCGTTGAATCCCACATAACTTGACGCAATCTCAAAAAGATGCTCGTGTCGATTGGTGTACAAAAATGCTCAAGAAATACAATGGCAGTGCCTCAAAAGACGTATATAAGATTGTAACAGGTGATGAATCATATGAGCCGGAACGTAAACAGCAGTCGACTGTATGGGTGTTTCAAGATGAAGCAAATCCAACAAAAGTTGTTCGCACTCGACGCACTTCTAAGAAAATGGTCGCCTGCTCTTTCAGCAAAACTGGCCATGTGGCAACAGTGCCTTTAGAGGAAACGTAAAACGGCCAATGCCGAATGGTACACAACCATTTGTTCGGTGAAGTAAGGAAAACCAACAAGAATCGTAGCATCGTTCTTCATCAAGACAATGCGAGCGTACATACATCTCGTGTAACAACAGAGTATTTGAAGGCTCAAAATATCGAATTGATGGGTCATCCGCCATACAGTCCTGATTTGGCACCCAATGACTTCTTTTTGTTCCCGAGCATCAAGAATAAATTGCGTGGACAACGATTTTTGTTGGCAGAAGAAGCCGTTGATGCCATGTTTTGGAGGTGTCTCAAGAAGACTGGAATAAATGCTTTGACAAATGGTTCAAACGGATGCAAGAGTGTATTGATGATAAAGGAGAATATTTTGAAAAACAATAAAGCAGTTTTTAATCAGAAATTACTTTGTTGTAATTATTAGGCTCAAAATATAAATAGTGCCCTCGTATAGCATTAGCAAAGGATATATTGCGAATAAAGCAAGAAGTGTTAAGAACATATTTTCTGATAACAAATTTATTTTTCCAAAGAGAAGACTACTTTAAAAATTAATATATATATATAGTAAAGTAGTCTTCTCGTCGGAAAAATAAAATTGTTATCAGAAAATATGTTCTTAATACTTGTTGCTTTATTCGCAATATATCCTTTGATTTCTCCTTCCATTTCGTCATTATTCCATTTAGGTATGTGCTAAACAGTATTGGACACAGACTGCATCCTTGTTTTAATCATGTATTGGTTTTTATTTCTGCTTGTTTTTATATCCTAAATCCAGTATTACAATAGCGCAATCATAAGAGATCTTTTTTTATTTATTAGATGTGGCGAGTACCCATTAAGTTACACAATAGCCTAAGATATTTTGTCCACTCACATATTATATGTCATCTCTATATCAATAAATACAATACGTTCCCTTGTTATATTCCCTTTGTTTTTTCTATTATATAAATATGACATCGTTTGTGGGGTATAGATTTAATTACTTCATCTATGTACACATAAAGAACGTCGACGATAGTCCACAGCTCTGTAACATCCCGTGTTTGTGTCAGTTATCTGTGATACATCAGGTTTCAATTCGATACACACCTTAGTACACTTATATGATTTTGAATGAATTCTATCTACTTTCATTCTCTTGATAGTTTGAAATAGTATGTTCCTATTTTCTATCATAGCCTTTTCTGTGGCCTTTAAACAACAAGTGTGTTGTGATAGTATTGTTCTTCCACATTACCCGTATGTGTAGGTACTAAATTGGAAATTTGAATCAGACTTGAAAAATCCAATTAAACTCTCTGGTTGTGTGTGGTTTCAACAAAACTGTGTCACTATTGTATTCCTTTCTTTTTACAAAGATAATGCTTCGCGTAAAATTGCTTTAGGAAATACTCCTTGTTTTTATAATTTTGTTATCGATTTGTTTCGTTAATTTATTTCTAATTATATTAGGGTATAGTTTTGGCGAGGTTTTTAATGTTGCTATTTTGTTATAATTCAGCGTGTGTCATAAGCAAGTAACGGATGTGGACTTTTTGCCACAGTTCTAACATAGAGGAGGTATATGAATGTATGCATAAGTAAAAGTTTTCCACTAATATGTTGAGGCAGTATTTTTAACACTTGAATAATTTCAATTAAATTATATAATATTTAAATTCAATCACAGCCCGCCTTGAAGCAATATGTATGTAATAATTTGTAAAAAAATGTATGTAACAGTCATTTCATATGCTTATATTATTGTAAACATGTTTAATAATGTTATGTGAATGGATTACGTAGTTCAATAGTGTAAGAGCTGTGAGAACAATAAGTCTAAAGTTGCTAACAATGAGGTAACAATTAGGTAACCTTGAGGCAATAATGAGTTTAAGAGTATAAATGCTACTAGTCATTATTAGAGCAACGATAATGTAAATTTTGTGACAGTTTAAAATTAGCCAATCAACAGCCAGAAAAAGCTTTAATTAAATGCAGGTATTCTATTGGACTAGGATTAGCCAATCAGAGACTTGAAATACAGAAGTTTACGGGTTTGGACGGTTGAAATATGTTCAGTTGCCTGCAGCCCTTGATAGTGACCGGATGGAAGATGTGTTCTCTAAAGAAATATTACGTATTCGTGTGAATCGTAAAATGTGTATACGCGTTAACAAAGTGCAAATATTAAATTAAAGAATCTCACAGCTCTTAATATCAGTGTAGTGCTATTTAATTTGTGCCAAGGATTAATAAAAAGAAGTGAATTTAAACTTAAAATCTGTGTAAGCCTACATTCTTGTCTCACCACGCTCTGTCTAAGAGATACATGATTCTAAAGTAATATTGAAGCAGCAGTTGAACCAGTTTAATAACAAAGTTAATATAATATTTTTAAACTTAGAGCGTAACAACAAAAAAATCTGATGTGTTACACTCACATGATTTTCTCTACTCTTGTACAAACTATTTTTACAAACGCTTATTCTCTACATGTTAATCGAGATAAACATTTGCAGACTATCTTATGCTAATTTTCTTGTAGATGTAAGGGGAATATATATTTACAAGGGCAATATAGAAATACAGTAGCCTTTAAGCAGATACATATCTCTGAATAGCTTGTTGCTAGGTGCAGCACCATTCCCTTTCCCACAGATTATAACTCTTTGCATATCCAAGACAAAAAAATCTGATGTGTTACACTCACATGACTTTCTCTACTCTTGTACAATCTATTTTTACAAACGTCTATTCTCCATATGCTTCATATTAATCGAGATATCGAGATGTCAATCTTATTTGTAATTTTCTTGTAGATGCAAGGGAAATATGGTAGCTTTTAAGCGATAGTCAAATATTTTATCGCTGGTTGCTATGTGGCGCATTCCATTCTCTTTGCATGTCCAGGACATAAAAAAATGAATAACGAATTTGAGAAAAAGTAGAAGTATTGGAAAATTTAAGGAAATAACAAGCAATATCTCGAAAACGGTTCACTCAACAAAAAAAATGTATATGATATAAGTTGTGTATTTTAACGCGATCTACATTTTTTGTGTAGTAAAATTTTGTCTATCTCTTATGGTTTACCAGTTATGCAAAAGTCGTTCATAATGAAGAATACTTTTGGAGACATTCCCAGAAATTTCGAGATATACATTTCATTTCTCATGACATTATCTTAAACATATGATATTTTGATAAAAATCGTTAGAGCCATTTTTGAGAAAATTAAAATTTTCGAAAAATGTTCCATGTAAAGGGTAGTCTGGGGTGGGGGCTTTTCTTGAAAATCTTCGTGTCGCATCTCTGGAAGATACTGAACGTAAATACCAAGTTTGGTGTTTATCCGACTGTTCGTTTCTGAGTTATGCTGTTCACAGACAGACGGACAGACACACAAACAGACAGACAGACAGACACACAGACACACAGACACACACGGACATGTTTCCAAAAATGTTTTTTTTGGATTCAGGGGATCTCAAAACATGTATTTCTGGTGAAATCTCGGTATCGATTTTTGGGTGAAATACAATACTTCCCCTACTTACTATACGTAGTAGAGAAAGTAATACATCTTCATTTCAGCTTTGCATACGTAGCAGCATATTACGTAACAAACAATCTTCTTGAAATTAACGCCCAAAACGTGGTGCAAACTCCAACAACAGTAACTCCTACTTAAACAACAACAAAACACTTTCTTCAAATTGACGTCCATAAGTGGAAATAAATAAAATAAACAACTCCAACGTAAAGACAATAACTTCTTGAAGTTGGCTCCCATACATGGAACATAACGACTTCAAGTTTGGCTTCCCAAGCGTAAGGTTAATAAATCAACTCCAAGAACAATAACTACTTCAAGTTGGCTCCCATTCGTGGGGCAGTTAAACTAAAGCAAATTAACAGTAAACAAAAGTATCTAATTCTATATATAGTATTGTTATATGTGTGCTGATTCACGAGAATAATGGTTTGACCTCGCTTTTGGCCATATGTGACAGTAACATTTAAAATTATGCGATGCAGTATTCCGTGGTCTATTGCGGGTTGAATATAATATAGACTAACACATCATCGTCATGATGTTCAAATCAACAAACTCCACTGTTATTATCGGCTGCACCATTAAAAGCATGCTATGGACGGTTTGGCATGGCGCTACTACAAGTATTGTCTGTCGGCCTACATACAGATCCGTATTGTCCTCCTGTAGATTTAAAAACGTACCACGAAGAAAAATGAACAATACCCTGGATACAAGTAAGAGACTAACTGCTCTTGGAGCTTATTCAGGATGATGTTTCACTTAAAAGCATTTGTCTTTGATTAAATGATGCGAGCTGCTTCCAGCCAAAAGTGCGCACATTCGCTCTAGATGTTGAGAATAAAGCCCAGTATTAAAGACCTGGGCATTTGGAACATATTCAAAAAGTACTTGGTAGCTGCAGTTCAGGCTGACCGTCTCATTTTGCATTTTTATAGATACTAAATGTCATTATTCTTGTTTAAATTTACAACTAAATGCCCTGTCCAACGTCGAAAGTATCTTAGATGTATTTGTCCGATTCACATCTGTGTGCAGGTAGTCGTTATTTTAGCCAAAGAATTCTTGAGCACGCCTTCTAATGACTGCGAATGTGAACGTGCAGACTGTTGCAATGGGTGCGTGATTCATAAAATCTGGAGCTTTTGCTTTAAACATGCTTCGAGGAAAGATTGAAACAGTTAAGTTGAGTACTTCAATGTAGAATTATCGTGGTTCGAAACATGGCATTGGCATTTTTCAAGAGCGATTCAAATTTACAACTTACTGTCTCCACACGGCTATGCAGAAGTACAAATTATTATCAAAAAACTGTAAACGCTAAGAGTGGTTAACTATAGGTCCGGAAATTAAAAGTACCTGCAACAATGCAAGCGTATTTCAGTTATGATATCTCGAATATGTAAGGAAGCTCTGAGCAAAATTTCCGGTGTTTCACACCCAATATACATAGAATGGTACGCTAAGGACTACAGCAGTTAAAGAGCGTCCACACATAAAACTCAATTTCAATTATCTTGAGTATATGAGACGGCCTTGAAGGTTTACTGGGATACTTTAATCAATTTAGAAAGTTTAGTGTACATACGGGTGTCTCTCCGTGCTAGGTCAAGAAGTAAGCGCAACCTGGCCGTGAAATTGAATTTTTTAAATCTGATTAAATTTTACAAATTACATATGCTTAACGGGAAAGAACAAATCAAATTGAAGGAATTTGACAATACAGGCTGTAACAAAAATGTACGGCACAAATTGCAGGACACATTCCTCACACATAGACGAAGAAATTATGTTATATGAACATGCGTCGGGAAACGCTTTGTTACCATGTTACAACTCATTTTCTCCAACTCATTAATCATGTGAAACACATAAGAATAGAACGTTTCAGCATACCACATGCAACTCTTTCTCACAAGAGATGTTCAATATGCCCTCCGTGAGCATTGATACATGCATCAAGCCGCCGTTGTAGTGAATTCCGGATGCGCTGATGTATCCCTGGAGCAATCCGTATAGTTTCACAGCCTTCCATAATACGGGTACGGAGACTCTGAACATCTGGTACTGGGGTTCGATACACAGGAGCTTTCAAATCCCTCACAAATAAAAGTCCAGGGGGTTTAGGTCCGGAAAGCGTGTAGGCCAGGCAATTAGTCCACCTCTACCTATCCATCTGTCACCGAATCTGTTATTTAGAAGCCGACGGACATTAACACCAAAATGAGGAGGTGCTCCATCGTGCATGAAGTATATGTTTTGTCACACAGCTAAAGGCACATCTGCTAACTGATCAGGTAGAATATTCTCTACGAAAATACATGGTAACTTTGTCCGTTGATCCAGGGTGGAAGAGCGTGAAGCCCTACCAAACAGTCACCAACAACGCCGGCCCAAACATTGACAGAAAATCTCTGTTGATGACTTGCTTCAACAGTTGCGTGAGGATTGACGTCAGCCCATACATGCCGATTGTGATAATTTACAATCTGATCGACGCCTCATCTGTGGACAGCACTAAAATTAGGGTTGACACTTTGTTGCATCAACCATTCGCAGAAGCGTAGCCGTGCAGGAAAATCAGCTGCTGATAGTGCTTGCACACGCTGTAAATGGTATGGATACAGCCAAACCTCGTGTAACACTCGCCAGACAGTCATGTAGTCAACATTCTTTGTTGCAGCTGCTTGTCTTGCACTGACACTAGGGTTGTCGTTAACTGCCTGAAGAATTGCTGCCTCCCGTTGTACTGTCCTCGTCCTCTAGGCCTCACCCGATCGCGAGTATCAGGCTGAAATGCCCTATGTTCCCTAGGACGACAAAAAATGGCTTCAAACGTTTTCCTGTCGGAACACCTTCGTCCTGGAAATCTCTCCCGGTACAAACATTGAGCGCAAACGCCATTGCCATCCGCTAATCCATACATCAAATGGGCATCTGCCTTCTCTGTATTTGTTTACACTGCCTTTGCAGAGCCAAGTCTGTAATCAACTCTACCAGTACGTAGTAACCCGTGTGCTCGTCAAGGTAATGCTGTTCACTGGAACAGTTGATGTTACCTGTAAACAAGCAATGCCGTAAGTCGCATGGCAACAGGGACATGTAAAACAAAACACTGGCGCACCGCCAACGATAATTACAGCGTAACTAGACGTAACCAAGAGTGCATGTTCCCCATGATTCTAACGTTCTGTTCGTGTGTATTTCCCATGATTAATGAGTTGGAGAAAATGAGTTGTAACATGGAAACAAAGCGTTTCCAGACCCATGTTCATATAACATAATTTCTTCGTCTACGTGTGAGGAATGTGTCCTGCAATTTGTGCCGTACATTTTTGTTACAGCCTATATATAATTAAATATGAGAAAATAGAGGATGTTATCAGGGAAATGAAACGAAACAATTGCACAACGTATTAAAGAAATGTATGAAATTTGTTACATATAGAGGCAGAAATATGGAGCATTTTACCTTTGAAAATTATTTAGCATGGATAGGAGATAACATAACGAGAACACAGACGACAAAATTATAGTGAATATTTACATTTTGAATTAACTAAAGCTCCGCTCACGTTTCTGAGGTATCTGCGGTGGTTATTTTCGCTCCCTCTTCCCTATATGCAGCGAACATATTCATATGATGTTTAATATAACATAAAATTCTGCCTGTTTCTAATGCTTCTTATGCATTAGGACGTAGCTTGTTCAAAAAGGGGCAGATTTAAAAATTTTATATCAAAGAAACTGTGAAAGGCTGAAACATATTCTACATGGTATTCGAGTAGTTTAAGATATTAATGTTGTGGTCATTGAGGCTGTGTGCATTTAAGAACAACGTTTGTTGTTCACAAAGGACGAAACGGTAGTCCATTTTTGCTACACGCAGATCAAATAGTTCCTAGTTATAACAATTTTTATGCCACGTGTAAATTTACTTATGACCTGACACTTGTTAGTTAAAACTACGGAATAAGCTATTTTCACCTGAACAATATATTCACAGCAAACTGCAGTACCCAAAATTATTTTTCCTATTCTAACCATTTTACTTTCTCTACCACGTACGTAGTAGGTACAGATGATGTTGCATTCCATCCAAAAATTCGATTCTCAAACTTGGAGATTTCACCGGAAATACATGTTTTGAGGCTCTCTAAAAAGAGATAAAAATCTAGGAAAGGGTCCGTGCGCGCGTGTCTGTGAACGGTATAACTCAAAAAGAAAACAAGGATAAATACCAAACTTGTTAATTGGTTCAATATCCTCCAAAGATGCAACACGAAGATTTTCAAGATTTTTCATAATGTTTATTTTATATAATATGGCACTAACGATTTGGATTAAAATATATATTAAAGATATTTACATAACAAATAAAATGTACATCTTGAATTATCAGGGTATAACCTGTGAAGTGCTCTTCATTGGGAGGGAATTTTGTTTATCTCGTATAACCGTAAACAAGCAATAGACGACAACGTACTGCACAAACAATGTAGATCTCCTTAAAACACACAATTTATTCCAAATAACCCTTTTGTGGCATCAGTCATTTTCTATTTCTCCGTTATTAATTCTTCTAATTGTTCATTAGTGTGTCATTCTTTAAGTCCTTTGAACATTCGGTTGTTTCTCGCCATTGCAAGGAAACAGTATGGAATTTTAAATGTGTATAACGTCCAGTTCTTAAATATTTGACTATGGTTGTTCTCTTTGTATCTATAGCGAAAAATGTAATATAGCTATTTTCGCAAAGTATACTGAGGCAGTATTTTTAACACTTAAATGATTTCAGTCAACTTATGTAATATAAAATTCAATAACAGCCCGCCTTAATGCAATATGTGTACAAATAATATATAAAATTATGTAACAGTCATTGTGTTAAGGTTTATATTATTATGTACATGTTTAATAATGTTATGTGAACGTATTACGTAATTTAATAATGTAGGAGCTGTGAGAATAATAGGTTAAAAGTTGCTAACAATGAGGTAACCTTGAGGCAATAATGAATTAGAAAATTTAAATGCTACTGGTAATTCTTGGAAGCAATAATGTAATTTTTGTGACAGATTATAAAATAGCCAATCAACAACCAGAAAAATCTTTAGTTAAATGAAGGTATTCTATTGGACTAGGATTAGCCAATCAGAAACTGAAATATATCAAAATTTACAAATTCAGAGTTCAGTTGCTTGTAGACAGCGCTCATAACTGGACGCGCTGGTTGTAGACAGTGTTCCTAACCGGAAGCGAGATGCGTCTTAAAGAAATTTAATACGTATTCAGTGTGAGACGAAAAATAATTTACGTGTTAAAAATGCAAGTAGTTAATAAAAAATCTCACAGCTCTCTCTCTCTCTCTCTCTCTCTCTCTCTCTATATATATATATATATATATATATATATATCAGTGAAGTGTTATTTAAATCGTGTCAAGCATTAATAAAAGGAGTGAAGTAAAATTATAATCTGTGTAAGCCTACATTCTTCAGTCGCACTACACTCTGCTAAGACATTCATGTCTCTAAAAAAGGTATAAATACTGACGCAGCCGAGGCAAACATAAATATATAATATTTAAAGAAACACTCAAAATTACAAAGTTAATATTTTTTAAACATTTGGGGCAAAGGCCACCGGAAACTAGATTTGGGGCGAAGGCTACCGGAAACTTT
Source organism: Deroplatys truncata (assembly GCA_030765065.1). Lineage (NCBI taxonomy): Eukaryota > Metazoa > Arthropoda > Insecta > Mantodea > Mantidae > Deroplatys > Deroplatys truncata. The sequence continues at coordinate 34,889,987 of CM060982.1, read as the reverse complement.
CTACCATACGTGCGGTTGCAACTACTTCAAGTGTTCGGCTCCCCAACAGTTGAAATATAATACATCTTCTTCAAACTGGCTTACCATACGTAGCAGCAACATACCTTCTTCAAATTGGCTCCCAAAGCGTGGGGCAAATATAATACAACTTCTCCTTCAAAGATACTACTACAATACCCACTAGTAAGCAATACTGGGTAGAGTAATTAATCTGAATTAACACATAAGATTTTATCTACAAAGAACCAGCACTGCTTTATGCCGTTTTGCCACCTCTAAGCCTGCTTTTAACAGATTTGAACATTCTTCTATCCAGGGACTTGTTGAATGTGTTTTAGGCTTTCATGGCTTGTTGAAAATAAAAATCTGAAGCATCTATTTTCTTTATAACCTTGTGTTCAATTTCGTGCGGCGAATCGAAAACTGCAGTATAATATCCAACAGGCACTATACACAAACAATATTGGAAAAACTTTATAACCCTTGTATTCATCCTAGCTAAATTTTGCAAACAACAAATCCTGTTACACGAAAATCTGTTTATGAAACCTTTGCTATATAACATTAAATAGAAAACTCAATGATAAGCGAGATACTTCGAGTTCTTGACTTTGAACATCAACACAATCCCCCATGTGACAAATTAAAACGGTTTATAGCCGACTTTTAGGGTACATAATATATTACTAAATATATGTAATCGAGTTGTGTGTTCCTGAGCAGAAAAGGTAGCATGATTACTTATGCAATTGTTCATTCGTTTATCACCCAAATCTCACGTTGTATGTAATTATTGATGCAATCGACAATATTCAAACGTATTTCTACTGTAAGGCATATTTGTTGTTTAGACTTCATTCATGTTAAGCTTAAGGAAGGTAAACAAGGACCTGTTTAGGAATTAAGGACAGAGATAAACTATTCCTGGTTAGGCGTCAGTATCAATATCAGAAGTGCGAGAAAAGTCACCTTATCATTCAGGCGCCTCTACCAAAGAACTCTCGATAGAGACAAAAAGCTCGCGTTGCGGCAACTCTTTTTGTGAAAGAGCAGTAATTTATACACACTGCTTCTGTAAGCATTAAGAGTACACAAAAAGGGGAAACAAAAGCTAATAGGAATGATTGCGATCGCATTAAAAATAAACAGTGATTCTCTGTTTTAGTTTCTCCCTGTGGAAAACAAACGCGGCCGCCAGCCAGAGTGGTCGGTCACCAAAATTGTTGATGGTCAGATTAGCCACGCCACTGTTGTTCTACTTTAACCGTTTCCCCCAATTTAACAAGTTATCGCCCCTCTCGACGGAGGCCCATCTCCTTGCTTTATCGAGCACATCTCTCACGCCACGCTGGTGTTAATCACACTTATTCATCAGCGCGAAATTGGATTACTCCCCAGTTTCGAAATCCGGTGATATCATCATTGTCAACCCATGGTATTTGTCAACGGCAGATTTCATGTTCTTAGGACTTCTATTAGCTGGGAAATGTTGCATTCCCAATTCCGCAAAGCATGAGCCATTAACAGACAATAAAAGTACCCAGTAATCCTAAACACCTTCGGTACAAATAAAGTATATAATTATGGGCAACTATCTATGCATCTCATAAAACTACAACTGCAATATTTCTGCTAACGTTTATTTTGGACGAATAACCGCACTAGTGTGTATATTGGGTTACCCCAAAACCGAAAACAGAGGTTCTACCCGTTTTTTATTAAACCTACTGTACAACATACTTGGAGTCTGACTTGAAGAAGGGCTATATCGTATCATAATTACTTTACACAAAGAGGGGAGCGTTCCAATGGGCCAAGAAACCAAATAAGCCAAATATCTCGCTTGTTATTGGTATTTTGAAGCATTTTAAAACAAACTGAGGCATGTCAAAACAAAATTTTATAAGCATAACAATTATGACCATTCTGGACATAAATTAGATTAGGTTAAAAGGGGGGTACTATAAGACCTTCACATTTTGTACACTGCGAACCTTCAACATATTTATGGTGAACACCCTACTCTACGAGTGGGAAAAGCAAACTCCACATTCTGGTTATATTTATCATTTCGATAGGACGACCATTTAAGAAGTTCTAACTTCTCTTTAGTACTACTATTGCACGTAAACCAATTTCCACGTGGCATTATTACATTTTTCAAAGCATGACATGGCGTGCTGCACAGAAACATTGTGAAACGTGAACAGGGTGACAGGAGAAGGAAGGAAGGAGCAGAAGAAGCAATGAAAGTATGTATGAGGGAGAGAGAAAAATCCCATCAGTTAATTCAATAACGCGAACTGAGGTGCGAATTCTACTTGCAAGCAAAAAATTTAATAGTAACCAACAAAAAATAACTCCTGTTACAGTGCATCGTTTTTTTAACAAAATACAATAAAATGTAATACCACGAGAAAGTCCTCTTAGGAAATAGCTAACGGTCGGATGATTGCACCTTTTTCTTCACTACATGAGTCAATGGATAGCCAGTATAATGTTACTCTTCACTTGAGTTGTACGTTAAATTGGTAGGTTAACAGCTTCGTAATAGAAACCTATTATAGCCAATGGGGTTTTCTTTCCTGCTATAAGTACTTGGACATACACAGATAGTTTTATATATGGCCATGTCTCATACTGTAATTACAACGAATACCAAATTTCACATTAGATTAGATATTTGACAGGGAGATGAATGGGAGGGACACACTCCTACCTATCCGAATGTTAACCTTAGGTTTATTGTAAGGTTTTCTTCCTGTTTTTCCAGTCATCGCCTACCCAATCTATAATAAGTCTCAGCAGTCCATTGATTAGGGTTTTATTAGTTACTATCTCATTTGGATCAACAGTTCCAAACTGGTTTTATCTATTCTCTTCCAATACTTCACACTGGAATATTAAGTGCGAGACCGCTTCCTCCTCTACACGACACATCCTACATCTTGGGACTTCTGAAAGCCCCATTCTTCAGGTGTTTTTTAAACTCCTATGACCAGTCATCAAACCCCCATGAGTCTCTTCTGCTTCCTAATTCATTTAAGGACTATTCTATATGCTGTCTTTGAATCCAGTCTAACAGATTTGTCCTTACCATTAACTTGGAAATACCCAGGACCGGTTCTGGTCTTATAAACGAGGCCTGCGCTTCCATTTTAGACAACCTGACTAAATGTTCATTTCCAATTACCCCAGTGTGGCCAGGGACCCACGCTAGAGTAAGTCTGTTGCATTCCCCTAGCCTTTATAGGACTTCTCGACATTCCTTAACGATCTTTCATCTCGTGAAGGATGCTATTAATGCCCGCAGTGCCGCCTGCCTGTCTGAGTAGGTATATCCAGATACTACAATTCCAGTAACACCTGTCCTCACTCTCCTCAACACAAGCCCTGATGGCATATAATTCTGCCTTGAATATCATCCAAAGGATACCATTTCTCCAGTTTGGGCTGTCTTCGACAGCTGTTCCATCGTTCGTTTTGGATCCGTCAGTGAAACACACAGTGTCCCCTGATCGTGTCGATGACTAGCCTCCCAATGCTCTCTACCTTTAATTATAACATTGAATAACTTATTAAAGCAGAGAGGCGGCTTCATAAAGTCCCCTAGCCTTTCTGCAACTGGATATATCCCACGTCATCGATAACAACGTTTTCTCAGTCTAACTGTTGATGTAGAATATTTTAGATTTGATTCATAACAATGCCCAATGTTGCTCAAATAAATTCATAAGATGTACATTGATCATCGTCAAGCATTGGTCGAACAGCGGCAGTATTTTCATCATAACAATAGTTCTTGGGCGTCCTTCACGAAATTCATCACTAAGATAAAACCGATCTCTTTCGAATTATAAGTTGTCCTTAGATAGGGCTTTTTCGCCAAATGCGTTTTTAAGCCGATCTTCAGTGTTTAGGCGTTAATGACGATTTAAAATCGTAAAACATCATAGCTGGAAAATGTCCTGTAATCAAATTCAGTTTTAGGGTGAACACTAAATCTTTAAATGACGATAATTAACTAACTACTATAACAAATCGAAAAAACAACAAGCAATCAACTCGCAAAACATTAGAAAGTAGGTGTCAAATATGAAGAAATGTCATTTGTTTATAGAAATATGTCATTCTAAAACCTTACTTTTCGCTCTTGTATAAGAATATTCCGCCTCATAACACTGAACTAGCGAAATTCAGCTGCCAAAGGTACTCATGATTCTAATTTTTTTCCGTGAAGAAGATGAAACAAAATTTACGTATATATTTACAAAAAATCCTCAATTTTTAAAAATTCGTTGTAATACTCGCATGTAATAGATTATCTCACTTAAGTGTGAGGAATTTCAGTCGTGTAGATTTTATAACTTTTGAGAAAAGGGAATATATGTTTGGAAGAACGTATTTTGAAATTATTGCAGTTAAAATTTAACTCACGTTAGTGCATTCCAGTTTCATCCTGTAATTTCTTCTGTTTTGCAGATTTGTGTCTTTTGACTTCGGACTTCTTAGATGGAATATTTGGTGCCATTTTAGCAGATAATATGCTCTGTTGATCAATACACTCCATTGTAGTTTTTGAGTTGCTGCTAAATTTCATACCCACTTCATATAAAACTTTAATCTGCTTTCGAGTCCTTCATTGAGTGTCAAAACTGCAACATAAACTCCTATATTTAAAACACAGTATTCCATATAAACATTTTTAGTAGTATTTCCCACGTGCGCTGTTCTCATTCTCATTCATGTTTTACGTAAATCCATGCAGACATTTTCGTAATAAATGTTCCTCTGATAAATCTTTATAGATTGGATATATCAAGGTGCTTATTTTCATATGTATTACCAGATTCCGCTGCTTTCTGGTACCCAAAACACGAATCAGAGCCTTTTGAATAAAGGTGGTGTTGTGACTATTGATTTGTTGAAACTTTATGCAGGAAGTCCAAACTGCTAGCTTTATGGAGTTCAGATCAACCGTAATAGATTTCAATAAATTAGTTTCTGTATCTGTAAACCATCTGAACCTCCTAGTGGTTTACCATCAGTCAGTTTTTTACCTTTCATGTCATGTTTCCACTTCTCAGTGAAGTACCTAAGTGCTTCTGCATCTAGCCCACACATTTCATATTTTCTATATTTACATCAAAAAGGTTTGCTTCACACACAAACGTGTACTATTTTGAATCACCATCTGTTATATAGCACTCCACTTTCATGCTCCGATCTATTGAAGATCTTGCTCCTGCAGTTACCATTCCCCACTTGAGCCTTCATAGCTTTTCAGGCACTTATGATCTTCTCTGTTTAATTTTCAGCCTCTACACTGATCTGTTATCACCTCCACATCCAGCACTTGACCAACATCAATAAATGTAGCAACCAATACCCCATGATGTGATCTGAAACCTCTTTTTACCAGGTACCATCAGGTGATATCGTTATTGCTATCATTTTCAAAAACAATTTGAAACAATTTTCTGGAGGAAAATCCATCATTCCACGTAAAGTTTCAGCACTTCTCTATCCCTTGCTAATGCATTCCATTCCATAAATCAATAGTAACTTTATGTCATATTTGTACCAGGTAGCTTCAGAGATAGAGATGTTTCCTCGGAAAGCTAAGCGAGCATTGTGATTCTTTCTTCAACACCTCTTGAATTAAACCTCAAGAAAGGATAGGTATCCAGTGTTCATAAGAAAGTCTTGTGGATTCTTCTGGATTTTGCAAAATCAGTGTGAGTCTGAATTTTCACAATGAAGTTCAAATAAAGATCGTCTAAACTCCAGAAAGAGTTGCAATTTAATAATATGAACCCAATTTCAACGCTGTGTAATGCCAATGAAGCGTATAAATTTCATTAGTCAAGCTTGATAATGATCTTGTTACATTAGTCATCTATTAGTACGCTAGTTTTCCTAAGACCTGTAAATACCTCCAATTCCCATTTCTCATTTATCGCAGTCATTTATAATCAAAGAAAAAATACTTCACTTTATTCCCATGTTAAATTTCATTATTCATATACAGGGTGGACCATTTAAGTTGAGACTGTACAATATCTCAAAAACTAAGCGTTTTAGAAAGAAATGTCTCCAATAGAAGTTGTTTGATATTGTGGAGGAAAGTAAACACCATTAGTTGTGTTTTATTTGGAGGACGTTGTGATGGTCATTTATGGGCCAACTCAAATGTGTTAAATGTGAACCTACATTTTTATGTTGTTTTCTCGCTCCTAATAAAAAACTAAACCAAATTTTTGTAAAAGATTTTGCAATTGTTCTTACACCAATGTAAATAATTCCGAATTTCTGAAACGCTTAGTTTTGGAGATATTGTAAGGTTTCAACTGAAATGGTCCATTCTGAATGTGAATCAGCAGTGAATAACTGTTAAATTTGTCTTTGATCTCATACTAACATGTTTCAAATTTTTACCGACATATAACAGCAAAAACTGTGAAAACCCACGGGTTATGAAGTCCTTTTCATCACTGTTGTGTTTTACGTATTTGCGAAACCTTAAGAGATTAGACATAAGCTTAGTCATGAAAAGTTTGGACACCATTAAAGTATCCATTTCTTTAAAATTAATCTTTAGCCATTAGCCACTTCCGAAATATGTTATTTTTCATTTGCTTTTGCTGCAATTTTTAAGCTTTTTAAACAGTGAATTTAAAAAAGATAAGTGAACCTTCTTTGTTTTACATGAGCTCATACAAAAAGTGTTTCTGTTTTTGTTGAGTGTTACCTTAGCCAACAAAAGGTATATTAACATAAAAACCGTAACCAGCAGTTATACCTATAGCTAAGATGATGATTAATACAAATACTTTTTAGTAATAATTTGTAGAACACCCGTGCAACAAATGGTAATGGGTAAAGAAAGCTGTATGATTGTTTCAAATAAGTGTTTCTTCATTATTTTTATCTGATAATACAATATTTTTCACTGAGGAGCGCATCTTTGTTACCAAAATATACGATGTGTTACGTCCCAAAGAGTTTAGTCTTAATCATGTTTGCAAAAAATGAAAGAACAGCCTGGAATCAAATAAAAAAAAGGAAAGAAAGGATAGTCAGCCTATAATTTACGGGAAACGAAATAAATTATCGACTTTTGGTAGACAAAATGGTACACTTTGATCCTTCTCTTATAAAGCGCGGCCGTTTTAAGATAAGGCCATGGATTGCGCGTATGCCGAGTACCGAGGTCGTTGCAGTACACCGTACTACCCATATAGCTAGTCTATGGCCTTACATCAAAACGCCCGTACTGTATGCATATCCACATTATTTCATTTTATATTTTCTTACTTTCTCTACTACGTATAGCAAGTAGGGGAAGTATTGTATTCCACCCAAAAATTCGATACCGAGATTTCACCGGGAATATATGTTTTGAGGTCCCCTGAATCCAAAAAAGCATTTTTGGAAACATGTCCGTGTGTTTGTCTGTGTGTCTGTGAACAGCACAACCCAGAAACGAACAGTCGGATAAACACCAAACTTGGTATTTAGGTTCAGTATCTTCCAGAGATGCGACACGAAGGTTTTTTAGAAAATCCCCCCACTCCAAATTACCCATTACATGGAACATTTTTCGAAAATTTTAATTTTCTCATAAATGGCTCTAATGATTTTTATTAAAATATCATATGTTTAAGATATTTTCATGACAAATGAAGTGTATATCTGGAATTCTCTGGGAATATCTCCAAAAATATTCTTCATTGTGAACGACTTTTGCATAACTGGTAAACCATAAGAGATAGACAAAATGTTACTGATTTTCTGTTGTTATTATATAAATTAATTATACTTTTAATAGACCTTAGCCTGGTCTTAGGCAAGTTTTTAATATAGAGTCAACTTGAAAATTTCAACGCCACAGCCGGGTTTTGAACATGGTTCTTCCGCTCTCCGTGCGGTTGCTCTAACCATTGAGCTACTGTAACAACATGCCGGTGGGGCATTGAATTCCCCAATTGACTCAAGTTGTTTTCCCAGACACCTACCAAGGCATCTCCCTCGAGATGACAAACTTAGCGGCGACCTGCTTATTGCAAGTACTTCAGTGCTGGGTGCTTATATATTATTATTATTAAGGGTTTTAATGATTTTTTGTTGTTATTATATAAATTAATTATACTTTTAATAGACCTTAGCCTGGTTAGAGCAACCGCACGGAGAGCGGGAGAACCGTGTTCAAATCCCGGCTGTGGCGTTGAATTTTTCAAGTTGACTCTATATTAAAACATTTTACTGCACAAAAATGTAGATCGCGTTAAAGTACACAATTTATGTCAAATACATTTTTGTTGTTGAAAGAACCATTTTGAAGATATTGCTTGTTATTCCCTTAAATTTTCCAATACTTATACTTTTTCTCAAATGGGAATTCGTTATGATTTTTTTCTTGTCTTGTTAATGCAAAGAGAATGGAATACTCCACATAGCAACCAGCTCTTAAAATATTTGACTATCGCTTAAAGCCTACCAATTCCCCTTGCATTTACAAGAAAATTAGCAATAAGATTAACATCTCAATTAACAGGAAGCATATGGAGAATAAGCGTTTGTAAAAATAGTTTGTACAAGAGTAGAGAAAGTCATGTGAGTGTAACGCATCAGATTATTTTATTATTATCGTTTAAACTTCGATATTATATCGCAACCTTTCAAATGTTACCCCGATGGAAAATGGCATGCAAAGATTATTAGAGACACTAGTGCTACTTCTGTTCTCGGCCATTCTCGCCTTCGGTCTGGAATTTGTTTTATAAGTACCCAGTAGTGAATGCCACTCTGGCGATAGTAATACCTGGTTCTCAGGAAGCTAATAATGATCACCTAAATCCTTTCCTTGAGATGAAACGGCGAATTTCACTTAACTTCAAGCGTCAAAATGCTCTGGCTGGTTTACACTGTCACTCCCCCATTCTACTCTTAGTTTAGAAATAAGCTATAAAATTAATTTAATAGTAGCGGTAGCTAAAATAAGTAAATAGCTTGGGATGTTTTACTAAAACTGCAGTACTCTGCGATGAGATCTCTTATTTCAAGGCATGGTAATAAACTAACTTTCGTAGAAGCTTTACTCGTATGCAGAATTTTCGCTCAAACTGAAGCTGGCGTTTGTTTCCTGTATAATATTTACATTTAAACTTACCGCCTTATTTTAAATTGTTCTGCAAGTGCGTGTAATTTTTTGCCTAGTAGGGCACCACATGCAGCGTGAGCTTTTCATAGAGACACTGGTATTCTCCATGGTTCTGATCGGTTGCTGCGCACAAATCCTATGAAGCAAACGAATAATGCGCCTTACTGGCTTAGAACATCACATGAAACAATAGAATTATTACATACTGACAGTTAAGAGCTTAACAGCAAATGTATGCACATGTTTACACGCTTTATTCAGCTCACTCGTAGAAATGGTTTTGTTGAGGGAATATTGTAAGCGAGAGTCTCATATGCGAACTGCAGCCGTTAGGAATTCTACATAAGGGCTGAATAACATAATGTTTTATGCAAATAAGGTTGTCTAGATGTAGAAAGGAAAGTTCAACACATAATTTAAAACTACAATTTAATCCTATCGTCTTTGTGGATCTTATGAAATGAGGCAGTAGTTTTCACACTTAAATGATTTTAGTCAAATTATATAATACACAAATTCAATAACAGCCCGCCTTAAAGCAATATGTGTATGTAACAATATATAAAAAGTGTATATTGCAGTCATTGTATATGTTTATATTATTGTATACATGTTCAATAATGTTGTGTGAATGTATTGCGTAATTTAATAATGTACAAGCTGTGAGAATAATAGGTTAAAGGTTGCTAACAATGAGGTAACCTTGAGGCAATAAAACGTAAGAAAGCTAATAATGCTACTAGTCATTATTGGAGCAACAATAACGTAAATTTTGTGACAGTTTATAAAATAGCCAATCAACAACCAGAAAAAGCTTTAGTTAAATGAGGGTATTCTATTGGACTAGGATTAGCCAATCAGAGACTTGAAATACAGGAATTTACAAATGTAGGCGCTAGAAATCGAGTCAGTTGCTTTTAGACAGCCCTCATAACTAGACGTGTTTGTTGTAGACAGTGTTCCTAACCGGACGCGAGATGCGTCCTCGAGAAATTTAATACGTATTCAGTGTGAGACAAAAATAGTTTACGTGTTAAAAAGTGCAAGTAATTAATAAAAACAATCTCACAGCTCTCTCATATCTGTGACGTGTTATTTAAATCGTATCAAGCATTAATAAAAGGAGTGAAGTAAAATTATAATTTGTGTAAGCCTACATTCTTCAGCCGCACCACCCCCCTGCTAAGACATTCATGTCTCTAAAAATAAATAGTGACGCAGCCGAGGCAAAAATAAATATATAATATTTAAAGAAACAGTCGAAATACAATACAACTCCTACTTCAAAAATCGGCTTACCATACGTGAAGCAACAACCTACTGCAAATTGACGCCCAAAGCGTGGTGCAAATCTACGTAAAGATGTTATGATACTTCAGAAATAACTAACATAAATAAATAGAATGTTAAGTGTTTCAGACGGTTTAAATTATTTTATGAAGTCATTTATCATTTTTGTGACCAATTTTAAGATATCTCTCTGTGATACCATAAACATGTGATACATCGCCAAATATCTCGAGATTATCTTAAGACTTGCATTAGTCTTTTAATGTCGTCCTCATTCTTCCTCTGTTTATAAGCACGTGTTTTCAGTTGACTAATGAGAACAGCTGGTATTTGCACGCATTGCTCCTGCCTCGTCGAGACATAGTAACATGTGTGTATCCTACCTTACTGGCACCTAGAGAAAACGAGCTACTATTTTTAAATCCATGTATCAGAAATTTATGTCACCTTGTTTAACTAAATCAAAATTGGATCACCGCCTGGAAAAAGGACACAGGTCTAAATTTTGTAGAAAAAACATTACCATTATCCTCAGATTCAGTATTGTATACTAAAATCTTTGAGTGAAACAATGAAGATCGCCAGCACTGTCAAGATCGCTCTATATCTCAGTGCACCTAAATACTATTGTTAGAAGTGGTGTAAATACGTTAACTGAAATCTAACATAGACTCATCAAATCTACTTCAAGAGTATAACCTTCGGGCCGTCCAGTATCTTTAAAAACTTATTCACACATCTTTTTTTTCGGTCTTCGTAGGGATATTTTGACTCTTGGTTTAACCTGTAATATTGTTTTTGTATTATTGAATTTAGCATGTGCTATCTTGTTTGATACTCTTCTATTGTTTCAAGAGCATTCTGCGTTTTCAACATTTTTCTAATGTCTTCAATGCTATTCTTGTCCATTACAATAGGTATAGCTCAGAATTCTCATTTCATAGACTACAATTCTCCTTTCACCCCTTTTCCGCAAGAAGCAGCTTTCACAGCCATACACTAACAATGTAGTGACAGTATTTTACAGAATTGCCATAGCGTTTATTTATAAACTTTCTTTCTTAACGTTTATAGTATGGTTCCACGAAATGCATTTAATTTATTTTCCACTTTTCTACTTATTCAGTATTTAACGATACAACCCAGGTACATAACGCATTGTCTATTTATATTTAAACTCTTATTGGCTGGAGTACAAGAAGGACTATTATTTCAGTACTGTAATAAAATACTTAAACTATAGTGTGTGGCCACTTTATTTAACTAAAAATACTTTATATGTTACATTCGCATGCCTTTTACATTCACTCTTCTGCAAACAATTCCTGCAAAAGCTTATTATTCAACCTATTTTTGTTAATTCAGATAAGCTTTCAATTCACATTTACATATTTTGTCGTTGGTAAAGCAATTCAGATTTTTAAAGAGCGGGTCGTTTTGTGACGGCTTTGAAATCCCATGTTCTTTGCATGACATCGAGAAAAAAAAGCAACAAATACGAATATAGACTTTACAGTTCAGAAAAGCATATGCATTTGAAAATCAAGCCAATAACAAGGAACATCTCAGAAATGGTTTATTCCACAAAAACATTATTTTAAAAAAATTGCGTGTTTTAATGAGATATCCATTTTTGTGCAGTAAATTTTCTCTATCTCTTACGGTTTGCCAATTACACAAACAAATCAAGGTATACATTAACTTTTTTATCATATAAACACCTTAAGAAAATCTGACGTGTTACATCCACATGACTTTCTCTACTCTTGTACAAACTATTTTTACAAACGCTTATTCTCCATCTATTTCATACTAATGCAGATAAACATTTGCAGAAACGATCTTTTGACGTGCAAATAGAATTAAATTTTACACATAACGACCAGTTTTAAAAATATTTGACTATCCAGTAAGGCGTACTATGTTTCCCTTGTTTTGTATTTGTAAGGGCAATATAGAAATACAGTAGCCTTTAAGCATATACATATCTCTTAATACCTGGTTGCTATGTGCAGCACCATTCTCTTTGCAACAGATTAATACTCTTTGCATATCCAAGACAAAAAAGAATAACGAATTCCCATTTGAGAAAATAATTATTGAAAATTTAAGGGAATAACAAGCAATATCTCGAAAATGGTTCACTCCCAAAAAATGTATATGACATAAATTGTGTATTTTAACGCGATCTACATTTTGTGTGTAGTAAACCTTTGTCTATCTCTTATGGTTTACCAGTTATGCAAAAGTCGTTCACAATGAAGAATACTTTCGGAGACATTCCCAGAAAATTCGAGATATACATTTCATTAGTCGTGAAAATATCTTAAACATATATTTTAATCAAAATCGTTAGAGCCATTTTTCGGAAAATTGGAATGTTCAAAAATGTTCCATGTAAAGGACAATCTGGGGTGGGGGGATTTTCTTGAAAACCTTTGTGTCGCATCCCTGGAAGATATTGAACCTAAATACCAAATTTGGTGTTTATCCGACTGTTCGTTTCTGAGTTATGCTGTTCACAGACAGACACACAGACACACAAACGGACACACACATGGACATGTTTTCAAAAAAGCTTTTTTTGGATTCAGGGGTCTCAAAACATATATTTCCGGTGAAATCTCGGTATCGAATTTTTGGGTGGAATATAATACTTCCCCTACTTACTATACGTAGTAGAGAAGGTAATATGATACTTTGATTAAAATGTTTAACCACTTCCTGAGAAAACATAAATTCGAAAATATTTCCATTTAAAGGTAGTTGGTGTGGCAGAATTTCTTTAAACTCATCCTGTCATATCTTTAAAGGATGCTGAGCTTAAACGCCAAATTTAATATTTATCATGATTTTCGTTTTTGAGTTAAGTTGTTCACAAACACGCACACACTCAAGGAGCGTTTTCTAAAAATGGTTTTTGGAATTCATGGGACCACAAAACCCGCATTTTGATGAAACCTGGATAATTTTTTTTTTATGGAATGTATTACCTTCTCTACCTACTAGGTACATAGCAGAGAAAATAAAAAGGCTTCTTGTAAATAATTTTCGGTTCGACTAACAATAACGGGATCTTTTAAAAAAATGTAGAGTACCTAAGTTCGCATGATTGATGTTAGTTTTTATGAAGTTACGTGCATTTCGATGCTAACCTGTAACTTAAGGAGAAAATCAGAGAATACCTTTAATTCCTCAATAAGCCCATTTTGCCAGGATTTGATATTTATTTAACTTTAAGTTGCTGAGGGAAGCAAAAAGATTAATATTTATAATACGATGTAGTCTCAAGCATAAAGAGTAACTTTAGCTTCCTGCAAATTCTCGTATATAACTATTGTATAATTATAGCACCATAACCATAATTCCACTACTCTTTTCTAAATTTTTAGTAACGCTGCTGAAAGTTATATAAGGGCGATACTGAACATTTTTAGAATGCCATGTTTCTAAAAACAAATGAAATTTACTTTTGTATTTGACAGATACTTGCTAATGTTTTGCGAGTTGATTGCCGCGTAGTTTGTTCAATTTTCTCTAAGAGTTTGTTAGTTATGATCATTTAAAGATGTTGTATTCACCCAAAAATGAATATGATTAGAGAACATTTCCGGCTATAATGTCCACCTAAACAATGTGAAGATCGGCTTAGAAATGCATTTGGCGAAGAAGCCCCATTTAAGGCAACAAGTTATGATTGGTACAGCGAATTCAAAAGAGATCGGTTATTTCTAAGTGATGAATTTCGTGAAGGTCCCAAGAACTCCTGTTACTGATGAAAATATAGCTGCTGTTCGAGCAATGTTTGAAGAAGATCGACGGACAACTTATGATATTAGGCATTGGAATGAATCAAATCCAAAACGTTTTACATCAACAGTTCGACGTGAGAGGCTTCGTTGTCGATGGATTCCACATAAACTGACTCCCGATCAAAAACATCCACGCATTGATTGGTGCAGAAAACCTTCGAAGAGATTCCAAAATTCCGCTTAAAATTTGGTTTGTAACATCGTTAATGGGAATGAATTTTGGATTTATAGTTATAATTTTGAAAAGAAGTCAGTTGGATTTTTCGAACAGATCCTAAGTTCCCTAACTCTACAAACGTCCAACGAATTTGGCAGTACTGGTAAGAAGATAGTTGCTAGTTTTTTCTAAAACGGGACATATTGCTACTATAGCATTAGAAGACAGACGTACCGTTACTACCAATTTGTGTACAAATGTATTTTTACCGCAAAATTTTGAAAACTTCGTTAAAAACGCCCCCAAAAAAGTACATACTGGCAACGCGTCGTCGCATACAGCAAAACTAACAACTGAGTATCTGGATGCCCTTAAGGGCAGCACCACGGAACCTCCACTATATACTACGTGATCAAAAGTATCCGGACACGTGGCTGAAAATGACGTACAAGTTCCTGCCGCTCTCCATCGGTAATGCTGGAAGTCAATATGGTGATGACCCACCCTTAGTATCGATGTAGGTCGGTGAGGCCTGGCACGAAGTCGACGTTCCAAAACATCCCAAAGGTGTTCTATAGGATTCAAGTCAGGACTCTGTGCAGGCCAGTCCATTAGAGGGATGTTATTGTCGTGTAACCACTCCGCCACAGCCCGTGCAGTATGAACAGGTGCTCGAGCGTGTTGAAAGATGCAATCGCCATCCCCGAATTCGTCTTCAACAGTGGGAAGCAAGAAGGTGCTTAAATTTCAATGTACGTCTGTGCTGTGATCGTGACACGCAAAACAACAAGGTGTGCAAGCCCCCTCCAGCAAAAACACGACCAGACCATAACACCACCACCTCCGAATTTCACTGTTGGCACTACACACGCTGGCAGATGACGTTCACCGTGCATTCACCATACCCACACCCTGCTATCGGATCGCCACATTGTGTACCGTGATTCGTCACTCCACACAACGTTTTGCCACTGTTCAATCGTGTAATGTTGGCGCTCCTTACACCAAGCGTGGCGTCGTTTGGCATTTTCCTGCGTGATGTGTGGCTTATGAGCAGCCGCTCAACCATGGAATCCAAGATTTCTCACCTCACGTCTAACTGCCAAAGTACTTGGAGTGGATCCTAATGCAGTTTGGAATTCCTGTGTGATGGTCTGGATAGATGTCTGCCTCTTACTCTTTACGACCCTCTTCAAATGTCGGCGGTCTCTGTCAGTTGGCCTGTACGCTTTTGTGCTGTACATGTCCCTCCACGTTTCCACTTCACTATCACATCAGAAACAGTGGACCTAGGGATGTTTAGGGGTGTGGAAATCTCGCGTACAGACTTCTGATACAAGTGACACCCAATCACCTGACCACGTTCGAAGTCCGTGAGTTCCACGGAGCGTCCCCAATGCACCTAAGATGAAAAACGTATGTTTGTGGGGGTATCCGGATATTTTTGATCACTTAGTGTATATCTCTATCTAGCACCTTGTAATTTGTTTTTGTTTTCAAAAAATAAAGATAAAATGGGTGGGATCACTTTTTCGTCATTAGTTGAAGCAGTGCAACGTTATAAAAACCTGGTTTCTGAAGTGCCTCAGAAAGAGTAGCATCAATTGCTTTAAGGATGGTTTCATCGAATGCAAAAATGTACTAATGTTAAAAGGGAATATTTTGAAAAACAATAACATCATTTACATTTTTTAAAACTAATCCTTGTTTGCCTTTGTAAACGTTTTCATTGTCGCCCTCGTAATTAACGTGTCTGGCTCTCACGTCCGTCACAAGGAATGAAATAAATGAAATTAGGCAGAATTCATGTATATTCATTTTTATTTTATTCACATTTATATGAACTAATCGGTAAATTACGGATTTATTAGCAACGTCTACGTTATAAAATTCCTGACTGAGCTTTCTGTATGTGGTCATTGAATGCACTATTAAACACGAGTAAAATGATACTGAACAAACTACCCGAAGAATTCCCCTTTTTTAAATTGATTTTTAGGTAAAATTTGGAAAAATATGTGGTGAAAAAATAATTTCTACACCTTCATTACTAATTAAAATAAAAGCTATTTTCATAATCATTTAAAAACTTTATTGCGCTATCAAAATAACAAAACTCTAGCCATCTCTACTGCAATACAACCCTGTATAGGTAAGCGTAGACTGTTTTACTTCTTCAACTGTTTTAGATATTAAAATTTATGTATTTCAATGTTATTCTTATTGGGATATATCCGGAAGGAAATGGTACTACACTGAAGAGCTATTTTGCTAGCATCCTCGTATTTTTACAAGTATTTTTCAGGAATTGATGCTGCAAATTTTAACCAAGGAAATAGAAGAGTTTATTTCCTACAGGAAGAAGAGTACTGAGCGATCCCAGAGAAGAAACTGCAGTCACTTCAACAGCGTACAGTATTTCAATATGGCTTTAGCTGATAAGCTTATTCACGACCATAGGAGGGTTTTCGTAAGAGAACCGGCTTAGTGCTGGTAGTGCTCAATGCATAATTCATAACAACCTGAAGTGCAAGCTGGGTTATGCACTGAATATTTTAATGTGATGACTTCAGTCCGAAATGGTTGTTCTCTATGCGACCAGCTTTCTTGAAAGAGCATGCTTCAGCGAAAGTACTAACAACAAGACAATAGTATCGTCTAAATACTGCTGCACATTTTCAGAGTACTGGATGAGCTTGCTTATTAACAGTATTGGCATTCACAAAAAATCTAATATTGAGGACTTGCATAAAATGTTAAATATAACTCCCTAAGTCTGCAGAGGACTTTTATAAGCATCAAACAGTCAACAAAAATGCCCTAGAAGCTAACACTTCTAACACACTATGTGGTTGGAGCTCTATTCATTTACAAAACAATAAACAAAATCCAAATAAATAAATTGGTTGGCTTAAGGATTTCTTATTTCAATTTATAAATCATTGAAGTAAATATTCTATAAAAAATCTTAATGACATTATGTATGAGCTAACTATATTAATATTGAAGAACATGTCAGTTAAATGAGACTACATAAAATAGTTGTAACTTTTAATTTAACATTTCGATGAAACACAAGAAGTATAAGATGCTTCACCTTATAACATGCAAGTCTATAATCAAATGTAATTTAATTTTTATAAAACGTTAAATAAATTTAGGCTTTAAAATGTTTACTTACAGTAGAATAAAATTTTATATTTGAATAGAACTATAAAGCAAGGCTCCCTGCTACTCAGCAAAAGTTTTGCAAATGTTTATTAGATTTAATCACTAAATAAGTACAGTTACTAACCGTTTAAATGAAAAAACTTATATAAGAGCTAATTACTACATATTCACTAACTGAGGCAACGGTTTGAAACACTATTTTGTTTCTTCCATTTGTCTTCTTCTTTGTTCACTTTCCCTGTTGCCGTTAAGCGTCGGGTTCCTTCAGCCACTTTCTGTATTCGATCCTATCCTGCGCCAACCTGTATACTCCTCTCAATGTCGTCCCATGTCCGACTGCCACTCTTTCCATATATTGTCTGCATTCCATCCTAGGTCTTCCCATTCTCCGCTTCCCCTCCGTCTTGCTCCAAATATTCTTTTAGGCAATCTTTCTTCATTCATCCTTACTAAGTGTCCCAGCCATCTTAGTTGGTTTCTTTCCATTGTCTTCAGTATACTTTCCTGTTTTAGCTTTTCTCTTATTTTCACATTTCTAACTTGATCCCTTTTTGTATATCCGACTACTCTCCTTAAGTATTTCATCTGAGTTGCTGTTAATCTACTTACATGTGTATCCAACACTGTCCAACTTTCACTCCCATATAATAGAACTGACTGGTATATCACCTTATATATTCTCATTTTAGTGGTTTGACTTACTTCTCTTTTACCAATTATAGTGTTATTAATTTGGTAATATATATTTATTGCCTTCCTGTTTCTATTACTTATTTCTTGATCTATTCTTTCATTTTTAGTTAGAATCACCCCTAAATATTCAATAATTGTCACATTTTCTAATTTTTCACCTTTCCAGAATATTTTATTTCTATCTCAGTTTCCTCTTTACCAATTATCATTACTTTACTCTTTTTTGCATTTAGATTCATACCTTTCTCTTCCAATGTACTAGCCCATTCTGTTATCGATTGTTTCAGGTTCTCGTGGTTTTCCGCCTTCTTCTTCTTCTTTTTCTTCTTCTTCTTATTATTATTATTTTAGTCATGTTAACTAAATTTGAGACCAAAATAGTTCTGGCACCAGTAATATAATGACAAAAACGAGAGAAGTATGAAAAAACCTAACCAGAATGAACGGCCGAACGGAATAAAATTAGCATAGTATTTAATGTTAACAAATCTTGGAAACGGAAATCATAAAGTTAAGTGATAGTAAGAATCCTTTGTAGCGCAAAGCATGTTAGGAAGATCTGAATGGGTAGACATGTCTTCAACACAACTCGCCACATATTTAAGTTGTATGGTTTGGGTAACTATCCAGAATTATTAATTTTCCTAGTTTTTTTATTTATGTGACGCTGTTTAACTACTGCGGTCCTTAGCGTCCCATTCTACATTAGGCGTGAAAGATCTGCAATTTTACTCAGAGGCCTCTTTAGCAAGCTTAAAGGTATTTTATTTGCCGTAAATCTACGACAGGATCTACGCTTTACTTCCCTTCCTAAAGAATTTTGCACCCGAAAAAATATCCATTCCCTCCGCCGGGTTTGTACCGTTACCTCGGGCACTACAGGCTAGCCAACTTTTATGGTTGCTCTTATAGGTCTTGAGAAACTTTCTAAAAGAAATTTTAAACTCTAAATGGAAACTTTGTAGGTCTAAAACATTCTCCCTCTTCCTCAAGAACTGCCGTTAAAGGCTATAATTGAGCATAACTGTTAATAGTTTAATTTTTCCAAGTTCAATTTTCGGCACGTATAGTACATAATTGCAAAGAATATTACGAACAAGCAGGAACTGCACTTATGCTTGCATTATCATGTTTTCTGCTAGCACTCTCTCTCTCTTTCCTAATCTTTCCTATCCTGCCTCATAAAACTGTGTTTCAACAACTAAAACCAAACAATTATTTTTTTTAGCATACTACAAATATAAATATAAATACTTAATTAATGATGTATTTAAAACAAAACAAAGATTACCGAGGAAAAAGGACAGTATAGTTCGGCAATTAGGGTACAAGAGATATGCTAAGGTTATTTAGGCATACCCTTCCAAACTCGAAATTTTACAACACAAATTGGTGCATATTCATTGTACACAATCTCCCACTCTCCCATCTCTCCCCTCTCCTCATGTGAGTTTATAGCTCTTTAACCGATTGCTTTTAGACGACGAATGAAATTAATGCGTAAATGTGCTGTGTGATCAAACACGCTAAAGCTACGTGACATTCATTCTTAGGAATGATAAGATATATCGAAGAAAACGTAGGCACGAAGGTTGATACTGTCGCAATTCGAAGCAGAGGGTGTTTAAGGGAGGAACGTTATACCTCATGAGGGTTCGGAATTACTCTGCCTACATCGTAGACAGAAAGCATAGAGTTTATAAACGATGGCTTTAAATACCCCCAACTTTAACAAAAAATTGGTATTCGTATATTTATAATACACTTGGTAACTTCGTTTAGCATAATAAGCGAGAGATACAGGTGTTGACCTTTTATCCATTATAATCTCCCACCTTTGAGAGAAGTAGATAATTAAAGTGTCAAATAGCCTAATATATAAGTTAGACCCGAAGTACGTTATACATCAAGCTTCATATAATAGATTAAGCTGTTCTGAAATGAAAAAGTAACATACATAGTACAAATACAAAGTTATATGTGTTATTTTTGGTTTTAGCATAACCATGCTACATTAGCATCGGTTACTTAACCAAGATGGAAAATTACCGCGAACCTTTAGTTACGACTTCATTATACAATCTATATACCCATTTACTAATTCATAATGTAAACTGAGAAACTGATTTATGTTGTAAAGTACAATGTCATTCAAACTGCATATACGTACCGACACACACACGTTATGCGTTGCAAGAGTGTAATTCAAGTTGACTATGAAATATGGTTTTAGAGGGTGGTTGTTATATTTTGACTTTCTCTACTACGTATAGTAAGTAGAGGAAGTATTGTATTCCACCCAAAAATTCGATACCGAGATTTCACCGAAAGCACAAGTTTTGAGACCCCCCTGAATCCAAAAAAAGCCTTTTTGGAAACATGTTCGTGTGTGTGTCTGTGTGTCTGTGAACAACATAATTCAGAAACGAACAGTCGGATAAACACCCAACTTCGTATTTTGGTTCAGTATCTTCCAGGGATGCGACTCGAAGGTTTTCAAGAAAATCCTCTCACCCAGATTACCCTTTACATGGAAAAGTATTCGAACATTTTAATTTTCTCAATAATGACTCTAAGGATTTTGATTAAAATATCATATGTATAAGATATTTTCATGACAAATAAAATGTATATCTCGAATTTTCTGGAAATGTCTCCAAAAGTATTCTTCATTGTGAACGACTTTTGCATAACTGGTAAACCATAAAAGATAGACAAAAGTTTACTACACAAAAAATGTAGATCGCATTAAAACACACAATTTATGTCATATACATTTTTTTGTTGAGTGAGATATTGCTTGTTATTCCCTTAAATTTTCCAATACTTACACTTTTTTGTCTTGGTAATGCAAAGAGAATGGAATACTCCAGATAGTAACCACCTCTTAAAATATTTGACTATCGCTAATGCTATTCCCCTTGTATCTACAAGAAAATTAGTAATAAGATTAACATCTCGATATCTCGATTAACATGAAGCATATGGAGAATAAGCGTTTGTAAGAATAGTTTGTACAAAAGTAGAGAAAGTCATGTGAGTGTAACACATCAGATTTTTAATTCTACATACTCATGTCCATTGCATTACATGACTTTGTAAATTGCACTGACCTAAGTGCGGCTTTTGAATCCAGACCGACCGCGCAACGTCCTTGGACTGCGCCATAGCAACTGCATCTACCTTTTGAATTGGCATAAACTGTCGGCAAGTCAGAGACAATGCGACTAAAATTGGTAAACAAAACTATATACATAAAAGCTTAGCTTAGCTTACTTACGGTGTAATCAATGTTAAAGATGATGACCTTGATTGCGAATGTTTCAATATGACCCCCATTTCTTCAGATAGCACACAGTGTTGTTGAACTCAAAAAGTACTTCGTACGCTTCACTTTACTCACAGGATTATGAATTGTTGCCCTAATAGGAATTGACTCTATTACGCAGTTGAAATTGTTCTCCTTTTTTTGTCGGTTTTCTTTTGTTGGCTTTTTTCCATCAGAAAATGGAAGAAAGAAAGAGAGAACGAAAGAAAGAAAGAAAGAAAGAAAGAAAGAAAGAAAGAAAGAAAGAAAGAAAAGAAAAGAAAACAAAGTGTGGTTCTTCTCTTGCAAGGATATGTAATTACCTGAATAACCAAGCCTAAGCAATATGGTAACAAATCAAAATTGAATTTCTTACAACGCGAGTATTGCAGTTTATAGTCTAAATTCTAACATCTGATAACTTAGGATGGAATTATGTTAGACACTTTCTAATGTGTCGTACAGAAAAATACGACTTTGGAAGGTACATTCTAACATAACAAATAACTAATGACCAAAACACAGAGAACGAGTTTATTCTTAAGAAGAAGTAAGCTTCCCCCGCCATAAAACTGCCAATACTGGGGAAACTGTCGCGTAGTCCAAGTCGGCTGTCCAGTCGGTCTAGTCTAGACTAACTCTACACTCATTGTACATTTGTGAAGACGAGAATAGTGTATTTCCACTAAGTAGTTACCACAGGGTCGAATAATTTTGCATTCTTCACAATACTAGAAGGTACACCTACGACACCTCCCTGTGGAGGGAGGGGGTGAGAGGAGATAGAGGGCGGCCGGACCAGGAGGCACGACAGGGCAGAGACCAGGCTCCTTACCGTTTTCCAGATTGAAACTCCCCGGATGGCAGCTGGTACAGCCGGCTTCCCTCCCCTCCCCCCTACAAGCTTGCACATCCTCTGGAGGACTCGGAGACCGCCCTCATTCCGGGAAAGAAGTGTTACATAGAGCATACTTTTACCCTGCCATGCAACGCCGAGACTCTTCCGACACTTGCAATCCTGAAACAGCCAAGCAAATGAAAAGTGAAGTGAAATGAGAATTGAGGTGAAATGAAGGGACAGAAAAATCGGCGGATGTAATGAACCTTCCCAACATTCACCTAATGACCCGGGGAAACCCCCGAAAAGACCCATGGGGTCAGAAAGGGTGGCCATGGGAATCGAACCCACGATCTCCCGAATGCGGGCCACAGACGTTGCCGCCTGAGCTCGGTAAGATAAGCCAAAGTACGAGTTTATAATAAAACTTAGCTTTAGAGACTCGTTACTGTTTTTTCATTTAGGTATTCCTATTTCTGTGCCAATATCAAATAACCTGATGTGGAACGCAGAAAACGGAACAAAGAATTGTGATTGTCGATCACAACATCCTTCTAGCGAGATTCCTCGAGGTTTCTTTATTTACGTTTTTGTCTGGTTCAACTCTCTCCCGATGGTGGTTGTTTCTTGTGCAGGCTTTGACTATCCAGGTAGAAAATGTGAAGCGTACAAGAAGAAAGCTTTCAGAAGAGTAAGTAGTTCCTTTGCTTTGATGTGCCGGTTCAAGTGTGCGCCGACAATAGCGACATCTTCATTTAACGGGGACTCTGAAGTTCATTTGTTTTCTGGACTGTACTTCCGAGGTTGTATAATACCTTAGTTCTAAAATGTTTTTAAGTTGGATCGAAATGCATAAAAAGCTGTGTTTTTTACTGTGAGGGCAGCTTTTCCTCTGAAAAGCTTGGCGGATTTAAAAGTCTTGAAAACAGTTAAACTAATGAATATTTCTAAAAGATTGCCCTAAAAGTTCAGACTTGCAAGACTGGTTTTAGTCTTAATCCCTTTGAAGGATGTGTAAACCTATATGATACATTACACTCACTGCAATTTACTGGAAACACTAGCAAATTGTTGCGTTAATTGCGGAACTTTCCTCTTCACTCTTCCTCATAAATACCTTCTCATTCTCTAACTCTCCCTCTCTCGCCTCTCACTCTTCCTTTCTCTCTTTTAATCTCTCTTTCACTGAAATGGGTGGTTAATGTCGTTAAGGCATGGAATTGTTCGCGCTAAAAATCTAGCCAGTACCGTCATCCTGAATGAGGGATTTTTTAGGTTTTCCTCAGTCCTCATCGCTGGAAAATGCCAGGTAAAGTACCCTAAACTTAGGCCTCGAATGTTTTCTTCCCAATTATCATTTCATTTCGAGTATCATTAGTGCCTACCGCCTGTGGTGCCATATACTGTAAGAATGGCAGTTACACACTATTCATTTCCTATTGCTCTGGCCTAACTCTCGTTCTGGCTCACTACCTCTACTTTTTATCACTCTATTTCCCTCCCTCCCTCTCTATGTTCATTTGATGTTTTCAAAACCTATCGTAAATGTATTTAAATGCGTTCGCTTGTATTAGCGTCTCGTGTTCGTCCATATAGAATCAAGACTTTTAATTGTAAGAAGATGAAGAACATTTGTTTACACCTTTAAAATTTGGAATCAGTAAAACGTAAAGGCTAGTTTATATGGAGAGTGTCATATATAAAAACTGTGTTTTTAGATCATTCACTGCACGTACGGTGTTGAAATCTATACACATGAGTTTTAGTTGTTAATCTTCAACTTTGTACAATATTTGTAGGAAGTTTACTATGATTTTTTATACTTATTAATATAGTTAATAATATTACTTACAACTTGTTTTAATTCATGAATATTTCTAAAATTAATTTGAGCAATACATTGAGTACATTATGAAGCATTGCACCTCTTTAAGGCAAATACAGCCCATATTGACATTTGAACTTGGGAACGATAACTATTAAGGTTCTTTTAGGCTGCTCATTAAAAATTATTACGCCTAATATTATTTCATACTGTTGGAAATATTCCTATTATGCATTAAAATATTTTAAGAAATGAAACGATATTGTATGGTTATGTATACAGTATACATGCATACAGGGTGCAACATTTAAATTGAGACTGTAAAATATCTCCAAAGCTAAGCGCTGTAGAAAGGAATGTCTTGAATAAAAGTTGCTTGATATTATGTAGGAAAGTAAATGCAATTAATGGTGTTTTATTTGGATGCAGTTGTGAGGTCATTTTAAGGTCAATTAAATTTTTTTACTTTCTCTACTACGTATAGTAAGTAGAGGAAATATTGTATTCCACCCAAAAATACGATACCGAGATTTCACCGGAAATATATGTTTTGAGACCCCCTGAATCCAAATAAAGCATTTTTGGAAACATGTCCGAGTGTGTGTCTGTGTGTGTGTGTCTGTGAACAGCATAACTGAGAAACAAACAGTCGGATAAACACCAAACTTGGTATTTAGGTTCAGTATCTTCCAGAGATGCGACACGAAGGTTTTCAAGAAAATACCCCCACCCCAGATTACCCTTTACATGGAACATTTTTCGAACATTTTTATTTTCTCAAAAATGCCTCTAACGATTTTGATTAAAATATCATATGTTTAAGATATTTTCATGACAAATGAAATGTATATCTCGAATTTTCTGGGAATGTCTCCAAAGGTATTCTTCATTGTGAACAACTTTAGCATAACTGGTAAACCATAAGAGATAGACAAAATGTTACTACACTAAAAATGTAGATCGCATTAAAATACACAATTTATGTCATATACATTTTTATTTTTTGTTCAGTGAACCATTTTCGAGATATTCCTTGCTATTCGCTTAAATTTTCCAATACTTATACTTTTTCTCAAATGGGAATTCGTTTTTTATTTTTTTTGTCCTGGTAATGCAAAGAGAATGGAATGCGCCACATAGCAACCAGCTCTTAAAATATTTGACTATCGCTTAAAGCCTACCAATTCCGCTTGCATCTACAAGAAAATTAGCAATAAGATTAACATCTCGATATCTCTATTAACATGAAGCATATGGGGAATAAGCGTTTGTAAAAATAGTTTGTACAAGAGTAGAGAAAGTCATGTGAGTGTAACACATCAGATTTTTTACATGGGAACCTACAAATAGAACCAATTTAAATTATGACTGGAATTACGGCAGAAAGCTTAATTTTTTGATACATATGCTAGTTTACTAGTTGAAACATCTTATTGTCTTTAATTCTTTAATATCTCAATTATTTGGCGTATTAGTTCATATTTTAATAATATAATTTGACAGGCCTTGGTTTTGTACATCTCTAAGCTATTTAATTATAAATTTACAAATAAAACACGTTTTAAACACAATTACTGTTTGCACCGTTGGTTTGTCTTTCCCAGAGGAGAAAGTTGCCGTTAAAAAGGACTATTGCGTAGGAGCTAGGAAATTGCAAACATTCACCAAACACCTAAATTCACTGTGATATTCTCTTTCGCTTTCCTACATTTAAAGTTTCTGAATTTAAAGATTTTATAAAGGATCAACAAATACAATAAAGTTACATGAAATACAAAAATATAAATGCTTCTCCCGTACAGGAATTTAGAAAAACCACCAAGTGTTAAAGATTACATTTCAAAACCCTTACCGAACAAAGGTTAATGATAATTTGGAAATGCCGAAAGAATGACTCTTGGTGAATTGTGCCGAAAAGCTCGCTGTCACGATGTCTGGTTGTTCCCGGTTTGGTCCCTGGCCGAAGAGCTACTACTGGTGCCTGCCTACCCAGGAGTTGCTGGAAACGACGTCGAGCATGATGGCGCTGGCGTAAGTGGCGTGTCGGAAACCGGCCAATGATGACTTTTCCATGATGCTTTACATAGTGAGGTGATGTATTACGTCACTCATGGCGATATGTTGTTCAAAACTTTAGGTGTTACGTTCTCTGTCGATGAATGACGTCATCATCTCTGCAGCATTGTGACGTGTTGGTTGCATAAGCCATGACCATGGGGGAGGCGAAAACGGCACATGTTTTAATAAACTTATTCAAGAGTAATTTACAATCAACACTAATGCGTAGGGAAACGAGAGGGACACACATGCCTTACATTATAGTGAAGTCGATGGCGAACAGAAATTAATATAAACTACACATCAATTTTTGAAATTAGTGTATTTTTGGACAATTGCTCCACTTTATCAAAAATGTTCAGTGTAGGAATCAGTTTTATATAGTATAGAGTGTAACAAAAACAGCAGAGCGAACTCTGTGAACAAGTTCGCTATATCGAAATAGGAAGGAATGTTAATAATTGCAGGACATAACAGTAATAGTTTCTAAGAAAACTATTCTGAAATAGGTGTTACAAAGGAATACCTTAAGTTGCCTCTATACTTGCTGCTAGTTCGGATATGCAATGCTGCAAACAAAATAGTAATAAGATAATTCTGTTATTTGTCGCTACAACAAAAGCCAACTACTTCAAAGCAAACAACTGACATTACATTATACCCGGTGTGCCTGAATCGCCGTTTGAATAAGCAATCCAAATGACAGTAGGGGTGGTGAAATATCTCCACGTTTTATCATTACGTTATGTAGGACTCCTTACTTCTGTTCCAGTTATTTATTTTGAGGAAGTTCTGGTATTGGTAACACTGTCTTACTAGGCAAGTGTTTTTGGTGTACTAACATTTAGCTTTGATTGTTACATCAGTGTAGCCGAATTACTGTTTGTGTAATGCAGCGCAGTTACCGTAATTGTGTAATAATTTTTTGGTAATTCAGTGCGTTCTCCGAGTGAGGTTGCGACGATAGTTGCGAAGTACAGTGAGTGCTGCTATTGCGAGAAATTAGACACATCCTGTATTCGACTCCCCAGTGAGTGAAGCGGAAGGAAGGGAGGAAGAAGAAGAGGCTGCTTCGCGCATATTTCATTACACCGCTACGTCGCGTAGTGTCACGAATCGCAAATCTAGATAGAAAACGTTATTAATCCCTCTCATATCGCATAGATTTATATGAAACTTTGCATAAGAGCTATAAGTAGTATGCTGTTATTATATACTATCTTGAATACATTTATATAATAGAAACTACCCCTTTATAGGGATGAATATAGACAAAATTATTAACTTCTTTCTTAGGTAATATATTTTCATAAAGCTTCGCATAGAAGTTACAAATACATTCTGTAATTATATAAAAGTTATGAGTGCATTTGGATGACCTACACACCTTTATTGTGGGTGAATTTCGAAAAACTACTAACTGCTTTGTTATTAAACAGATTTTCATAAAACTTAGATAAGAGTTATATGCAGAATTTTCTTATTAAGTGCAAATTCTGAATACATTTGGATAATTGAAACTACCCCTTTATAAAGAATGAATTTGGACAATATAACTGACTTCTTCCTTAGCAAACAGGTTTTCATAAGACTATGTATGGAGTTACAGTTAGAGTTTTATGTACAAATCCTGAATACTGTTAGATAATATAAACTACTCTTTAAAGGGGTGAATTGTCATTTTGTTGCCCTAGGACAATTGAAATCTAGCACGAAAAAATATTAGTGGAACCGGCCTTTCGTTGATCTAACAATAGTCCAATTCTTTTCTAAATTGTTTTATAATTTTGTTTTTCCTCGTCTCAACTTTGTTCTTATTTTTACCTCCTGCTAAGTCATAACATCCAAACGATAACTTATACGAGTTGGCGCCGTATTTCAGGTCTATAGTTATCCCTTCGTGCATTAAAAGAGTTACAGAACGCAAGTAAACATAGGTCAGTAGGGAGCTGGCGAATTAGCGTGAACGAGCTTCGTTTTTCTTTCTTATTCCATTTCTTTCGGTTTCTTTTTTAAATTTTAAATTCCATTTATACCTCGCCTTTAACAATGGTCTTGTCGGCGGCCTTTCTTTTGGAACATATTATTCCTATAGGCAATACGTTAACACGTTTTCGTTTGTCTTCTAGTAAACTTTGGGGTTTATTCACTAGATCGCATATAAATTTACACTCTTATTCATACTTCCAGACTCTGGGGAGGATAGGAAATAATCCACCCCCAGTTGGGAATCGAGCCCAGGACCCCTCGTATAGCAGGCAGGTGTTCTACCGACTAAGCTACGCGGCCAGCAGAGTTTCGTCCTACGACTCTTGCTTATTAGCAAGACGATGAGCGGATCGCAACTTTCCAGGCTTGCAATAGAGTGTACACTCCGTGATGATAGATAAAAAAATCTGATGTGTTACGCTCACATGACTTTCTCTACTCTTGTGCAAACTATTTTTACAAACTCTTATTCTCCGTCTATTTCATATTAATCGAGATAAACATTTGCAGAAACGATCTTTTGACATGCAAAGAGAATTACATTTTACACATAGCGACCAGTTATAAAAATATTTGACTATCGCTTAAGGCCTACTATGTTCCCCTTGTTTTGTATTTGCAAGGGCAATATAGAAATACAGTAGCCTTTAAACATAGACATATCTTCTAATAGCTGGTTGCTATGTGCAGCATCATTCTCTTTGCCACAGATTAACAGTCTTTGCATATCCAAGACAAAAAAATCTGATGTGTTACACTCACATGACTGTCTCTACTCTTGTACAAACTATTTTTACAAATGCTTATTCTCCATATGCGTCATGTTAATCGAGATATCGAGATGTCAATGTTGTTGCTAATTTTCTTGTAGATGCAAGGGGGATATGGTAGGTTTTAAGCGATAGTCAAATATTTTAAGCGCTGGTTGCTATTTGGCGCATTCCAACCTCTCTTTGCATGTCCAGGACATAAAAAAATGAATAACGAATTTGAGAAAAAGTATAAGTATTGGAAAATTTAAGGGAATAACAGGCAATATCTCGAAAACGAAAACAAGTTTGGTGTTTATCCGACTGTTCGTTTCTGAGGTATGCTGTTCACAGACACACATACACACACAGACACACACGGCATGTTTCCAAAAATGCTTTTTTTGGATTCAGGGGGTCTTAAAACATATATTTTCGGTGAAACCTCGGTATCGAATTTTTGGGTGGAATACAAAACTTCCCCTACTTACTATACGTAGTAGATAAAGGAAAAAACAGAAAAGTATTGTCTAACATTACAGAATTCAAACAAACATGCGAGCACGCAGTGTTTGATTTGTATTTTTCGCTTGGTATTATAAGTTATTATTACTATTATTGTTATTATTATATAACGGTATTATTGTGCTAACTTCGCTCATTGAATAGGTTTTCGAAATGTTTCCGCTCTTAATTGATACGATTTTCAACGTCCCTATGTGTCCATATGGAAGTTTATGAGAACCGCTGGTGTAGTAGTAGTAATAGAAGTAGAAGTAGTGGTCGTTGTCGTGGTCGTCGTCGTGGTGGTGGTGGTGGTGGTGGTGGTGGTCGTAGTCGTAGTAGCAGCAGTAGTAGTAGCAGTAGCGTAGCAATAGCAGGTTTTTAGGACATTAATGCGCCAATTCCCCACTGACTTGTGTTTGCTTGGAATTGCCCGTTGAGTTCTGCAACTCTTTAAACGCACGAAGGGTTAATTATCTGCACACATCAAATACGATGCGGTTAGGCCACCGGGTATATAGGCAGCATTCAAAGAACGTATCCAGGTGTGTAAGATTGACATAACAAAGTTATAATTTTCCTCATCCACGATCTTTATAGCCACTTTTTCTAAATTGTTAGTTTCTCTTGGTTTTGCTCCATATATGTAATAGCATAGGACAGAATCTTGGAGAGAAGGACTAGGAATCTGCCAGGCAATTATTTTCTTCGAAGGATTATCAAATTCTGAATAAAATAATTGCAGAAGTACTATAGAGATCATAAATATACGAGATGAATCATTAGTTTCTGTTAGATTTTTGTTTTGTTTTTTGTTTATAGTTACTTTGTCCCAAACTGCCATCACATCCCCAATTACCTATCATAGTATAACTATTTACTTCACTAGAGACAGATTTCAGTACCTCCTCTTGCAGATCACAAACACGCCTTGACATAATGTCCAAGATATTTTGATGCTTCACTACTGCTGAATTTCAAGGTGTGCACGGAAATTCGAAACACGGAGTAGGCTACTTTTATAACATTAGTTTTAGAGAACATAAACATATTAAATTTAACACATTATTTTCATTTTAGTATTTCAGCACCTTAACTGCAAATTGCATTGGCTACAGCCTAAATCGATTATCGGCTAATTCACTGGATAAAATGCGACTAAAATTCGAAAATCTGAGCAACCTTTTCAGTATGCAACGTTAAAGTTATAAAAGTAGTGAAGATAAATTTACATCGTAACTGAGGGTTTAAAAAAGTGGACAATATGATTTAGCGCATTATCTTTCTGAGAAAGTAAATGAATCCAGAGTTCAGAATCGTATTATTACATCCCTAGATTGTGCAACCATCCCTAAAACCACCAATGGGACAGATATATAAACTAACTTTTAAGGTTATATTAATTTATAATTGACACTCCTATCGTTTTAAGCTCTTCGTCAATAGCGCAGAAGTCAAACATTTAAATTACTTCCATATTATTTATTCGTTTTCTGGAATCCAGTGTTTTGTGTCTAATTGTCTTCATTTCCCACATTAGTGCTGCTGGCTAATTCCTAGTAATTGCGGATGTTGTTTTCCTACCTGTGTGTATTGAGAGAGGAAAGGGGAGAGAGGAAAGAGCCAGATAATGAATTATGTTCTTGTTTACTTTAACTCATAGCGCCTTGAACGAATAAGAAATACGAGCAAGCATCCTTAATTAATTATTTGTTTTCTTCCTACAACAGTCATAAACTACTCTTAATTAAGCATTGAATATAAAATTAATAAACCTCTAATTGCGTAAATAACAGAAATGTGTATATAACAGAAATACTATGAACACACTCACACAAAACAAAATCCATAATAAATGAGATAAAAGGTAAAGCACATTAAGAATAAAAGTTAATATCAGAAGCTTTCAAAATATTATTTATTTTTATGTTACATTTAGAAATGTTAGTTATGGTTATTAAGATATTTAAAGGCTGCCTCTGTACTCTGTCTTTTCAACCCAGAGATCACGGGTCCAATCCTCGGGTAGGACTAGGGCAGTATTCCTTAATTAGAACCATTCCATATCCTCCACAGGGTCATGAAGTATGAATGTGAAAGTGAATGCGACTTATTTCGTAATGAAAATTAATAAAACCCTACAGTCGACAAGTTAGTGTTTCTAAAGTTAAAACCCACGATATGGCCGCAAAATAAGGGAGCTATACGTATGAAACAGTAAATAAAGCATGTATTCTGTCTTTTAAATGATACAAATCGCACATAAATTTCATTTTAACGTCATCCGCAATTTTGCGGTTCAATTTTTAATTGAAAATTGAAACAACCAATCTATATGAGCAGAACATTTGTTAAGGAGTATTGTATAACGCAAATGCAGAATTCATTTATAAAATATATTTTTTTTGAAATAAAAACAGCGTTAAGCATACAAGAGTTCGAACGAATCCCTTGCCGACTTATTCATGCCGAATTTCAAACTTAAGTTTTTCGCGTGAAATGAGATTAAGGGTTCTAGGTTTAATTACTACCCGTAACAATGCCACATGTAGGATTAAAGAGGAACGCTGCAATTAAAAGAAATTCCCGAATTTCTATTTTTATTGTTTATAGCTGTATTACATGGTACACAACTGTTCATTTTTTACATTGTCCATATGTACTTAAATTAAGTAATGTATTCTGCCCAAAAATTCGATACCTAGATGTAACCGCAAATACATGTTTTAAGGCTCCCTAAACCCACACCATAAAATAAAAAATCTCATGTGTTACACTCACATGACTTTCTCTACTCTTGTACAAACTATTTTTACAAACGCTTATTCCCCATATGCTTCATGTTAATCGAGATGTTGATCTTATTGCTAATTTTCTTGTACTCGTAGATGCAAGGGGAATATGGTAGGTTTTAAGCAATAGTCAAATATTTTAAGAGGTGGTTGCTATTTGGAGTATTCCATTCTCTTTGCATTACCAGGACAAAAAATGAATAACGAATTTGAGAAAAAGTATAAGTATTGCAAAAGTTTAAGGGAATAACAAGCAATATCTCGAAAATGGTTCACTCAAGAAAAGAAATGTATATGACATAAGCTGTGTATTTTAAGGCGATCTACATTTTTTGTGTAGTAACATTTCGTCTATCTCTTATGGTTTACCAGTTATGCAAAAGTCGTTCACAAGGAAGAATACTTTTGGAGACATTCCCAGAAAATTCGAGATATACATTTCATTTGTCGTGAAAATATCTTAAACATATGATATTTTAATCAAAATCGTTAGAGCCGTTTTTGAGAAAATTAAAATTTTTGAAAAATATTCGATGTAAAGGATAATCTGGGGTGAAGGGATTTTCTTGAAAACCTTCGTGTCGCACTGAACCTAAATACCAAGTTTGGTGTTTATCCGACCGTTCGTTTCTGAGTTATGCTGTTCACAGACACACAGACAGACAGACACACACGGACATGTTTCCAAAAATGCTTTTTTTGTATTCAGGGGGTCTCAAAACATATATTTCCGGTGAAATTTCGGTATCGAATTTTTGGGTGGAATACAATACTTCCGCTACTTACTATACGTAGTAGAGAAAGTAAAAAAGGTCCCGGTGTGTGTGTTTGTGAAACTATTTGTGAAATTTATATAGTATATTTGGGTAATAAGTCTTGTATCTGCTCTGCTGCTATTATTAGTTAGACTTTCTCACAAATCACACTAGATTATAAGTGACTTTGCTTTGGGATGTATAATATTGCTTTTATCTGGAATATGAATATACGTCTCCTCTTTCCCAACAATCTGAATATAATGAGAACTATCCCTACCAGAGGTTGGATAATTTCAATTGTGAACAGAAACACAAGATAGAAATTTTAATTTTAGACATTCAATATTATCTAAAATTACTAAACAGTCCTCAATCGGGAAATAATATTTGTCTATTGAATTAACTAGCGTGCTATAACTTCTGATACTGATAGTAAACTGTTTCTATCACTTTTTCACTTTCTTGATATGACTATGTGCTTTAAAGTCATTGTCACTTCATTTTGACATTTCACTGCACACATTTTCTATAAAATGTTACTTTATGTGCAATGCAAACTAATTCTTTAAAGACAATCAAAATCTTTGCATGCTTTACTTAATTTAATTTTGATCCATTCTGACAACAATGTTGTATACCCGATTCTATGACAGCACAACAGTGTATTGCTGTCCAAGATAAAGCCAGCTCGTGATCGTCATGCTAAAGATGTCCTTGTAGGCCACCGCTGAATTCTACGTCGCAGGAACATTTAACCACTTCTTGGAGAAAGCCAAGGTCTCCACCGAGATGTACACTATATGATCCACAGAATCCGGACACACCACAAACATACGTTTTTCATCTTAGGTGCATTGTGCTGCCACCTACTGCCTGGTACTCATTATCCGCGACCACAGTAGTTATTAGACATCGTGAAACAGCAGAATGGGACGCTCCGTGGAACTCACTTCGAACGTGGTCAGGTGATTGGTTGTCACTTGTGTCAGAAGTCGTACGCGAGATTTCCACATCCCTAGGTCCACTGTTTCTGATATGATAGTGAAGTGGAAACGTGAAGGGACATGTACAGCACAAAAGCGTACAGGCTGACCTCGTTTGTTGAATGACAGAAACCGCCGACATTTTATGAGGGTCGTAAAGAGTAATAGGCAGACATCTATCCAAACCATCACACAGGTATTTCAAACTGCATCAGGATCCAATCCAAGTACTACGATAGTTAGGCGTGAGGTGAGAAACCTTGAATTCCATGGTCGAGTGGCTGCTTATAAGCCACACATCTCGCAGGAAAATGCCAAACGACGCCTCGCTTGGTGTAAGGAGCGTCAACATTACACAGTGGCAAAACGTGTGGAGAGACTAATCA
Source organism: Deroplatys truncata (assembly GCA_030765065.1). NCBI lineage: Eukaryota > Metazoa > Arthropoda > Insecta > Mantodea > Mantidae > Deroplatys > Deroplatys truncata. The sequence continues at coordinate 34,855,512 of CM060982.1, read as the reverse complement.
CGGTACACAATGTGGCGATCCGATGTCAGGATGTGGGTGTGGAGAATGCCCGGTGAACGTCATCTGCCAGCGTTTGTAGTGCCAACAGTGAAATTCGGAGGTGATGGTGTTATGGTGTGGTGTTTTTCCTGGAAAGGGCTTGTACCCGTTGTTTTTTTTTTTTTTTTGCGTAGCACGATCACAGCGCAGACCTACATTGATATTTTAAGCACCTTCTTGCTTCCCACTGTTGAACAGCAATTCGGGGATGGCGATTGCATCTTTCAACTCGATCGGGCACCTGTTCATACTGCATGGGCTGTGGCGGAGTGGTTACACGACAGTAACATCCCTGTAATGGACTGGCTTGCACAGAGTTCTGACTTGAATCCTATAGAACACCTTTGGGATGTTTTGGAACGCCGACTTCGTGCCAGGCCTCATGGACCTACATCGATACCTCTCCTCAGTTCCGCACTCCGTGAAGAATGGGCTGCCATTCCCCAAGAAACCTTCCACGAACTTGTACGTCATTTTCAGCCAGGTGTCCGGATGCTTTTGATCACGTAGTGTATGTATTTCTACTAGTAGAACTGCTAGCAGATTCTTCTTACGAAATGCTAGGCATAATTACCTAGCCTAGCCAGAATATGCTGCGGCAATGACAATATTATTAACGACTGCAACATTATTTGCTGTACTTAACTCTGCTGCTTAGTGACGACTAGGCGATGATTACAGCTGTTTGGTCTTTCGTACTAAAACTTTCTATCATGCGAAGTAACATGCAGCTATAACCGTTCTGTTACGAACTTGTGAATACTTGAATATGCGGTGTTCTAGAGTTTTCTACCATACGACTGTTCTGTTTCGAAGGCTTATAAAATTTCTTTCCTGCCCATGGTTCTAGAGTGTTCTACCACCCAACTGTTCTGTTTAAAAGACATGTGAAGACTTGTTGCCTGTTCTAGAGTGTTCTACTATATCTGTTTATCTACGTTGCCTAAAGTGGGTTAACCTTGTTCAGTGTAAATATCCCTCCGTGTGGCAGGTCGCGTATTTTTGACGTAGCAACTGTCAGTGGCAGCACATGAACGTAAAATACAAAGTAATGGCGTCTTCTTTTACGAACATTTAATTAGATGATGCATGGTTTACTAAAGTGGCGCTAAAATAATCGTCATAGTGTGTGTGTGTGTGTGTGTGTGTGTGTGTGTGTGTGTGTGTGTTTTAACAGCATAGCTCAGAAACGAAGATTTTGATAAATACCAAACTTGGTATTTAAGTTATGTATCTTCCAAAGATGTAACACGAAAATTTTTAATAAAATACCTCATACTAAGCTACCCTCTATATAGGCAATTTCTCGCTATTTTTTGAAAAGTTATTTTTAATGATTTTGATTAAAATACATGTTTAAGATATTTTCATGACAAATAAAATGTATATCTTCAATTATCTGGGAATAGTCTGTGAATTCCTCTTCTTTCTGAATGGGTTTTATGTAACTGGTAAACCGTATTTACAAAAAATGCAGATATCTTTAAAGCACACGATTTATGGCAAAATGTTGGTGAAAAAATTGAAATTGAGTTTTATTTATGGACGCTCTTTAACTACTATGGTTCTTAGCGTCCCATTCTATATTGGGCGTGAAGACCGGAAATTTTGCTCAGAGGCCTCTTTATCATGCTTGAGGTTCTTTCACGTGCCGTAAATCTACGACACGGGACCACCGGCTTTATTTCCCTTACGAAGGAAACCGTGCTAAGGATTTTTACGCCCGAAAAAATCCATCGCCCTCCGCCGGGTTTGAAACCGCGACCTGGGGAACTAGAGGCTAGCACGGTACTACTAGTCCACGGAGGACGACGTTTAAATTTTTTTTTAACTTTTTTTTAAATGTTTGTGGCGTTAACCATTTCCGAGACATTGTTTGCTTTTGGTTTGAATTTTTAGATACGTTTCTCAAGGGAAAAATCGCTATTCGTTGTTTTCTCTTGGTGATTCAAAGAGAAAGAAACTTCAAAGCCATTTTATAATAATAGTTTGTTGAAGAATGCGTAGAAAAATTTGCGTGAATGTAGCGCACAATATTTTTATAATTCCGACAATAAATTGATTTTTGAGACAGTTTATGTCGGGTGGCTCATTTGCGCCGGGACTGTTGAACTAGATTTCCGTCGTGCGGCCAGACTGAACATTTGCGGAACTTAAAGGTGTAAAAAGTTTCATTTAATTATTTACTCCGACTTAGCACCAGTTTTTGATATTGCCTCACTCAACATAGTAAACTCCTAATGCTGTATCTTGTTTGAATGGTTGTCTATATTGGCTTTCCAGCCCGGAGTTATTGGACCATCTGGTGTAATATGCTTACTCTCAGTGCAATAGTAAACAAAATTTTGTATGCTGAATAATTAATTTGACAAATTCTTTAAGTACCTGAAAATTTCAATGCCATAACCCGGCTATGGCATTGAACTTTTCAGTCATCTGATTCTACCTTTCCAACCCTGTCCAACACACGGCTTGTGTGAAAGAACAATTAATTCCATCTTTAAGTACCTATTTCTATTTTCTGCTAATCATGCTAAGTATTTGCCAAAAGCGTTTTAAATTAGAAAATGCGCCGCTTTTATAAGTTAGGTAACACTGTTTAAAAATGAGGTCGAATTTCCCAGGCCGAATAATTATATGTTAGACATGATATGAAGTAATTTTGGACGAGTTCATAATAAAAAGGTATGACTGCTTAAAATTTCAAATTACAATGCTTAAAATGCAGAAAAAAATCTGAGCAAAAGTGAATATTTCGGAAATGTTTGACATAAATTCTATATCTTAATAATATCTTCATTTTTCTGTAACACAATCTTGCTAAAAGAATCCTCAAAACTTAGCAGTTTTATACATTCAATAAAAATGAAGAGGGCATCAACGGCTAGATATTCTAAATAAAATTACTAGAGGTATTGTGCATTAATTTGAAGAACTTGTATCTTGAAGGAGGAGTTGTGTTATAGTTCAAATGTTGGGGAGCAAAAACTTGATGTAGTAACTGCCCCACGTACAATACAAAGTTCCGGTGGCCTTCGCTCCAACTTTACTTTCAACTTTATATTTTAATGTTTCTTTAATATTATATATTTAGGTTTGCCTCGGCTGCGTCAGTATTCATTTGTAGAAACATGTATCTCTGAACAAGGTGTGGTGCGGCTGAAGAATGTAGGCTTACACAAATTATAATTTTTACTTCAGTCCTTTTTATTAATCCTTGGCACGATTAAGTAACACTTCACTGATATATAGAGAGCTGTGAGATTATTTATTAATTACTTGCACTTTTTAACACGTAAACTTTATAATATTCTCGCCGTAATGAATTTTTGTCTCACACTGAATACGTATTAAACTTCCCGAGGACGCGTCTCGCGTCCAGTTAGGAACGCTGTCTACAAGCAACTGAACTGATTTCTACCGCCTTAATTTGCAAATTTCTGTATTTCAAGTCTCTGATTGGCTATTCCTACTCCAATAGAATACCTTCATTTAAGTTAAGCTTTTTTCTAGTTGCTGATTCGCTATTTGTAAAGTGTCTCAAAAATTACATTATGGTTGCTCCAAGAATTATTAGTAGCATTATTAAACTTTCCAATTCATTATTGCCTCAAGGTTGCCCCATTGTTAGCAACTTTTGACCTATATTCTCACAGCTCCTACATTATTAAATTACATAATACATTCACATAACATTATTAATAATGTACATAATAATATAAACATAATACAATGACTGTTACATACACTTTTTATATTTTTATTTATACAATATTGCTTTAAGGCAGGCTGTTATTGAATTTTATATTATATAATTAGACTGAAATCATTTAAATGTTAAAAATACTGCCTCAAATTGTTCTTTCATTCATGCCGTGTGTGGGCTTAAGTTGCAAAAGTAGAGGTATTGTCTAGATACCGAAAAATGTCACGTTATGTGACATTTTTGTTGGAGAATGTTTGTGTTGGAGAATTTCCTTAAATTTTTCACCTGCATCCTTAAAAGGTGTCTAAAATGTTGTAGGTATCACTTTCTTCATTTTTAGTTAAACTTTACAGTTGCAAAGCACGTACACGCAAGCTGAGGCATTATAAACACACTTTTTAAGATTCAGAGGACATCAAAAATGTATTTTCTGGGTGTATTTTTTGTTCAGAAAGGAATACTGCTTAAGGTTAAGATCCGGAATGCCTTTGTTTCCGAGACGGTTATCATCTAGGTTTTGCGTCGGCACCCGTGCTCTCTGATTGTTTCGAGACTGCGCCGTTGGTGGCAGTCCCGGGTTCGATGCCCGCTCGGGTTGGAGTCGAACGCGGTGTAGTGGTAGAGATAGAAGTAATGCTAAAATTCACTGCACCTGTTTTCTCCATCCGATGTGGCTTAGTCTTGTTGTCCTTCTCGCTGTTACCATGGCTAGCTGGTTCTCAGCGGTGATGTTTGCATGGAATCTGCCTATTATGATTGGTAATAAGCTCGTCGATCTCAGAGGTGGTACTAGGAGCTCAGAGGAAATTTACTACACACTGTAAGGTTTGGTTTATGGATATTTATTCTCATTTCTTCACTCTAATACTACATAATGTTCCTGTTCACTTATCACCATTTGAGCGCCAATTGTCAACTTTGAAACTGCTTTCAACTGTCTAACTGTTCATATCTAAGACTCAACTGTGAACTGCTCAACTCTTTAACTTACTGATCAACTGTGTACTGCTTAATCTAAAAGTCAACTGGGAACGGCATACTCTTTAACAACTCTTCAACTGTCTGTCTTCAACTGTGAACTGCTGTGTACTGCTTTAACTGAACGTCAACTATGAACTGCTTAATCTAAAAGTCAACGGTAAACTGCGCTATTTTGGGGTGAATCTCGATTATTTAAAGAATACAATCTCCCACCTAAAATTTTGGTATCGGATTTCTTATTGGTCAGTTTGTATAATCATGTGACCTTTTTCCTGTGCTTCTCTTGGTAAGCCGCCGTTCTGTTATATTTTCCTCACTCCATACTTCCGGAGCGGAAACAAACAGAGTCATAAAACTTTACCCTTCTATTCTAACACAAAAGATACCGTTTTCGCTGCACCTGGGAACGGCATGCTTCTACCCTACTGCAGAGTTCAAGACAGGGACATTATGTACACGACAAAGATTACTATTTACATGGTTTTCACATTGTAAACATATATTATTTGTATATCAAATTAAACACTGAATAAATTATCACATAATAAAATTAATTCCGGCACATTCTGTCTCAGGTTCCAGTATATAATCTTCCTCTAATGAAATTGTGTCATTTGCAATTACCTGCACAACTTTACAGTTATCAGTTACATATAAACTCCCCGTCTATAATGGGCTGTTACCACAATTTTCTGTATTTCTTCATATTGCAGTCCCAGAAAGCAGAGCGAAACATGTTAACAAGCAGGCTTAGAAGGGAAGAATACTGCAATGTTTAAAACACACCTTTAACGTAATGATCGCGGTGACAATACCTAAGCGGCAAAGTATAAAATTTGAACTATCAAATCATTGTAAATAGTAATATTCCGCGTTATCATTCAATGATTTTGGAACCGCATGGTAACTTCCTGAGCCTGGAGCAGTAATTCCTGAAGAGTTTGATAGAATTTCATATGCATTATGCTTAATTTAAATACCAAAGTGTTCTATTGGAACTGCGCCGTTAGTGTACATGGGAGCCTTGGCATGCAGAGGCTTGCAGTGTTAGCATGAATTATCAGTGTGGTCAGCCTTGCAAACCAACGTGGAGTGGCTTCCAAGTTTCGGAACCGCAGCCCAAGGCGTAGTAACATTGCGCCTCCCCACTCTGCTTAATCTCCCCTCGCTCGTCCTGCTGATTCTTTCTAAATTGGTCTACCAGATTTTTCTCTCCTCCCAGGCTTACCAACCCTTTTCTCGCTCCTCGCTGCTCTTTCGTCTCCTGGGAAACCGCAAATCAACTTCTGAAAACTTTGCTTAAGGAGGAAAGAAATTAGTTTGTGTATATTTTAAATGAAGGATCGCGGGCGAGGGGAATGCTATGTAACTGTGGATCTCTGCCGTGACATTGTTTGTACTTCTGGAGTACAAGAATAAAGAGCGGAAAGGGGGAAAACCAAAACAAACAATATGATTTCATATTAGAACGCAATGAGTGATAATTCAACTTCTAATGATTTGATAAGTCTGATAACTAGTAATGTATGTGAAATTTGTACACAAGACGTGGCTGAAATAAACCTCATTCTTTAAGTCGATTATAAAAGTGTTCTTAGGAACTTTTAGTAATAAAATCTTGTCTGTCTTTAAACTTATTGTTATTTTAATAAAATTGCATGTCATCAGACTGAATAAGTAGTTTTGTAGGTAGTATTCTGCGTTATTCCTTGAACTGAATAATCTACAGAATAAATACCAAAGTTCAATTACTTCGAACATCTCACGGTAAGGGATTATTTGGAATAATTGATAGTGCTGTAAAGCGTCCGATTTTATTAAATTTAAAAAACAAAACATTTTTATGTAATGCAACCTGTGTATAGGTTGTCCATGACATCGTTCATTAATTCTCCAGTTTCCTATTCCAAGGATAACTGGAGACACAAATTTATGACACACATGTTCTAAGTAGCGTGGCAGTTAATTGACAATGTAGGGGTGTAAGAGAGTGGAGGGACGGCGGCTAGTTGAACTTTAGATAGGTAACCGGGCCCATCAGTAGCACGCTGACAGATGCGTAACACTAAGCTGTAATACAATACAACGCGGTTTTTTTTTTGGTTAAATTTTTGCGGCTATTACTTGAGCACCATTACACCCAAAACATATGTGCCACAAACATTTTTCTTCCAATTTGTCCGTGGAATAAGATCCTGGAGAACCTTGGACACTCTGCGGACATTCCGTTAAATGTATTTATATGCTTATATTTCCTCCCCCAAATAAAGGTTAGCATAGAAAAAACACACCAAACAACAAAAGGATATAAATACAACATTTAAAATATAAGTAATAAAAATAATATAGTAAAAATGCAATTATAAAGGACTATTTTATAGTACCATTACCTACATAAGCAGAATAAGGACATGAATTTACGTAGACGTAAATAACGTTTCAGCATAACTAGTAAACCATTAATGACGTACAGGGCGACTGCTTTAATTAACGTTTTATTTATTTATGCTTTCTGAAAATTATTGGACAACAACTTAGGAAATTTGTCAAGCCAACAGCGTTTTTTTTAAGTTCCCTTGTTTTAGCCAGTTTATATTTACTGTGGTTTTTGTGTTTTCGTTATCGCTTATTACCGCAATTATACAACACACATACACACACACCCATGTTCATGGCGGGACTCGAACTCGTGACTCTCAGCTTGGCGGAGTGCCAGAGGTATACACTCCAGCGACCCAATAAGAAAGCTCACTCAATATTCTATAAATAATTAGGTCAACTGCCGCCCGTAGCGTTAGTGACATCACGAATGTTTGACCAAAATATTGACAATAGTTGTGCAAGTATGGAAACTGCAGCAAGTTATATATGTGATGATACAGCTGCACAAGCTATACGAGTATATTGATGCAATATGCATTATCTCTTTGCGTCTTATGATTTGTGAGAGAAGAAATCTAGGCGCAGATGCTGGGTCCATCCGTTAAATCAAAGGAAGATTCAGTAAGGTGACTACCATAACCTTTTGAGGGAAATGAGAGATGGTGATCCACAACAATTTGTGTGGCACGGCCAAATAGAAGAGAGGATGCATGTAAAGGGTCTTTCAACAAGAGTGTCATACCTTTAACATGTGATAGTTGCCGTTGTTATTGAGTTACAGCAGTCACTTGTTTCATGTGGTTACAGTTATTATTGACAAATAGCCATGGAACGTTACAGCATTCAGCAACGCGTAGAAATTGTGGAAATTTATTTTCAAAATGGATCAATTGTTGCCAAACCTTCCGTGTATTGCGTGAAGTTTACGGTGTGCATAATCTTCCCTGCGAGAGAACGATTCGATTGATCGACAAATTTAGAAAAAGTGGTTCTGTCAGCGATCAAAGAACGCCTTACGTAATCGACATAAGCGCTCCAACGAAAACATAGGAGCCGTTCGTGAGAGTGTACGCGAGAACGGAAAGAAATCAATTGCTCGTCGAGCGCAAGAATTAGGGCTTTCGCCGGCCACAACTTGGCGAATTTTAGATCTTGACTTGAAGTTTCAGGCTTACAAAATGGTGTTAACTCAAGAACTAAAGCCCAACGACCATAGGTTGCGCCGTGTATTCGTTGACTGGGCTATGGAGCAATTGGAAGCTGACCCGGAATTTTGTCGAAAAATCATCTTCAGCGAAGAAGCCCACTTTTGGATGGATGGTTGTGTTAACAAACAAAATTGCCGCTATTGGAGCAATTACAATTCCAATGCAGATTAAAGAACGACCACTTCATCCTCAAAAGGTTACTCTGTGGTGTGGATTTTGGTATGGTGGAATCATTGGTCCATACTTTTTTCACGATGAAGATGGAGAAGCTATAACTGTCAATGGAGAAAGATGCCCGCCTCTTATAAGGGACTACTTTTGATCTCAATTGAATGGTATGCATCTCAGAAACATATGGTTTCAGCAAGATAGTGCCACATAGCATACTGCTCTAGAAACAATCGATCTTTTGAAGGGGAAGTTCAGAGGTTTCATCATATCCCGTGGTGGTGATGTTAACTGGCCCCGGAGGTCATGCGATTTAACGCCGTTGGATTACTTCTTATGGGGTTATGTTAAATCTTGAGTTTATGTCAACAAGTCAGAAACAGTACATGATCTTATGTTATTCGTGAAGTTGGACCTAATTTACATTCTTCTGTCATTCAAAATTGGGTCATCCGTATACGCGCAACCCAAATAAGTTGCGGCGGTCACTTAACTGATTTTCTCTTCCACATGTAATGACATTAATCATGTTCCAAAATAAAAAAAATAAATAAACCTCTATCATTTATAGAACGTGTTTTATTTGAGTTCAAAGATAGGACACTCTTGTTGAATGACCCTATATATTAGACGGCTAAAGTCTCGCATCGCGATCGTCTGCTGTTGAATAGCAGGCAATGTAAAGAGAAAGAAATGCAGAATTATTCCTCTACACACACAACGCAAGCATAAAGTTTGGAGTTAGCAAACTCTTGTGTTGCGTAGCGCGTTACGTCACTCTATGTGAATGCTTCCATTAAATAACATGGATGCAAAGTCCTGTGCTTTTGCTACGTCTGAGCTTACATTTCATTGTGAATGGGTCATTACGTCGGCAGCACTCAGGATACGGTGAACTTGTGTTCGTGATGTTTCGGTTTTCCACGCGCACATCAGTATATTTTAAACGTCAATGTGAATGCCTCGGTATTACAACAAGGTGACTCCAGGAAGTATTCATCTTCACCTTAAAAAAATATTAGCCAAATTAACGGAGAGGAAATCCTCATTTTCATACGCACAAAGGACAAGAGATATTACAGCTGACGCGTTCTGGAGATTCTCAAGATTTTTCATTTTATTAGTTGTACAAAGTTTTGAAAACTTTTCAAGTTTTTCATGCGTAAGGCTTTCAAAATTATTTTGTATACGATTAGTAGAGCATGGCTGATATACCGAGAACTACTGTTGATTTCTTATATAATAGCTAAAAAGAAAGCAGCATATGATTTAAACTGACGGAAAATACATTTATGCCGTTATAAAACCTAACAATTTAGCGAGGAAGTTCCATCAAAATGTCGATACTATCTAGCATTTTTCTTCCTTTCAGATCAAAACACATGTTCTTTGAAATTTCAGAACCTTGTTCTAATAAATACGTGTAAAATAACTTTATAAACATTCACATGAAAAAAGTTACAAAATCGATACGGTATTCAATGTATATACACTGCCGTTTGTGAAAATTGCAACACCAAAAAGGAAACGCATGAATTCAATGAATTTAATACCGCAGGTTAGGTACATGACAAGTAACAAATGTAAACTTTTCAAATCTATACATGTCCTTTGAGTCCGAATATTTAGTATTTGGTGTGGCCTCCGTGCGCTGCAATTAGAGCTGCTCTACGCCGTAGCATTGAATTAAAAAGGTTCTGAATAAGTTCCACGCAGTTTGCATTCCAGCCCACAAATCCGTGACACTGGTTACTGGAGGACCATGACGCACCAGGTGCCGACCAACCATATCCCATACATATTCGATGGGCGACATGTCAGGCGAACATGCAGGTTAGGGAGGCAATGGTCCCCGTCGCTCTTCGAAGAAAGCTTGTACATTCCTCGCAATTGTGGCCGGGCATTGTCCTGTTGAAATGTGGCCTGGCGGAGATGCCGGAAGTAGGGGGAGTACCTCAGGCTCTATAACCACCGTTAGGTACCGGTTGCTGTTCAAGGTGCCCTCAATTCGTAGGAGGCGAGATCGGTTGTTGTAACCAATGGCGCTCTAAACCATCACACCTGATGTTTGTCCGCTATGTCGCTCAACAATGCAGCCCTCCAGATTGCCCTCACCACGGTACCGCTAGACACGTATGCGGCCATCACTGTAGGACACGTGGAAGCGGAACCCGTCCGAAAAGACTGCATTTTGCCACTCAGCACCCCAGTGACGGTGTTCACGTTCCCATTGCAGTCGGAGGAGCTGGTGGTTTCTGGATAATGGAAACCGTCGTAATGGCATGCACGCAACCGGTCCAAGCTACAGCAGGCAGCGTCGAACCGTTGATGCAGACACGTTCACACCTGTTGCAGTGCTCAAGCGACGAGCCAACACTGTGGATGAAGCTGTACGGTCCGTTATGGACAAGATGACGGTCATCCCGTACTGTGGTCCTGTTCCGTGGTCCAGTACCCGCTCTTCGCTGCGTACGACCTCCATCTATCCACTACTTCCATACACGCACTGTCGTAGCAGCATACCCTGTACGAGGCGAAATGTCACAGTATGACAAACCCGCTTCCCGGAGACCGGTCATTCTGCCCCGTTCGAACTCACTCACTTGCCGATATGGCTCCCTTTGACGTCGACGAGGCATACTGGCATCCAGTTTATTGTTTCCACCTTATTTGATAGCTCTGCACTGACTATACTGTGCGCAACACTGACCTTGTCGGACCGACAAGAGAGGGCTCTGCTCGACCTACATGTACCCAATCTCTCTGCAAACCGAATCACTTGTTGCTTGCACACTCTTCTACACTTCCACCAAGATTGGAGTTATTAGGGAAATTCTTTCTTGGTGTTGCAATTTTCACAAACGGCAGTGTATATATGTATACACAGTGTATATATGTATATATATATACACGCTTCTTCTTTAACGAATTATCCCTCTATTTGTAGGCCTTACACCCCAAGGATTTCCTAGTCAATGCCTTGGTTCAGTAGCCTGTTGAGGAGCAAGTAAACTCTGGAGTTTGCCCAAAGCCTGGTGAGGAATAAGGAAATGAAAGGGATGATAGGAAAAGTCGTGGATCAAATTATCCAATCTAGCAATCGCCTAGCGACCGTGAAAGAAACCTTCGGTCAGATTGATCGGCCCCAGAGGGCTTGAACGCGGGACCTCCCGAATGCGGGCCACATAATTTACCACCTGAACCATCCCGCTCGGTAAAATATTTAATTTTAAAATTTTTAATTGTATTACATATATATTAATGTATAATGTATATTATATCCAAAGATGATCTGTGGTGCCCAAATTAGATATTAAACATAAGGAAATGAAACCAGGTTGTATAAAAATAAGAATCTCACGTTCATAATTTTCTCTACCTTATATTGCAACATACATATATCTACGAGTACTCTTTGGTAAAATCACAAATCACTAACTTTAGTTCTGTTTTTGGTACTTTATGGATTTATTTCGTCTACAAATCACCCACCTCTAAAAAGTATTTATTGTATACTCCAATAATTTTATAGCCTACATATTTTCAATAAAAACGGAAGCTTTTACCTGGGAGGAAACAAACAAGAAAATCACCGAATTATTGATTCGCCCTCACATTTTTATTTACATACTGAGGGAGTTTACGTTCATTTCGGTTGTGATGTGTAAAGAAAACAACGTTTTTTGCTTAATCACGTGCATCTTCAGAAATAGGGTTTGCAAAACGCTGAGAGAAGCTATGACTTGTTTCTAGAGGAACAAGTGGTATGTTTCCTGCGAAGCGATTTTATGTTTCACCGTGCTTCTCAAGCATATCGAAGTCTGCGAGCACACACGATGGCGTTTATAGTTTCTATGGACCTCGCAATGTAAAATCATTAGGGGATTAAGGAAAATACAGGCTCACGGAATTAGTTTAAAGTTAACTTCTGTAGAGAAATTCTAGCAGTACGTTCTTGCTACAGGGATTATTTCGGAAGTGGAACAAAATCCACATAGTAGTGCCAACCCTCCCTTTGCAGCCCACCCTTGTGAAAGGAAAAGGAAAACGAATGATATTTTGGTCAGAATTTATTGCATCTTTCCATACCTGTCTCCATCTCTTTCCATTCTCTCCATCGCTTCCTCTTTCTCTCTATTCCTTGCCTTCCCCCTTGTTCTCCATTTCCTATGTTCAATACGAAATCCTTTATCGCGGATTTAACTGCTTCTCGTATGTGAATGGTGGAGGGGGGACTTTCAAAATGCAATAACACTTCAGCATTGTGTGAGGATGGAGGGTTGGGAGGCGAAAGAAAAACACTTCTATTAAGGTACCTACGGCTATGAAAAACATTTTGTAAACCCAATACCGTGACAGAAACGTTTTTGGTTCAAATGTTTTATGACGCTTCTATCGTATAAGGGTAGCATCTGTACCTTTATTCCCTAGGGTAATAGTTCGATTTCTCACTATACAATCTAGATACGCAAAATGAGGTTCTGCTGCTTTCCTAACCCGTATGCAGCAACCATTTTTCACTGTGCAGTTAGATCCAAGTATATATTAAAGGTTAAATGAACATTTGAAATGCATTACGAGCTAAAATATTAATTTTGAGATATTAAGAAGCATTGTACGTCTTCTGAAACTTAACTTGCGCTATCAAAATTATTTTATACACCTGAAATGTTCCAGTTTCATATTGTTATACATCAGGGTGAGACCAAAAGTTTGCAGCTAAAATATTAAATTTAGTTGCCCCGGCATAAACATTGGGGGACGTAGACTCGGAGGCGGCGAAAGATACCAAGAACTTGCTGTACAAAGCTAAAGCAGGCGTGGGAACTTTAGAACCTAAAAATACATAAATTCACATTTACCTCTGATTTATTATAATTAACAAGGTGCCCTACATTATACACAAAGGGTTACAGACGAACGCTGGGGGAGATGCCCCACGCACCCATCTCACACACGCAACCAAACACTCAGACGACCTACACTAGACTGACACTACCGACTCACAGACCCACGCTATCAGACTAGGCTCATCCCTCAACCTGCCTTCACCCACCTTGACTAGGAATTGGAGCGAAGTATGCCCCGTCGGACAAGAATTCAAATTTACAAACGAAATAATTAGTTCAACAATATATTATACACAGCAATAATTTGTCTGACACACACACATACGCTACATCATCAAGAGGTTATTTACCAGGTAAGTCATGAAATAAGTGTCTATGTTGTTAGCCAAAAACCAAGGGTCTGAGAGCGCTGCAATGTTTATGTTCCATGAGACTGACAAATTATATAATGCAGATAAATTCTGTTATATTCCGTCTCTCGTTTGAAAACTTAAAAAATAAACTACATTCATTTTAAATTTATTTAATGATACAAGGTTTCACACCCAGTATACACTGCCTCTCCATAGTACAATCTCGCGGATATTAGCTACGAGGGCTGTCCCAAAAGTAGCCGACCTAACAAAGAGAACACAACATTTTTTGGTAAAAACATCTTTGTTTCTCTACATAGTCTCCTTTCAGCTCGACACACTTTTCCCAGCGGTGCTCAATAGCCTCGATACACTGTTTATAATCACAACCATCAAGTTCAGCAAAATAGCATCAACTGCAGACTCCACCTCTTCTTTGTTGGCAAATCTTTTACCGCCAAGCCATTTCTTCAACTTTAGCAACAGAAAATAATTAGAGGGGGCTAAATCTGACGAATACGGTGCATAAGGAAGCAATTCGAACTTTAACTCATTGATTTTGGCCATGACGATAATGGATGTGTGAACTGGTGCATCGTCTTGATGAAACAAAAGTTTCTTTTTTCGCTATATGCCCCGGTTGTCTTGATATCACCATTCAAACGCTGCAATAAGTTTGCATAATACTCGTCATTGATTGGTTTTCCTTTTTGAAGATAATCAGTGAAAATTATCCGACGCGCATCCAAAACACTGACGCCATGACCTTGCCTGCAGATGGAACTGTCTTCGTCTTATTTGGAGCCGATTCTCCCCTTTCAAGCCACTGTTTTCACTGTTCCTTCGTCTCAGGTGTGAAGTGACGTACCCATGGTTATGAATCGACGCAAAAACTCGGCTTTATTGCAGCGAACATCGCCAGAAACTCGACTGAAACATCCTCACGACGCTGCTTTTGTTCCATTGTGAGTAAACACGGCACCCATCTTACGCACAGCTTTCTCATGCCTAAATTTTCAGTCAGTATGCGATGTACGGCAATTTTTGAAATACCTACGATATCTGCTAGCTCGCGCGCTCAGGCGACGATCATCCATTACCATTTTGTGGATTTTCCTCACAATTTCTGGCGTGGCCACGGTATTTGGTCAACCACTGCGATGTTAGTCTTGGCAGCTCCTATGACTTCACTTAAACTCTGCCACCCATATTTTACTGTTATAAACGAAGGAGCAGACTCCCCCAGAGTAGAATCTACCTCAGCTTTAATATTAGTTGGACTAAGACCTTCCAAACGAAAGTATTGTATCACATAACAATGGCGAGTTTTATCCATTTTTGCATTGTTCACGATTGATGGCTGCCAATTACTAAACAATGTAGCATCATTAAACTTCAAACTTAAGTTATAAGGTTGGTATTTTCTGTCATAGTCATTTGTTTGAAACAACAACCGCTATATATATGTCAGGTCGGGTACTTCTAGGACTGCCGTCGTAATTGCGCCTCACTGCGGGTGCTAGTAGAAAGACACTCGACGTGTCTGTGTCCCAAATGGGCGGATTCTTCTTAAATAGTGCTTAGCGCCCGTTCTTATACATACTGGAACACAGGCGGCGGACACTGATGATACATGAAATAATATATTAATTTGGAAAGGAAAACTGGAAAAGCTTACTTTAGGGTAACTTCCCAGCGTTTACCTGTTATGAGGGCTGGCAAAAACTGAGAGGATTTTAAACGTGGCCCTTCCATTTACGAGTTCGAGTCTTAACGATATCGCCCACCCGTGTTTCGGCTACTGCTGATAATGATGACACAGGATTGCTGAAAATGTTAACTAAGGGCTGCCAATAACTGGTGGCTTGAGACGGGAAGAAAAGTTTGCCTTCTACGAGGGCTGATCAACATACTAAGATTCGCTTATGTTTATTACTCCATTTCAATGTTTACAGATCTTTTTCAAAGTAATCCACTCCTACTTCAATGCATTTTTATAGCGTCTCTGCTAGCCCTCAAACACATGGTGCAGGCCATTCTTTGTGAGGTCCTAGAGAATCGTCTCACTTTTCTTGAGCACTGCTTCAGAGTTCTCAAATCGGATGCCCGGAGCTTTGCATTTAATGACGGGAATAAAAAAATCACAGGTTGCAGGATTGGGGCTATAAGGTGGATGCGGTATACAGGTAATATTCCATTTTGCCAAAAACTGCATTATTTGATTTGCGACGCCAGGCCGCGCGTTGTCATGATGAAGTCGCCACCCAGTCCGATGAAGTTCTGGTCATTTCCTTGCAATGTGCTTCCTCAGTTTAGCCAATACTGACGCTTGTATGCTCTGTAACAATATTTTGAGGGGGAACTGCATCTGTTAAACGATTCCATTACAGTCAGTGTGGTGTGCGAAATGCAAGTAGGGTCTACAAAACAGAGCATTACCTACCGATACGAGAGTACTGCCACATATGGACATTATACATAAAACATACTCATGGTACAGACAGGAAACTAATCATAGAAGCTACAGGAAAAATCAGCTTCAGCATTTTTTGATCGCCCTCGTGCATTCTTAGTTTTTCAAAACAGAGCTGTTATTAATATAGACTCAACTGAAAAATTCAACGCCACAGCCGGGATTTGAATACGGTTCTCCCGCTCTCCGTGTGGTTGCTCTAACCATTGAGCTACTGTGAGAACTGCCGGTGGGACATTGAATTGCCCAATTGATTCAAGTTGTTTCCCGGACAGGGAAAAAGTATTTAATTTATACATAATAATAACAAAAAGTAAAACCTTAAACAAATCCATATACCCAGCACTGAAGTACTTGCAACAGCAGGTCGCGCTAAGATTGTCATCTCGAATTAGATGCCGTTGTGGTCTGTCCCGGCTGTGACGTTGAATTTTTCAGTTGACTCTATATTAATAACACACACACGGACATGTTTCCAAAAATGCTGTTTTTGGATTCAGGGGGTCTCAAAACATGTGTTTCCGGTGAAATCTCGGTATCGATCTTTTTGGGTGGAACACAACACTTCCCCTACTTACTGTACGTGGTAGAGAAAGTAAAAAGTATTTTTGGAAACATGTCCATATGTGTGTCTGTAAACAGCATAACAGAAACGAACAGTCGGTACCACAGTCATGTGGTATACGTTAGGTTTGTTTACATTTATGCTGTACGCTAAGTGGCATGTGCCTTAGGTTTTACCTCCGTCATCTGCCACTTAGCTCATTTAGGTATTTGGAAATAAGAATCAACTCTTAATGAAATCCGGTTTCAGCTTTGCAAGTTATTCAAGGGTTAGGCCTTTCTCAAAAATATAGTCGCATTTTCCAGAATTACATCAGTTTTATAGTTTTCTTTAACTATTTCAAATCTCATTAACGACCTTGTTTTATATTCTTTTGCTTCATCTCTTTACTTTCCATTAGGAATTTCAATTCACTCACTTTCATTATTTTCGATCAAAATCCAAATTTCACTACTATACCTTAATTTTAGCACTGAAACAACTTTATATAACTTTATTACTGTGTCTCTTCTTGCCTTAATTTTAAATCAATTCTTTAAAATGACATTTAAGTAATTAAACCTTTCTACTTTCTTAGCTTGATCAGTGCTATTTTTATAACACATTTTTACTTTCCATACTACGTATACTAAGCAGGGGAAGTATTGCATTCCACTCAAAGCTTCGCCAGAAATACATATTTTGAGGCCTCCGGACTCCAAAAAAATATTTTTAGAAACATGTTCGTGTGTGTGTCTGTGAACAGCATAACTCAGAAACGAACAGTCGGATAAACACCAAACTTGGTATTTACGTTCAGTATCTTCCAGAGATGCGAGATGAAGGTTTTCCAGAAAATCCCCCCACCCCAGATTACCCTTTACATGGAACATTTTTCGAAAATTTTAACTTTCTCAAAAATGACTCTTAACGATTTTGATTAAAATATCATATGTTTAAGATATTTTTATGATAAATGAAATGTATATCTCGAATTTTCTGGGAAAGTCTCCAAAAGTATTCTTCATTGTGAACGACTTTTGCAAACTGGTAAACCATAAGAGATAGACAAAGGTTTACTACACAAAAGTTGTAGATCGCGTTAAAATACACAATTTATGCCATATACATGTTTTTTGTTTAGTGAACCATTTTAGAGATATTGCTTGTTATTCCCTTAAATTTTTCAATTCGCAGTTGAGAAAAAGTGTAAGTATTGGAAAATTCAAAGAAATAACAAGGAATATCTTGAAAATGATTCACTTTACAAAAAAATGTTTATGACATATCTTGTGTGTTTTAACGAGATCTACATTGTTTATGTAGTAAAATTTTGTCTATCTCTTGCGGTTTACCAGTTTTGCAAAAGTCGTTCAAAATGTAGAGGACTTTTGGGGATATCCCCAGAAAATTCAAGATATACATTTTATTTGCCATTAAAATGTCTTAAATATGAGACTTCAATCAAAATCGTTAGACCGTTTTTGAGAAAATAAAAATTTTCGAAAACGTTTCAAAGTAAAGGGTGGTTTGAGGTAAGGATATTTTCCTGAAAACTGTCATGTAGCATCCCTGGAACATATTGAACCTAAATACCAAGTTTGGTGTTTATCCGACGTTTCGTTTTTGAGTTATGCTGTTCACAGTCACACAAGACATACACACGGACATGTTTCCAAAAATGCTTTATTTTTTTATACCCTGGACATGCAAAGGGAATGGAATGCTCCATATAGCAACCAGCTCTTAAAATATTTTATTATCGCTTAAAGCCTAGCAATTCCCCTTGCATCTACAAGAAAATTAGCAATAAGACAGAGTCTGCAAATGTTTATCTCGATTAACATGAAGTAGATGGAGAATAAGCGTTTGTAAAAATAGTTTGTACAAGAGTAGAGAAAGTCATGTGAGTATAACATATAGTGTTACATTCTGGGGTGAGGGCCTAAAGGTTTCCATCAAAGTATTAAATTTTAATCACTCCAACATGCACATGGGAAAATGTAGCTTCAGATACAGCGAGAGGGCCAAGACCTTGATGTTCACATTCAGCTAAAGACGTGAGGTTTTTTCATAACAAAATACACAAATTTCACATTATTCAGATTACCTGTGGTTTATGCAATAAAAGAAATGGTGTCCCTACATCACACACAAAAGAGATAACGAAAGAATTGGGGGTAGATGCGTCACACACGCTTTACATCTACACTCGTTAATACACAAACTCCCAGACCAGACACTAAAACCTGTCTGACGCTCAACACACAAAGAAAGAAGTAACGCTAATCTATTCCCCCTCTCTCTCCAACTCTGGCTAGGATCGCTGGCCAGAGGTGGAGAGCGTCATGCCGGACGGAACTTCAAACACAAGGTCGAAAGAAATACTAACATTTCCCAACAATGCTGTCACCAATACTACGCAATAATGTATCTGGCATGACAATAACTACTAATACGCCACAATATCACATTCTATTCACATATATCACAGGTCTACTTTTTCTATTCCATTATTTCTTTTAACAACTTGGGAAAATATTATTTGGGTTAACTTAAGAAACAATTAACATTAAGTTAACAAAATGTACCATGCAATAATTGTACGGTCGTAATTAGTGTTGGATTAAACCCTTCAGTTTGGGTGATAAAGGATGGTCACTGAAAAAAAATGTTTTTTTTTACGGAACAAGTTTTTGAACCATTGTTTTGAAGTTCACAGGTAACTATGAAGAGTTGGCTCATTTTGCTTTCAGAACAACACCAAGCGATTATATTTTAAACTTTTTTTAGATGCTTTGCATCTTCAACATTCACTAATTAATATAAATTAGGCATGCGAACGAATAAATATGTTTCAATTCCCACGTAAGCAGCTAAAATATACACAGATCAAGCTATTCTTCTCCACAACGTCATAATTGCATTGTCAAGAGAAACACCTGCAAACACTGCCATTACTGGCCTAAAACATAGAACTTCCAGCTAAAGCAAGTGGCACCTACCCGAAAGACGACTACATAAGCGCAGACATCACCAGCACAGAGGGTCACGCAGACTATATTATTTACACGAAGGCTCCAAAACAGAACATCAAGTTGGAGCTGACATGGTAGTTGAAAAAGACTCTAAGGAAATACACATCGCAGCACAAAGACTACACATAGAATTCTCCATCTTTCAGGCAGAACTTTTTGCCACAGAGATGGTCATAGAATGGATCCATGCAGAGAACCAAAGGTTGTTTCCACGCCATTAATGTGGACTCTCAAGTAGCTCTTCTTGCAGTAACCAACCTTTAGCTGTTAAGGAAGAAAATTGCCAAACTGTAAAAACATGACGTATATCACACTGCACTGGATCAAAGGACGCAACGGATTCCGAGGCAATGAACGCGGATTATCTTGCCAAGATAGCCGTCAATCATTTAACCACCATTAGCTTCAACGCAATGCAATGCAAATAGGCACTAGAACAGCGCTATATAAAAGTATGGAATTCCAGATCTGCACTACATACCAAATTATTCATTCCCAATATTTTTCACACTCTCCTTATTTTGAAGTAGGTTGTATTGTTATTTTTACGTTGTTATTTGCCCCACGCTTTGGGAGCCAATTTGAAGAAGATTTGTTGCTGCTCCACGTATGGAAGCCAATTTGAAGTAGGGTGTATTATATTTCGACTGTTGGGGAGCCGAACTTGAAGTAGTAGCAACCGTACGTATGGTAAAAAGTTTCCGCTAGCCTTCGCCCTAAGTTTAAAAATATTAACTTTGTAATTTTTGACAGTTTGTTTAAATATTATATATTTATGTTTGCCTCGACTGCGTCAGTATTTATATTTTTTTAGAGACACGAATGTCCTAGCAGGGAGTGGTGTGACTGAAGAATGTAGCCTTACACAGATTATAATTTTACTTCACTCCTTTTATTAATGCTTGACACGATTTAAATAACACTTCGCTGATATAGGGAGCTGTGAGATTGTTTTTTATTAATTACTTGCACTTTTTAACACGTAAAACTATTTCGTCTCACACGAATACCTATTAAATTTCTCAAAGACGCATCTCGCGTCCGGTTAGAAACACTGCCTACAAGCAACTGACTTCTGTAGTTGTAAATTTGGCTATATTTCAGTTTCCGAATGGCCAATCCTAGTCCAATAGAATACCTTCATTTAACATATGCTTTTCTCTGGTTGTTGATTGGCTATTTATACACTGTCTAAAAAATTACATTATTGCTTCCAAAAATTACAAGTAGTATTGGTAAACTTTCAAATTCATTATTTCCTCAAGGTTACCTCATTGTTACCTCTTTGTTAGCAACTTTTAACCTGTTCTCACAGCTCCTACTTTATTAAATTATGTATTACATTCACATAACATTATTACACATGTGTACAATAATATAACATTAATACAATGACTGTTACATACATTTTTTATATATTGTTAAATACACACATTGCTTTAAGGCGGGCTGTGATTGAATTTATATATTATATAATCAAACTGAAATCATTAAGTGTTAAAAATACTGCCTCAATTTCTTGGACCCAACTTTATCCTCACCTAATTCCTAATAAATCATGGTTGCCTCCGGTCCTACCTTCAAAGAATGAAATAAAATCCCATCACCACTTTGCGATGTTCTGAGAAGTCTACTCAAACCCCATCACCTCCTGACGGAATGCACCAGCTTTTCTAGAGTACGACCAGCTGCACTACAAGCTCTTGCACTGCCTCAAGTGATGAAACATCTTACAAATACCGCACAAGTCTCAAGTTTTGAAAGGCTGACTCTTGGTCATAAACATTAACATATTATTTATCCAAAATTACCAGATACATTTTGTTACAACCTTATTATATCCATAGATATGCCACTGCATATAGTTAAATGTATTATAATGTCTAGAAAATAGTTTATTACAATCGTCTGAATATTAATTTCTTATAAAGTTAAATTTTGATTGTTGTAAATCAAATTTGTGTTTCAATTCTGCCTGGTTTAGCATATGCTCATGCTGGGAGTTTTCTCTGTGGATTTATTCCATCTGTACAATTGCTTTTAGAAAACTAGTTAGGGTTTAAAAGGTTTCCTCATCACAGACCACGTTTTTCATGGGGCTCCAGGGTCCCGGTGTATCCTAGAGGTGGAAGGGCCATTTCCAAGCTCCCCTCGTAGCTTTATTACCAGCGGCGAATCCAGGTACTTAATTACGCAGAGACTCCATGCCTTGCGGTCTCTGATTGGTGGGGTACGATTCCCTTTATATACAATTAAAAATGTTGAGAGGGGATAAAAATTAAAAATGAATTATGCTTCGAGGTATACAACCGAAAAAGCTCACTGCATTAAAAATGTTCTGGGCAATAAGCAGCAAGTTAAGCAAATGAACATCGTGCAATTGTTGAATATGAATGTAATGAATCCCAGAACAGATAAAGGAAGATGTAAAGGTAGAGGAAGCTGTATACGGGCAACAATAAAGTAGCTGAAATTCATTGAAAAGCATAAAGAATGGAAAGGTGTGACCTAGAATCAATATGAAATTACTTAAATGTGTTTATTGCTACTGTATATACTAGTATACACTATCTGTTAAATACCTTTGTGTAATAAAAGTAAAGGAAGTAAATTAGTAAATCACACGACTATAAGAGTGTTAAACTTAACATATAATCAAATTACAAACATTATAAGTTGTTATTTGAAAGTTATATCAGAAATATCCCTTGAAAAGAGTCTTCAAAAAGAAAAGTCTGTTTATAAACTCATGTTTAGTTTATTGATTTCGAAAAAAGCTGTCGACCGTGTACATAGACATAAACTCCCGAAAATTAAGAGAAAAAGTGTATACCTTTCACATATTAAATGTATTTATAAAAAGTAAATAATAGTAATAGTAACAATAGTTAATAATAAACACACAAAATATCACAACAGATAAAAATCAGGGCTTTCACATGGCTATAGTTTATCCCTGCCTTTTACAAAATGTATATACATGATCCAAAAATTGAAATGAGGAAGTTACGGATACCGAAGACGATAAAGATATACCAGCCTCAGGGTAGACAAAACATAAGACGCTCTATAAACATATGAACATACTTAAGCATTACATTATGAAGACAATGTTTCTTAAACAACGTAAAGAAGGAGAAAGATGTGTTATAGGCGTTGGTAATTTCCGCAACTACGTTGTCTACCTTTTACGCAATGAATTATAACAATACGTTTCAGTAAGTATTATCCTCTGCTCATGATTTCATAGGATTATATGCGTCTAGGATACATAGAAAGCCTAAGCATATATCACCTATTCCTGGATGTATCATCATGCAGACCAAGAACTTAGGGGACTAAAAGGGGGCACTTAATATTTCAAGGTGTATTGCCTTATTCGGGAAACTTTCAAAGTAAAGCAAAGAATATTTGTAAACAATTAATTTTATTAACGATATGTACATTATTCTCGTAAGTCTTTGCCCAGCTTTAAAATTTCTCATTTACGCAAAATCCTTAGACAATAAAATGTAGCAAACCTTTTTTCAGACAATTACGATAGACAGTTTCTAATATTATGAAATGGGTTTTATCAGAATCCTCAATGTTTTAAGAAAATAAACATTTGACAAGCAAAGGGGGTTAGGTTGTGTTTTGGAAACGTTTCTGAAATCATCGGCTTCACATATCTGAATGCCTTACTTAGGCACCAACTTTGCTATTTTTATGAATTCATTTTTGAATTGCGCTATTCGCAGGCACTCTCTTTTATGTGCAGAGATATTTTTGGAATAAAAAAGATCACAACATGTGCATTTTTGCTAAAATCTCGAGGACAATTTTTTTTATCGAGTAGTATCTATTGTAGGGGAATGGGCTCAAAAATTGGGGGGCAAAGAAGGAGATTATTTCTTACTTACAGCGCAAAAATCTTATCCCAAATTATGTGTGCCTCCTTCAAAAGTGATGTAGCATTATTTACTTAAATAACACCCTCTATACCACTATCAGCTAACTGAATGCACCGTGACGTCAAGAGCAAGTCTTATTTTGCTCCCAGTTCCCAGGTAGAAACTCAGAGAGAAGTATTGGGCAGGTGAATTTACTGACATGAAAACCTACGTATGCCGTACTTTGTATCTGAGTGGATGTAAAAATATAAAGCCTGCTCCCTCCATCCCCGCGCCATTTCCAGCGAGTCCTAAAAACGTTATTATTGCACTGTGATACGTCATACATAATGGAGGTGGCTGACCCTGATATATATTATGAAGAGAGAATTTCTATCGATGCAAGAACTGGCAAGCTCGGATAATTTTTTCATCACTGAAAAGCAACCTCTTGTTGGTGAGCTTAGGGTACGAAAGATTAAAACAGAACTAAGGTATAAGCGGGTGGATATTTAATATTTTTATCAACAAATGTTGCTTTAGTTTACATTAATATTATTATCGGTGGATAGTTTTAATACATGGAAACCGTTCTTCAAACAGGCGCCTTGTTGACAGTACATTACATCCTGCTTCTCTATAGATCAACAGCATGTTTAAATACATAGTTAAGTCTAAAGAGTGACCGAGGCTCATAAAAAGGTTTATGCTCGACCAGTGTTTATACGATTGGTAGCATTACTTTAATGGGTCTCGTACACCTGTTCATTAAAGTATTGGTATTCGACCAATCAGAAGTGGCCACGTAATATTGTGAAAGCGCAAATATCGATTATTCTGCGTAGTACGTCTCACAACGCTAGCAACTTTGTTTGACATAGGTGTTACAAGGTCATTGTATTGTAACCATAGATAAAGGAATAACGATTGTAACACATCACTCAAACCAGAAACGAATACTTATGGAACCTTTAATTTAGATACATGGTCGAGCATAAGCAGTCGTGTGAAACTTAACTGTAATGGTGATTAAAACGCGAGTATTATAGTCTCGTTGCATAATATACTATTAAAGTACTGAGTAGATCATTGAAAGTTGATTCACGCCAGGCATTAATACAGGTGCAAATAACAAAAGCACTTTGTGTTTGTAACTTATTTGAATGGTTAAATAATAATAATAATAATAATAATAATAATAATAATAATAGATATATAAAATACATATTATAAAGTATAAACTTATGTCCACTTGGAGATTTATTCTATTTTGTGTACAATTATAACTTTCAATGCTTTCCTAGTGGAGTTTTGTTCCATAATATGAAATTATAGGCACAAACAAGCGCCTAGCGTAAAGCAAAAGCTAATAAAACATGTTAACTTAACACGAAGTATTTGAAAACGAACTGAAATAGCACAGTGGTGAAGGAATCCTCGTAACACCACTCGGCTATTGCTACCTTTTATCCTAATGTTGGTTTTGATTCGAACATTTCGCTATCGCTTCAACCTCCTAAACTCCTTTTGTACCTATAACGAAGTGTATAATGAGAGTATTTATGCAAAATTTGTCTTAAATACCATAGAGTAGATAACAATAAGTTTCTGTAAGTACATTTTGTAGAAGACATATAAAAAATAAACGATAGTGGCTAGATAAAGTCATGTGAATATCAGGCATAACATGTTTATTTATTTCTCAAGTAAACATAAAAGTGCAACTTGCAAAATAGAATAATTATCAAATTGTTATAATTAATTATTTTTAACACAATATATTATTCGACATTGATTATATAAAAATTATAAAGAATTTTAATTTAAATTAAAAACAAAAACTTGGTTGTTTTGAAAAAATACGAATCAGTTGGAGAATTTAATGTCGTACCGGCATATAGCCACGGCAGCTCAGTGGTTAGAGCAACCGGACGGAGACTGGGAGATCCGTATTTCTAATCCCGGCTATGGCAATGAATTTTTTAGTTGGCTGATTCTACCTTTCCAACCTTGTCCACACACGGCTTGTGGGAAAAACAATTAATTCCAAAAAGCTTTAATTGTTTTGCTAGAAAATTTACATGTGTAGAACTTCAGTTTGTGAGAAATACCAAATGTAAGGTTTTCTGAAAGGTTATAATTTGGCCTTGTACCACAGTGATCTCTTGCTTAATTCGCAAAAATATGCCTCTCAGTAAAATTGATTGAAGGATTACTGATATGAAACACAAAAAAAATAAAAATTAAAACTTTTCCATTTAGCCCTCCCTTAATAACGATAAAACCTGGGAGAATGCCAGAAATTTTAAAATGTTCAAATCATTTATGTGTGTGTGTGTGTGTGTGTTACAACGTACTAAAACCTTTTATCGTATAGGATAAATACTTTCATAATAAAATTATGTAATACTAGAAAACATTCAAGTCGTGTAGAAATCATTTTAAAGCTCTCATACTCCTTTTTAAAACAGTCTTTGAAGTATAAGTTATGCCTACATTTAGGGCCTTCAAACAATCTGGTAGCTTTAACGTAAAAACCATACTGTAAAGAATATGTTGTGTTTCTTTACTCGCTTTTGTTGTTCTTTTCCATTTTAGGCTTAGTCCCTTATATGACATTCCTTTTAAATGTTCCTTCCTACACTACATGATCAAAAGTATCCGGACACCTGGCTGAAAATTACGTACAAGTTCGTGGCACCCTCCATCGGTAACGCTGGAAGTCAATATGGTGTTGGCCCACGCTTAGCCTTGATGACAGCGTTCGCTCTCGCAGGCATACTTTCAATCAGGTACTGGAAGCTTTCTTGGGGAATGGCAGCCCATTCTTCACGGAGTGCGGAACTGAGGAGAGGTATCGATGTAGGTCGGTGAGGCCTGGCACGAAGTCGGCGTTCCAAAACATCCCAAAAGAGTTCTATAGGATTCAAGTCAGGACTCTGTGCAGGCCAGTCCATTACAGGGATGTTACTGTCGTGTAATCACTCCGCCACAGTCCGTGCAGTATGAACAGGTGCTCGATCGTGATGAAAGATGCAATCGCCATCCCCGAATTGCTCTTCAACAGTGGGAAGCAAGAAGGTGCTTAAAATATAAATGTATGTATGCGCTGTGATCGTGCCACGCAAAACAACAAGGGGTGCATGTCCCCTCCAGGTAAAACACGACCATACCATAACACCATCACCTCCGAATTTCACTGCTGGCAATGCACACGCTGGCAGATGACGTTCACTAGGCATTCGCCATACCCACACCCTGCCATCGGATCGCCACATTGTGTACCTGATTCGTCACTCCACACAACGTTTTACCATTGTTCAATCCTGTAGTGTTGACGCTCCTTACACCAAGCGAGGCATCGTTTGGCATTTTCCTGCGTGATGTGTGGCTAATGAGCAGCCGCTCGACCATGGTTATCAAGGTTTCTCACCTCACGCCTAAGTGTCATTATACTTGGAGAGGATCCTGATGCAGTTTGGAATTCCTGTGTGATGGTCTGGATAGATGTCTGACTATTACTCTTTACGACCCTCTTCAAACGTCGGCGGTCTCTGTCAGTCAACAGACGAGATCGACCTGTACGCTTTTGTGCTGTACATGTCCCTTCACGTTTCCGCTTCACTATCACATCAGAAACAGTGGACCTAGGGATGTTTAGGAGTGTGGAAATCTCGCGTACAGACTTCTGACACAAGTGACACCCAATCACTTGACCACGTTCGAAGTCCGTGAGTTCCATGGGGCGTCCCATTCTGCTGTTTCACGATGTCTAATGACTACTGAGGTCGCGGATAATGAGTACCAGGCAGTAGTTGTCAGCACAATGCACCTAAGATAAAAACGTATGTTTGTGGGGTGTCCGGATACTTTTGATCACATAGTGTATATCGCTTAAGTATATAGTTCCAATTTGTCTTACATATTAAAACATTAGCATGTTTTTTACTTTCTCTACTACGTATAGTAAGAAGGGGGAGTATTGTATTCCACCAAAAAATTCGATACCGAGATTTCACCGTAAATACATGTTTTGAGACCCCCTGAATAAAAAAAATCATTTTTGGAAACATGTCCGTGTGTGTGTCTGTATGTGTCTGTGAACAGCATAACTCAGAAACGAACAGTCGGACAAACTTTGTATTTAGGTTCAGTGTCTTCCAGATATGCAACACGAAGGTTTTCAAGAAAATCCCTCACCCCAGATTACCCTTTACATGAAACATTTTTCAAAATTTTTAATTATCTCAAAAATGGCTCTAACGATTTTGATTAAAATATCATATGTTTAAGATTTTTTCGTGACAAATAAAATGTATATCTCGAATTTTCTGGGAATGTCTCCAAAAGTATTCTTCATTGCGACGACTTTTGCATAACCGGCAAACCATAAGAGATAGACAAAATTTTCTGCACAAAAATGCAGATCGCGTTAAAATACACAATTTATGTCTTTTAAATTTTTTTGTTTAGTGAACGTTTTCGAGATATTGCTTGTTATTCCTTTAGATTTTCCAATACTTATACTTTTCTCAAATTCGTTATTCATTTTTTACTTTATCTACTACGTATAGTAAGTAGGGGAAGTATTGTATTCCACCCAAAAATTCGATACCGAGATTTCACTGGAAATATATGTTTTGAGACCCCCTGAATCCAAAAAAAGCATTTTTGAAACATGTCCGTGGGTGTCTGTGTGTCTTTGTGTAGCATAACTCAGAAACGAACAGTCGGATAAACACCAAACTTGGTATTTAGGTTCAGTATCTTCCAGAAATGCGACACGAAGGTTTTCAAGAAAATCCCCCACCCCAGAATACCCTTTACATGGAACATTTTTCGAAAATTTTAATTTTCTCAAAAATGGCTCTAACGATTTTGATTAAAATATCATATGTTTAAGATATTTTCACGAGAAATAAAATGTATATCTTGAATTTTCTGGGAATGTCTCCTAAAGTATTCTTCGTTGAGAACGACTTTTGTGTAACTGGTAAACCATAAGAGATAGACAATATTTTACTACACAAAAATGTAGTTCGCATTAAAATACACAATTTATGTCATAAACATTTGTTTCGTTGATTGAACCATTTGCGAGATATTTGCTTGTTATTCCCTTAAATTTTCCAATACTTATACTTTTTCTCAAATTCGTTATTCATTTTTTTTGTCCTGGTAATGCAAAGAGAATAGAATACTCAACATAACAACCACCTCTTAAATATTTGACTATCGCTTAAAGCCTACCAATTCCCCTTGCATCTACAAGAAAATTAGCAATAAGATTAACATCTCGATATCTCGATTAACATGAAGCATATGGAGAATAAGCGTTTGTAAAAATAGTTTGTACAAGAGTAGGGAAAGTCATGTGAGTGTAACACATCAGATGTTTTCTTATATATATTCTATTTTCCACATAATATACATTTGTGCATCCTTTAACTCCTGTTAAAATGTAATTTAAGTACTTCATACGTTTCTCCTTAGTAATGTCCAAGAGCAGTCATTACTTTGTAAAATTTAAATTTTGTGTTTCTGTGTATCAAAATTTCTATTCGTTCTTGCAGAGATTATCGGGGATTGCCTTTGTCATGACTATATAATTTCATAAATACCACAAATTATTTATGTTGTAGCCTCTATTCCTTAAATTCTATTAACTTTATTTTTACAGTGAAAAATTTCACAACGTGTTGCTCCCAGATTTGATTAAGATTAAAAGATTATTTTGCAGGGCACTTTTATTACTTTCCCTACTGTGTTAAGTAGAGAGTGTGTTTTACCTCATCCGAAATTTGATTTCGAGACTTTACTGTAAACCGTTGTGAGTAAAGGGGAGTGAGAGAGAGAGAGTTAGAGAGAGAGAGAGAGAGAAACAGCGTAACTCAAAAACGAAAAGCGAGAACACCAAATTTATATTTATATACAATATCCTCCAAGGGTGTTACAAGATCTCATGAAATTTCCTCCACCCAGCTCTTCCTTTTTTCCCTATTACGTTAGTATGTAGTTACCAAATGTATATATTTAGTATTGCACTCTAATTGTAAGATCTCACGGCCATGAAATCCATGGAATTGTATTTTCCAAGTATAGGCTGAAACTGTTCACAATAAAAATACCACCACCAGCAAATGTTTCTTATTTCTCAAAAACGATTCCAATGGACTCGATTAAAACATCACAAGGTCGAGGTAAAGGTACATATTACGGAGGGAACCGGAGCAGAGCACAACACGCAGGCCAGTCGGCCCATTGTGCTTCCAACGTGAGCCTGGGAGGGAAGGATGAGTAGAGAGACCCGAAGGGCGACCAGATCCGGATGCCGACGGGCGCAAGCATGGACGAAGTCCCTAACGTTTCCAGATATAACGCATCCGAAGCCGCACAGTCCCTGCCCACAAGCCACCAACTTCCAGGGTCGCCCTGAGCGGGGCCCTACACTGCGGAGAGATCTAACTGAGCGGTACCGCAGCGACATCAGGGTAGAAACCTGTACAGAGCGCAAGACACCGTCCAGCCGCAACCCGCCGAACATCGTCTCCTGGTCCTACAACCCTGAAACAGATGACAAGCAAATGATCGGTACAGGAAATGAGAGGAAGGAGAGTCGTGGTAGAAGATGAACCATCACAACATTCGTCTGGCGACCCGGAAAAACCACGAAAAACCCTTGGGCCTGAGTGGGCGACCGTCGGGGATCGATCCCTGAACCTCCCGGATATATGATTGAGGCAGTGACATGAAGAACAATATTTTTATAATAGCTTGAAGTCTTCTTCATTCTGATATTATTTTATATAATTCCGAAACCGTAATAGCTGAACAAAACGTACTGCACCAAAAATACAGATCTTTAAAACATACAATCGATACGAGAATTTTGATACTATTGGTTTGAATTTTCCAATATTTATTATACATTTTTGAAGTGTTACGTCGCCATTTTTTATTTCTCGGTATGTCATACAAAGGTACGAAATCCAAAGCCAGGAAATGGATAAAGTGTATCTTCAATTTTTTTCTTTTAAACAAAAATTAGATAGAAAAGAATCCTATATGTGTCACTCACACTCTTTTTCTATTCACTAAAGTTTATTTTCATATTTATTCTGCAAATTATTCATGAAAAGTTTGTTTTTGTACTTCTTGTTAATCATGATAAATATTTTCAGCATATGTTTTATTGTAGCTACATAGAAGCAGCCAGGACTCTAGAAGGGCAATCAAATGTACATTGATTATATAAAAAATAACTATACCGAAATTGCTATTTTGAATTCTCTTGATAAAATTCTGTGCGATGAAAATAAAAGAACTTTGTAATGCTAGAAACCTGACAAACAATACGAAATATGGCGTAAACAGCTAAATCTACTAAAAAGGTTATTTAACACATCTTGCATATTTTAATATTTTTCAGTAAAAGCTTATCAAGCTCATATCGTCATACAGTTATTAAATTAAAAACTGTTATACAGTTAAATTAAATCGTAATGAAGGTGCCTTCACAGGTAATTTACACATGCAGTCTACGTCAAAATGTAAAGCATTTTGTAACTCGGTTCAGTTTCCACTGTCGCTTCAGTAAAGCGATCTAGTTCTTTTCCTTGCGCGTAGCGGTATATAGCGCTTGAAGTAGCGTTTTCTTTCTTCTAACCGTTCTCTAAATGTCAAAAACAGGGCTTGACTTCTCGCGCTAGGTGCACCTCATTCGTTTGTAGATCACAGAGTAGCCTGCATTTATGTTGCATCAGTAATAACAACTCACTAAATCACCGTCGCGAGCACG
Source organism: Deroplatys truncata (assembly GCA_030765065.1). Classification (NCBI taxonomy): domain Eukaryota; kingdom Metazoa; phylum Arthropoda; class Insecta; order Mantodea; family Mantidae; genus Deroplatys; species Deroplatys truncata. The sequence continues at coordinate 34,824,100 of CM060982.1, read as the reverse complement.
CCCGCCGATATGTAGTCACAAGAGTTTCGAGAGAGTTCGCGGGAGGGGGAAAGAACCTTCCATAATTATCTAGTTGCGTCGCGAGCGCTTCCGGGATTTACGTCGGGGGCAGAACGCTCTTCCCTCTCCTTATCTATCCACCCAGGCAGCCGGCCGGCGCTAAAGGACACGCTCGCTAGTTCGGTTCGTTACGTATTATTCAAAATTGTTAGAGCCGTTTTTGAGAAAACGAAGAAAATTGAAACAAATTCTATTTAAAGTGTAGTCCGATGTGTCATATCCTTCAAACGTGCTGAAATGAAATACCAAGTTTGGTTTTTATTCGAGTTTTCCTTTTTGTGTTATGCTGTTCCCATACACACACTGTTCGTTATCAGTTTTTTCGGGTGCAGGAATCTCATTTCCAGTGAAATGCCCATGAAGAATTTTTGGATGGAACTCATATTTTTTTACTTAACACAGAAAGTACATAATACACTTTTAAACGAATATCACTAGTCTGGATTTTCAAACTTTTTGTCAGATGATTTCTTAAAAGTAGGTGTTCTTGAATCAAGTTTTTATGCGGATTCCAGAAATAACTTCCGTTTTTTTCTAGCACTTCAGGTGTTTACACAAAATAAGTAATGTTTTGACAATTTTACTAATGAGCGTAGAAAAGTATTCAAATACCATTTCACACAAGGTAAGTTTTTATTCAAGAAACATTTTAAGAATATTCTCAGGAACTCCCCTAATTTATTTCATTACTACATTTTAACAAAACAAGAAGTCAAAGTGTTTCATTAAATGTTTTTCAAACTTTCTCTTCTTTGACTTCCTTGCAGATCCTTGAAGATGACTGTCCCTCCTCAACATCTAACAGTATTCGGCCATCATAGTTTCATTCCATCTCCCCTGGTCCTCCTCTCCATTTCCTTAATATCTTATTGAAAACGTTCACCCTGCTCTTCACTATAATGTCCCAGATTTTCTGGAAAGTGGTCGATATGTGAATGCAGAAAATGCACCTTTACACTCATGTTACAACCCATCTTCTTGAAATTTTCCATCATTGTTTCGATAATGGCCGTGTAATTAGAATCTTTGTTATTGCCTAAGAAGGTTTCAGTAACTGATCTGCAGGCGGTCCATGCTTCTATTTCTCCCTCATTCATTGTCTTCTCAAAATCTTCATCCTTCATCAATTTCTTTATTTGAGGACCAACAAAAATTCAAGCCTTTAATTTATCTTGTGTAATGAACGGAAATTTTTGGAAAACTACTTGAAGGAGGGTCCATTCTGTGGTAGAGCCCTTACAAATTACTTCATCAAGCCCAATTTTATGTGTAGTGGCGGAAGCAATATCTGTATATCTTTATATTTTTGAAGTGAAATTGTAAACAACTGTACATGATAGAAATAAACTAAAAGCAGTTCTGAAATCAGCATAAAAACGTGAGACAGAATCACTTATTAGTTTTTAGTCATCCGATATCATGCAGACTAGTGTAATTTGTAGAAAAGAGAAAATAGAGAACGTCATGTGAATGTAACACTTCAGATTTTTTAAAATTATGAAGTTGTTTTCAAATAAAAATATGTGAGTAAGCAATAACACAATTTGATTTTGACCAGGTATTTTAACCTCCTAAGTTATATACAATCAGATAACGTATTTAATAGAACTTTTATATAGCACATGTTGGATTGCTGATTGAAGTTTGTTTATAATGTTCAATTTATGTATTTGTTTGATTATTTATTTAGTTGTCTCTAAGGTAACTTAATTCGTTTCGAAATGCGGCTGGGTAACAAAAGGTAATAATAATGTGGGCTTGCCACTTGATTACAATACACAGCATGTAGTTTACTCAGGACCCACCACGTGGCTCTGCTATGAAGCAGAACTCTCGAGTTCATAAGCACGCCCTAGCATTAAAACCAGCATGGCGCACACTCAGCACTTGTTGTCTGTTGTAATGATACTTATCCCACGGTTGAAACATCCATTTTAATGTTTCTATTACTGCACTGTACAGGGATTAGCTTTTCCCTCACGGACCACATTTTAATTGGTGGTTCAGTAGTGACAAGCTAATTTAGGGCTCTCATCAGGTCCGCTGACGCAGTGTTTTATACCGCCTCTGCTCGCCTCGTGAATTTACAACTGGCTCTATTTGGAAACAGACTGCTCTGTTTGTCTGCTACTCCATTTCTCTGTGTACCTGCAAAACACTTCTCTTAAGAACAAATGCTGTATTTAATCAGATTCTGATCCATAGCAAACCTTGTGCTCCTTTTCTACATCAATACAGCCTGCCCTGTATGTACATTTTCTTTCAGCGTGTGCTTTTAATTATTCTCACAATTCTAATCTTTCATTTCCTTAATGTGTGAAGAACCGGGGGAACAAGAGGTAAACTTCAGGAGAAATTTGAAACTTTATAACTTCACTAGCACAACCCGCAGCTCTGCGCACTTTATTGCGTTAAATGCGGAAATTCTTCCCTCCCTCCCTCTGCATCGCCCTCACAATCACTCTCTCTCAAGTCATGTAACGTTTGAAAACCAATCACAAAACCAAAAATTAAAAGGAAACTAAAAGGCATAGTACTAGGTGCACAAACTTGTGTCTATTCCTTATGCTTACAACACGATCGGCACTAAATGCTTTTTCTTCCTTTACGTATTAGGTTAAAAACCTATTCCGCTTCATTCAATCCAACGTTTAAGTGGTCTACCTATACTTCTCTTTCCACGTGGTGAATAATGGTCTGTTGTTTGTGGGATGTTATGTCCAGCATTCTCTGTACATGGGACTTCCATTTTGTTTTATATTGAATAACATTTTCTGTTAACTCATTCTTATACAGCCCTTAATTAGTCTTAAGAATTTCGTCTCAGCAGCTTAGATTTTGTGGAGATTCTTTAATTTGTGATTCCATGTTTCGTTCCCAAAAGGTAATTTTGGAAGAGCATTGTAAAACCTTATTAATGTGTCTTTTCTAGTCTTCATTTTTACAGTTCTGTTTATAATACCACATATGTACTGAAATTGGTAAATTTTATCTAACACCTCTATGTCGTTTTGATAATTATATATGATCCTAAATATTTTAAGTATATAACCTGTTTTAGAATCTTATTTTATAATACTATTTTTTATCTAATAGGGTATTAGAAGTTCATTATTTTAGTTTTGTCTAAGGATATATTTAGATTATAAAACTGACAGCTTTGCTTTAGTTCAAAAAGTAATCTTAGTAAATCATCTTGGATCTTGGATAACTGTCTGCATACATAAAACATTTAAATCAAGATTTTTTTCCTTGGTTGATCCCCGAAGCGATATTTTCTTATTATTTCATCTATATAAAATGTATTAAATAGTGCAGAAGATAAAATGCATCTCTGTCTCACATCTTGATTTATTATTCCTTTTTTGCTAATCTTTCCTTTGCACTTTATCGTGACTGTTGTTTCTTTATACGTATAAACCTTGGACTACATTGATAAGGTAATCTTGGAAATCCTTTACGATTCATTATTTTCCATAATTGTTTCTTGAAACTTTATCAAAGGCTTTCTCTATATCAATAAATGCTGGTTGAGTTTCATTTTTATATTCGATTCGCTTTTCGATAACTTGTTTTAAACTAAAGATATTATATATCCACTATAATGCTTTCTATAGGTAGTCCCACGAGATGCTACGAGCCTATTTGATAAAACCCGTAACCTGGAATGCGATTTATTAACGCTATCCATGAATGAAATGTAAGATGATATAAATAATTACTTTCCTACTTGTGTTGTTTAAAATTAAACCTCTATTGTGTCACCGGTATGATCACAGTGTACCTATTAAATTAATGAACAATCGAATGGGTTACGGAATACTAACCAATGCTACCAGCACTGGGACTTAGAACATAGTTCATCTCAAAATAAATCAAAACACAATAAAGACAAAAGAACATTATTTTACTTGGAAATTAACACTATTTCAATGTACATTTATTAAAAACACAATTGGATGACATAGTTTATTAATCACTACACACTCACAAACTGCGGTTCAGTAACGTTATGCGATGAAATCGCATCCACCCAAACATATCACAAGACCGTGGCCCAATAATTGCGACGAAAATCCATATATAGATATTTTGTAAATAACATAACTGCTAATAAGCATTATCTACAAATCTTAATGATGAGAGTATTTCGGTTTTTCGATTTTTCGCTTCATTATAACTTTGCAGAAAGTAATTAAGAACCCGTATAGCTTATTTTCGAAGCGGGAACTCCTAACCTTCACAACAGTGGGTGTCGTGGTGTAGTGGTTACCATGCTACCTTCTAGTTCCCGAGGTTGCGGGTTCAAACCCGGCGGAGGGCAATGGATATTTTCAGGCGTAAAAATCCTTAGCATGGCTTCCTTCGGAAGGAAAGTAAAGCCCGTGGTCCCGTGTCGTAGATTTACGGCACATAAAAGAACCTCAAGCCTGATAAAGAGCCCTCTGAGCAAAATTTCCGGTCTTTCACTCCCAATATAGAATGGGACGCTAAGGACCATAGTAGTTAAAGAGAGTCCATAAATAAAACTGAATTTAATTTAACAACAGTCAGTTTGTCTATTCTAGTGTTAAATGCAAGATTTTTACTTCAAAATAGCCCTTTATACACGTTAATATCAATTTTTCATTCAAAATAAAAAATTAACTTAGCTCATTCAGTTTTATTATATTACACTTTATCAATTATTGATTTATTTTCTTGGAATATAAGTATTAGAGCTGCTAGTTGCAGCAAACTCATTCCATAGTTACTGATATTTTAATCACCTCTGAGTTACTATGGGAGATAATTCTTGTTAATGAATTCCAATAGAAACCGTATGAAGAAAATATAATCAAAGCCACTTACTATTATGAGTCTGGAATAATGTCAAGTGAGTTTCCAATAGTTTGATTTAATTAATCAAATGAACTATTATTCATAATTCTGTACCTTCATGGCAATTAACTCAGTCTTCTCAAATGTTTCGTGTTTTCCGCTTTCTTTTTCATCTCCTCACGTGAACCATTGATCTTAATATTACACCTCACGTGATATCTGCTTAGTTCTTACCCACTATTACTTTCTTGCATCTTCTGCTAGACGTTTATTTTCATTTTGTTTTCTTTTGCTGACAAGCTTCAGCTTTGTTCCTTGTCTCCTACCCTTTCTAAAGCAGTTTCCTTACTTATTTTGTCTATCCATTTGAAGCGTATGTATGTTCTTCTATCTACTCGCATTTTAAATTATTCAAAACTAGCTTCTGCATTACAAATTCCTTCTCTCCATATAATGCAATTCAGCAACTGCATCTGGGTTCCTTCATAAAGTGTCCACGGAAGATATTTTTTGTTAAAAGCTTTCTTTCCCATTGGTATCCTCTGACTTGTCAACAGATCATATTATTGCTTATGGCACAACCTAACTATCTGTAACTGTTCATTCTCTCCACTGACTAATCCTAAATTCGCAGGTATATCTTCTTTATATTTCTTCTAATAACTTGGCCTTTTTGCATTTATCTTCAGTCACACTCATTACCGCGGAGTATGATTTCAAATGGCATCTTCCTTAGAATCATAGCGTATCTTCTTAACCTTCTTTCTCCTCTTACTACTACTGCCTTCTTACTTTCTCTACTACGTATAGTAAGTAGGGGAAGTATCGTATTCCACCCAAAAATTCGATACCGAGATTTCACCGGGAATATATGTTTTGAGACCTCCTGAATCCAAAAAAATTTTTTTGGAAACATGTGCGGTGTGTGTCTGTGAACAGCATCACTCAGAAACGAACAGTCGGATAAACACCAAACTTGGTATTTAGGTTCAGTATCTTCCAGAGATGGACACAAAGGTTTTCAAGAAAATCCCCTACCCCAGATTACCCTTTACATTGAACATTTTTCGAAAATTTTAATTTTCTCAAAAATGGCTCTAACGATTTAGATTAAAATATCATATGTTTAAGATATTTTCATGACAAATGAAATGTATATCTTGAATTTTCTGGGAATGTCCCCAAAAGTATTCTTCATTGTGAACGACTTTTGCATAACTGGTAAACCATAAGAGATAGACAAAATTTCACTACACAAACAAAGTAGATCGCGTTAAAATACACAATTTATGTCATATACTTTTTTGTTGAGTGAACCCTTTTCGAGATATTGCTTGTTATTCCCTTAAATTTTCAATAACCATTTTCTCTAATGGGAATTTGTTATTAATTTTTTTTTTGCTTGGATAGTCAAAGAGTATTAATCTGTGGCAAACGGAATGGTGCTGCACATAGCAACCAGATATTAAGAGATATGTATGTGCTTAATGGCTACTGTATTTCTATATTGCCCTTGCATATACAAAACAAGGGGAACATAGTACGCCTTAAGCGATAGTCAAATATGTTTAGAACTGGTTGCTATGTGTAAAATGTAATTCTGTTGCATGTCCAAAGATCGTTTCTGCAAATCTTTATCTCGATTAATATGAAATCGATGAAGAATAAGAGTTTGTAAATATAGTTTGTACAAGAGTAGAGAAAGTCATGTGAGTGTAACACATCAGATTTTTCTGCAAAGAGTTGTTCACACAAAACTCCCCAAGTAGTTTTTGAATACGGACATAGACATAACGCATAATTAAATATAATCTAGAAGGTATAAATACGGTTTCTTCATTCCCTGCAGGCGATGATGCCCACTGGCTTTATAATTATTTTCTGTATATACATCGGTGTTTAAACAGATTTCAGACCACTTCCCGTACTCATTACAATCGACATTTACATGCATTTTTCTGTGCGCGCATCCATATTTCAGTAGGGCATTATTTAAGGGTTAATAAACCAAACTTAGATACGTCAGGTTATCTGCCAGTGGCAGTATCATGGGCTACAAGACTTTAGTCCCTTTGATGAAGTGTCATACTACATACGAGGTGTGATCAAAAAGTTTCCGGAATGGCTTCAAACAATCCTGACGCTGAGATTTCTTTAATTCTTACCCGCACTATACATTCAGCGTTCCTTCCCAGTAAAAATGAGAGTTCACGTGACTTCCTGTAACCATGCAGTGACGAGGTAGACGCTCTGAAGTGAACACGTGTTTTGCATGTATTGCGATTTTTCCGCGTGGCAAAAATGTCAGATTACGAAGAACAAAGAACGAACATCAAATTTTGCTTTAAACTCGGTAAAACTGCAACAGAAGCCTATGAAATGTTAAGAACAGCTTATGGGGAGGACGTTATGGGCAAAACTCAAGCATTTGATTGGTTTTCGAAATGGGTGTGACATCAGTTAAAGTTGCAGATCGTTCGGGGTGAAACCCTGTTCCAGCAAAACTGATGAAAATATCAATCAGGTGAGGGAAATGGTCTTAAATGATAGACGCATTACAATAAGTGAACTTTCTGACTCATTAGAACTCTTCTTTGGAAGTGTTCAAAGCATTTTGAAAGACAATTTGGACATGTTCCTGCATCATGACAATGTGCCTGCGCACAAAGCCCTTTCTGTTCGCCAATTTTTGGATAAAAATAGGATAAATACTGTTCCCCATCCCGCCTAATCTCCAGATTTGGCACCGGCGGACTTTTTTCTTTTCCCACGACTTAAAATGCGGCTCCGAGGACACCGTTTTGAGGACATTGATGTCATCCATCGCGAATCACAGAAGGCTCTGAACATGTTGAAAGAAGAGGACTTGCATAGGTGCTTCCAGCAGTTGCAGAAGCGCTGGGACAAGTGTATCAACTCCCAAGGAGACTGCTTCGAGGGTGACAGTGCAGATTAGACAAAACAAACTGTTGTGTAGTATTTATGACGTCATTCCAGAAACTTTTTGATCACACCTCTTATTCTTTGACTCAAAAATGGATTGTCATTTAATTCCTCTTAGCTATCCGTTATCGCAGTGAGTTGTCCCATTCTACAAAAGCCACCAAGGATTATTCGTAGTTTTGGCTGACACCCCTGCTTCGCATGAAAATATTCCCGTTTTGTTTTTATTTGTTTAAATTGCCTTAACTATTTGTTTAAAATGTCGTAAGTTTTAGGAATAGAGATTATGGATAAAGCACATCTCCTGAGCGTTCTGCAAACAGCCAGCGGAGCTCTCTTCTTTTATACTACATTTTATAAAATCTTACCAAAGAGAAAGACAGACTTATTGCTCCAAAATGTAGATCTAAAAAAACTAATTAAATGTTTTGTGGTACTTTTTCTGAATCATCTCAGTCATTTAAATGCACGAAATTTTGAAACGTTGAGTAGCTGTTCCCTTGTTTCTCATAAGATCTTATAAGAGGTTTATAGGGGAAAGGTCTCTAATTTGAACCGCCTCTTAAATTGAACCGCTCCAGTATTTTCTAAACTATTGGACAGATGTCACTATAATCCTAGCAGAAGCGTGGCGTGTACAGCTATGAATGCATGGAGTTGTTGATTTTGTATTCTGAGCTGTGGTTTCAGTTCCATGAAGTGTTGTGTGTTTTTGGTGCTTCAGAAGTAATATTTGACACATCTAGCTAAGTTTATACGACCAATTAGATATGTTTGAGATGCTCTATACATTACATGTTATAAAGTGTTTATTTAGCAACAATATGCATGCATACGTTTTTTCAAGCAGCGTCTCTCCTAGTCACATAGATGCTAAAGCTTCCAAAATGGCGTGGCTCGTAAATTGAACCACTGTTTGCACCCTATATTGAATTGGTGCAATTTAGGAAACCTATTGAAGTTCTAGGATTGCTCAACTGCGAATAGTATATCGTGTGAATAAATATTCATATAATATGCTAAGTTAAAAAAATAATGTTAAAAACAGTGGATGACATGAATATGTGAATTGTGAATTGTCTGAAATGGACATGATCCAGTGTATGAGTTGTAGCATATGGCTTCACCAAAAGTGTGCAAAAGTTAGTGCCAAGAAGAAACTGTTTTATTGTGAAGACTGTGTATAATTGGACTCTTTTATATGAGAGTAAAAATTAGTAAAAGATCTATGTTTGCAAATAATACCTATTCTAAAAATCAAGTGATTGCTATTATATAAAAATTCAAAATGTTCAAGGAAATTGTTATTCTTATCACAATTTTAGACACTAATTTTGTTGCTAATAACATATTTGTTTTGAATATACAATAAAATATGTGTATTTTGTATTAATAAAAATACTTTTAAACTTAAAAGCATGTGGTTCATTTGAAGACACGGGTGGTTCAATTTAAGGACCACGTTTCTAATTTGAACCGATTTACACCATCTCACTGGTTAATTGTTATTTAATTGATAATTGTATTAATTTTAAATTGTGTTGAGGATATTTATGGCGCAGGGATTTGTCACTTTAACGCTCGTGTTTCTGAAAATTTTTATTTGAAATTATAATTACTATTTAGGCTCAAATACCTCAATATAGAGACCTTTCCCCTAATACCATGGCTGGTATACATCTGTATTTGGAAGTTTGCTAAGCCCTAGAATAGTATATTATCACAGTGTTACCTAATTGAATCTACATATGGTAAACCTGTGTAATGAGTAATAACAGCTTTGATAGATTTCAATAAGTTTTAGAAAGGAACACAGAAGCTCGTTTGACATTACATACCCATGTATGTAGCTATGTATGCTGAAAATCGAGTATCGAGGTTTCACGGGAAATAAATGTTTTGAGGTCCCTTGAAAACAAAAGTGCCTTAAGAAAATAATGCATGTATGTGTGTGAACATTCTAACTCTAAAGCTAAATTTCGGGGACGTACAAAACTGGAACATATCTTCAGCATCCTCATGAAATGAAGATTTTCAAGAAAATCTCCCACCCCAAACTGCCCCTCACATAGAAATCTTTTCATTATTTTTGCTTAACTAAAATGGCTAAGGATTTTAAATAAAACACATGTTTAAGATATTTGATCAGTAATAAGGTTCAGAGCTTGAATTTTCTATCAGCAGTCTGGTAATGTTCTTTTAACTATTAAACAATAAGCGATAGACATGAATTACTTACCACACAGACATGTATCATTAAAACAAATAATGTGTGTCATTTTTGTGGTATTGTTCATTTCTGAAGTCATTATTTACTGCTCTTGGTTTGACTTTTTAAAACTTTTTATTTTTTTGGAGTGCTTGGTCACCATAGAAATGTTGTTTCCTGTTGTGTCGTGAAAGGAGTATGTTGAATTTCAAAGTCAGAATATAATGATCCGTTTTTAAAGATTTCACTATCTCTTCAGCCTCCTGTATCCCTTTATTAAACCAAAGCGTGTAATGAAACTATTTCTGCAAACTTTTATTTCGATTAACTGAATAAATGAGCTTTTATAAGTACAGTTTGTAAAAGATATATAATAATGAGTAACAGTGGGTAAAGAAAGTCAAATAAATGCTTACTAATAAAGCGATTGCAAACTGATAACATCATGTTAGGGATATTTCATCGTTAAGCGTGTTGAATAGTTTGCTCAGATCCTGAGGTGATGAATACGTATAGTTTGAAGAGCACGTTACACCAAACGCTCCATCAGAGTTTAGTTAAGTGAAAGCCCACACTAGCGGCTGTAGGAGCGATTGCATTTAAGCCATGAAAGATGAGGGGCTAAAAGAAGCAGTTCTGCTACATAAACTTCCCACGTTGCAGAGTGTGAAGCCAGTTTCTGCTCCAGTCTCCTTAATACCGACTCCAATGAACGCGTTTGACTAACTGCCAGAGGCCACAATTTCTATAGCATTGGCTTGTTTTCCAGGAGCGGCGGCTCTGTGTGAGGATTGCAATTCTTTTTAAGCAAGGCAGCCTGTTTCTAATGGAGCTGTAAGCCATTTCAAAAGCAAATGGAACACATTGTTTCGCTGTTTATGCGGGAGTCCGCCAGTAATGCACATGCTATAATTGAAACGTCCAGCTTTCAATTGGTGAGACTTGGATCTGGAGGAGGACGATGCGAGGCGGAAACCTCCCCTTTAATGGGAAATCTCACCCGGCCGCCACCGTGCGCCTCTAACAAAATTCCTTTTAAGGGGAAACTGAAATGAAGGGAATCCGTTACCTCTCATTTTTATGTGTATCTCAACAGACTTGGAGGTCTAGAGAATGTACCCTTCTAGTTCATTTCAGTTACCAGAAGTAGCAGCTTCTAAACCGGAGTATTCTTCCTTTTAGATTTTGTATTTAGGCTATTGCGAATAGAAATTATTTGTTACACGTTTTATACTTGAGTCGTCTTAGATTCATCAAGTTAAGAATACCATTTAAGGAATAATTTGAGGCAGTGTTTTTATCACATAAATGATTTTGGTCAAATTATATAATATATAAATTCAATAACAGACCGCCTTGAAGCAATATGTGTATGTGATAATCTGTAAAATGTATGTAACAGTCATTGCATATGCTTATATTATTGTATACATGTTCAATAATGTTATATGAATGTATTACGTAATTTAATAATGTAGGAGCTGTGAGAAATAGGTCAAAAGTTGCTAACAACGAGATAACAATGAAGTAACCTTGAGGCAACAATGAATTAGAAAGTTTAAATGTTACTTGTGATTCTTGGAAGCAATAATGTAATTTTAGTGACAGTTTATAAAAATAGCCAATCAACAACCAGTAAAAGCTTTAGTTAAATGAAGGTATTCTATTGGACTAGGATTAGCCAATCAGAGACTTGAAATACAGAAATTTACAAGTTTAGGCAGTTGAAATCAATTCAGTTGCCTGCAGACAGTGTTTGTAACCGGATGCGATATGCGTCCTCGAGAGATTTAATACTATTCGTGTGAGACGAAAAATACGTTTACATGTTAAAAACTACAATTAATTAATAAAAAGGTTCTCACAGCCCTCTATATCAGTGAAGTGTTATTTAAATCGTGTCAAGCATTAATAAAAGGAGTGAAGTAAAATTATAATCTTGGTAAGCCTACATTCTTGTTGCACCACAACCCTGCTTAGACATCCATGTCTCTAACAATAATACTGACGCAGCCGAGGCAAACATAAACATATAATATTTAAAGAAAAAGTCAAATTACAAAGTTAATATTTTTAAATTTGGGACGAAGGCTACCGGGTACCATACGTGTGGTTACAACGAATTTCAAGTTCGGCTCCCCAACAGTTGAACTATAATACAACTCCTTCAATACGACCTACTTCAAATTGATGCCCAAAGCGTGATGCAAATAACGTAAAGATACTATCTACTTCAAACTTTATAAAACATCAAGAAAAGAATTTGGAACCTAAAATTGTACAGGGCAGCTAACATTTAAGGCTTACTAATCATTTATTCAGTGATTATTTTGTCCCAAGTTGTTCACTGTGGTCCTAAGCTCCTTCGTTCTTCCTTCTTTTCCGCCTTTCTGCATATGAATAATTTATCTTAAGGTTTTCTATCATCAGGTGAAGTTGAAGTAGAGTATCTTTACGTCATTAGCACCACGCTTTGGGTGCCAAACTTGTAGTAGTTGCTGCCCCAAGTATGGGAGCCAATTTGATGGGGTTAATGTTGTTGCGGTTGCACCACGTATTGCGGGACATATGTTTCTTGGAGTGTTCGCCCCACGTACGGTACAAACTTTCCGGTGGCCTTCGCCCCACGTTCACTTTTTCGGTGGTCTTCGCCCCCACGTTTAAAAATCAACTTTGTATTTTAGTGTTTATTTAAATATTATATATGTATCTCTTAGCAGGGCTAGTACGGCTAAAGAACAAGGCTTACACAAATTAAAATTGTATTGTACTTTGTTTATTAATCCTTCACACGATTAAATAACACTTCACTGATGTAACCTACTGTAGAGCTGTGAGATTATTGTTATTTGCACTTTTTAACAGGTAAACTTTATATTATTCTCACCGCAATGAACTTTATGTCTCACATTAAACATGTACCGTACCGATCGGGTACGCAATCTAAACTGGACTGGTTGGAGACGCTGTCTTGTAGCGTCTCCCCCCTGAATTTGTACTTTTTCTCTATTTTAAGTCTCTGATTGGTTAAGCCTACTCCAATAGAATAATTTTATTTAACTCTAGCTTTTTCTAGCTTTTGATTGGCTATTTTTAAGCTGTTTTAAATATTACATTATTGTTCCAAGAAGTATTAGTAGCATTATTAAACGTTCTAATTTATTGTTGTCTCAAGGTTACCTCATTGTTACCTTATTGTTAGAAACTTTCGGTTTCTACTTTATAATTCTGTTTGCTAGGGAAAGCAGCTTGCTTCTATTCTCAGAGCTCCTACATTGTTAAATTACGTAATACATTCACATAACATTATTATACATGTATATAATAATATAAACATAATACAATGACTGTTACATACATTTTATATTATTACATACACATGTTGCTTTAAGGCAGGCTGTTACTATATTTTATCATTGATATGATATATTTTAAGTGTTAAACATACTGCCTCAAAGTTTCGCCTTCACCATTCTTTCTCAATCCATGTCCCAATCTATTTTCAGTTATTTATTGTTGCATTTTACCTACTTCGTTTCGACCACCGAGCTCGACAAGAAATACCGGCGCCTTAAACGTGGGACAGTTATCTCATTACGACTAAATGACACTATATTAAATGCGGAACCAAAGCATAAACAATGAAATGCAATTCCCGAAGAAGATAATGGATATTTATTCCGCTATTGGGTATATTACGGGATTCAACATTGAAATTGCTAACCTCCATGTTGAAACGGGTTGTTTTTTTGCCTAGCGATTAGTTGGACTGGAGTTCGAAGCTTGTTAGGAGTGAGTTGCTTGGGGCTTTTCCTTTGCATGCAAAGACAAACTTCACCCAACTCTGAACTCTTTTGACCCTGAGCTATTTCAATACTTATTTATCATCTCTGTGAACTCGTGAAGTCATAACGGGCATAAAAGTCACTCTAAAATCTGGTGTTACATTCACGTGGCTATTTCTATTCACTATCGTTGATTTCAATATAGCTTCTACAAAATATTCTTACGAAAACTTATTTTTCTACATACTTCACGTTAATGGAGACAGATCTTTGCAAAAACAGATTCGTTGCACATTTTGTTGTAGGTACAAGTGGGTATACAGGAAAGAAAATCGACAGTCGGATGTTAAAATTGTAGTCGGTATATGCTGGAACTGTAATTCCATACCCTTTCCATTACATCGCGAGAAAAAAAAATAATAGTGACAGAATTTTAAAAAAAATTACAAGGTATTGAAGTATTCAAAGTAATAATAAGGGATGTTTAAAAAATCGCCGATGCCATAAAAACTCTCCGAATGCAGAGAACTTCATAGACTATTACCAGATTTAATACATACCTTTAGGTTTAATGTAAATATCTTAAATGTATGGTATTTTAATCAAAATCGTTAGCCTTTTTCAAGAAAATAAAAAACTTCGAAGAATGTTCCATGTAAAAGGCATTTTGAGGTGGGGATTTTTTTCTTGTCCTATCTTTGAAACATCCTGAACTTAAATACGAAATGTCATATTTATCCGAGTGTTCGTTTTTTATTTATGCTATTCACTTAACACATACACGTATACACGCGTACGCGTGAGCGCGCGCATAGGCCGTTTTTCTAAAAATAATTGTTTTATTCAGGGGTCACGAAACGTGCATTTTTGGAGAATATTGGTATCCAATTTTTGGGAAGAAGCAACACCGTCTCTACTACTAGGTACGTGGTAAGAAAATAAAAATTAATCTCAGAGTACCATAATACACGGATGACAATTTGGATATGCAGTAGCAAATACCAGGTGCAATCGGCAATAAGGCAGCTTTGCAACTCAGTATATTCTAAGATTATGAAGAAGAAAAATCAAAGATTAGCAACTTTTAAATGATATTCACAAAAAATCAAGACAATACTTCCATCAATCAAATTATAAGGTCAAGTGTGACATGGGTGAAAAACATATAAAGGATACCCAGGGAACCGTATAAAATACTGAAATCATGCCAGAAAATAACAATAAGTTCTACGTAAATCAAATTTAATTCCATTGTTATTTCCCCATTACTTTTAAACTAAAGTATATCCCCTTCGCACTGACAAGAATTTTTAAAAATTATTCAAAATAAAATCCTTAATTAAAAAATCTGATGTGTTACACTCACATGACTTTCTCTACTCTTGTACAAACAATTTTTCCAAACGCTTATTCTCCATCTACTTCATGTTAATCGAGATAAACATTTGCAGACTCTAACTTATTGCTAATTTTCTTGTAGATGTAAGGGGAATATATATTTACAAGGGCAATATAGAAAAACAGTAGCCTTTAAGCACATACATATCTCTTAATAGCTGGTTGCAAGGTGCAGCACCATTCCCTTTCCCTCAGATTAATACTCTTTGCATATCCAAGACAAAAAAATGAATAACAAATTCCCATTTGAGAAAATAAGTATTGAAACATTTAAGGGAATAACAAGTAATATCTCGAAAATGGTTCGCTCAACAAAAAAAATGTATGACATAAATTGTGTATTTTAAGCGATCTACATTTTTTGTATAGTAAAATTTTGTGTATCTCTTATGGTTTACCAGTTATGCAAAAGTCGTTCACAATGGAGAATACTTTTGGAGACATTCCCAGAAAATTCAAGATATACATTTTATTTGTCATGAAAATGTTTTAAACATATGATATTTTAATCAAAATCGTTAGAGCCATTTTTCTGAAAATTAAAATTTTCAAAAAATCTTCCATGTAAAGGGTAATCTGGGGTGGGGGGATTTTCTTGAAAACCTTCGTGTCGCATCTCTGGAAGATACTGAATCTAAATACTAAGTTTGGTGTTTATCCGACTGTTCGTTTCTGAGTTAAGCTGTTCACAGACACACACACACACACACACACACACACACACACACACACAGACAGACAGACACACAGACGCACAGACACACACACGGACATGTTTCCAAAAATGCTTTTTTTGGATTCAGGTGGTCTCAAAACATGTATTTCCGGTGAAATCTCGGTATCAAATTTTTGGGTGGAATACAATACTTCCCCTACTTACTGTAGGTAGTAGAGAAAGGAAAAATGGTTGTAAGTATAAGGGTAAAGACTGAAAAGTTGTTAGATTTGAAAAATAAGACTAACTTTATAAATAGATTGTTTAACTGCAACTAAATAGATATTACTTCGCATTTGCCTCCTTCTGCATGTTATAGTGCATTTTCTAAACTGAGAAGAAACATCCTGCACACGCGGTATAATAACAAGCAAAGGAAATAATATTCGCATTAGGATGGTCGCACAGTTATACTTTACTAGTTCATATTGCTTACACTACGTGTAGATGCTTTTGTAGGATATAGCTTGCTGGATTAAAATTAGAGGCATTTTGCTTTTGGAATGGAACCAAATGAAATCTCTTTGAAAGCTCTCACACGATAATCAGCAGGCCTCATGCCCAGAGTGTTTATTACTCTTATTACCGGAAGGGACTCGTCACCGATCCAGGAGGATATTGTATTTATGCCCCACAAGAGGGCGCCCCGAGGAAGGAGGAAATGAGTGGTGACACCGGAACCAGGAGTGACGGCACAGCAATGAAGTTTACAGATTGAGACTTCCCGACAGCAGGACAGGCAGACTGGGAACCCCGAGCCACACGGAGGGCCAACGCCCCTTTCTTAAGGGCTGTTCTTATACTCCGACAGCTAGCCGAAGGCCTAGGGACGGTAAAAATTCTACCAAGAGCATCCTTTTTCACTGTCACATCGTACCGAAACACCATCGCGATACTAACTCCAACCCTGAAATGGACCTAACGGGGTAAGATGAAGGAATGGAACGACATGGAGGGACGAGAAATTCGGGTCTGAAAGAAACTACTCCAGCATTCGTCTGATGACTTGAAAAACCTCCGAAAAAACCCATGGGCCAGAGTGGGCGATTACCGGGAATCGAACCCGAGACCTCCCGAATGGGAGTCGCACGCCTTACCGCGGCGCCACTTGAGTAGTAATCCGGTGTTTTCTTTATTTTTGCATTAATTGGACTTCGACCAGAGCCAGTGCTTCGAAGTTGGTGAACATTTAAATGGAACAAAGGCTAAAGTTATCGTCAGTAGAAAGTATCTTTAGTGAAGCCGACATTTTCGGAGTATGTCATTTTTACACAAGAAAACCTGTTTTAGAAGCCGTTCCAATGTAACTCGTTCGGGTTGATAAACAGTAAATATATCTACTATTTCGGTAACACATTTGGACGCAATAACACGCACTCTGCAACAAGGAAATCGAACAATCATTTTAACATCTCAGAATATTTTAGTTGGTGATAAAACGCTTGTCGAAGAAAGAAGAAAGAATGCACAATTATTGAAGATATTTATTGATAAACGTTTCATCTCATAATGTTTGTACAGAGTGGTCCCTCAGCCATCTGGCCGGTAGTCGCGATGCGTGTTCCGAGCGCGATCCCTCAGCTATCTGGCCGGTAGTCGCGGTGTGTGATCCGAGCGCGATCCCTCAGCTATCTGGCCGGTAGTCGCGATGCGTGTTCCGCGCGCTATATTCAGTGTATCTGTTTATTATTCTCATTATTGATACTGATACCATATTATTTACTGTTTTTATTATGATTATTACGATATATTGATTACCTATTGAACAAACATAATTATTTTTATTTTATCAGTACTTACTTTTTCACAGTCGGTGTTGAAAGTGGTGTCCTTCGGCAGATAAGCATTCTGGGCACCTTCTGATGAAATTAATATTTACACGCATAAGCTCCTGTTGCGTAATCTCCCTAATTTCTGTTGTTATATTGTTTTTAAGATCGTCTATGGTGCGAGGATTATTCCTATAGACTCTATTTTTGAGAGTTCCCCACGGATAAAAGTCACACACAGTAAGATCCGGCGATCGAGCTCGCCATAACCCTTTAGAGATTATTCTGTCATCAAAACATTTTCTTCCGTTAGAACCCTTCGTTTCTTTTTACAACTTAGAACTCCCATTCTCTTCACTTTATTCACCAGATATCTAACTGTTTCTCTACTCGGACCTGGAAAACTAGGAAACTTATCGTGAAATTGCCTACACACCTGTCTACATGAGTCAGTTTTCACCTACGTGTCATACATAAAAAGTCTTTGGTCAAGCGAAAATTTGAGTACCATTTCTTGGTTGTAATAATCCGATAATACAATCGCACAAAATACACACGAGTCTCGCGTCTATACACAAGAAGCAATAACAGCTGACTGAAGCCCACTGCCACATATCCAATAAGTGGAAGAGCCTGTGGCCTTGAGTTCATTCAGACGTGTCGCACAAGACTGCCGTGCAATTCCCAGCCAGAGTGGTGAGGGACAGCTCTGTATAAGCTGGTTGGAATTTTTGCCTTATGTAATCTATCCTTTTAGTGGCATGCACTTTACAATGTTAAATTAGGAAAGCTTCTGTACTTTATTTATTTCTTTTCGAAGGCTTGCTGGAATGATATTTATTAAAAGTTTAATAACCAAAGATTTTGAAATTAAGCATGGTATTTACTTATTTTAAAGCTTTGTCTACTTATTTTCTGGAGCGCATTCCATACTTCAGGTGTTTTACTTTCTCTGTTACTGTAAGTAGGGGGAAATATTGTCGTAGCCTCTTTTAACTAATACTCAAAATGAAGGTGGGCTACTCGCTTGCAAAAGGTACCGGTAAATTAACAAACTTATAACATGGCGAGGCTACGACGAGGGACGCAGCTAAAGAAAGTACAGAAATATTATCAAACACTGGCAAAAAGGGGCGCTACATGGCTCAAAAAGAAGGAAGGAACTTTATACAATCAGAAATAATACAGAAAGAAAATGGATGGTAGAGAATTTATTATATAAAGATGGATTTCTTACCCCACATTATCAGCTCCCATGTCTGCCGGGCGAGGCCGCCATGCATGCCTACACGGAGATGGCAGTTCCACGTCCTTACTGCTTGAATGTTACTCACTGACTCGCCTGTCCCAAGCAACGCTTTCTAAAGCGTCGGGGACGCCAAACAACCTATCCCCACCTAAAATTCCTAATTCCCCCACCCAAGCTCTAACTGCCATCTCGAATCCCGGTGACCAGAGAGAAGTATGCGACGACAATCTCTGCATACGTCACATCTCCCCCTGGCCACCGAAATCGACGTCCCCGTCGACACAAGGCAAATGTTGTACAAAAAAGACAATTACAAGAAACAGCAAAACATGACATACAAAAAATATATTTATACATATATATGGAGCACCTAAACGAAGACAGGAAAACAATATTGACTGGCATATTTAAGAGTCTCGAGTGTTAACAGATTATGTATCTTCAGAGCACTGATGCTCGAGCACCCCGCACACGCACACACACCATGCTGCCTCTGTCACATGCACACTACACTGCACCTGGATTGATGTTCCGACGTAACTGTTTGTGGGTGGGATTTGCAGATCACCCACAACGACGAATTATATCCTGGCTGTAATCTTTTTGATGCTGCAGGTCGAAGGTGAAGAAGGGGTGGGCAGTCGCTGGCTTGGACTGCCCCCCAAAATAGTGGCTCCTTATGCCACTCCAGTGTAGTGGCAGCACGGCAGCTCTCCTGTGGTGTGTCTGGAACCTCTGGCGTGAAAGGCGGGAGTGCTCGTCTTATCCGCTCGAGCTCCGCCTTCAGCAAAGTGACTACAACAGAAACCATAAAACAGTAGAAAGGGTGCTCCAACAGATCATCACACATAAAAGAAATAGTATGTCATTTACAATAAAATATTTTAAATGTTCAGAAGGTTTGCACTCAATAAATTCTTTTAACATGGGGCAAAGAGAGAGAAAAAAAATGACTACATGTTGACATAAATACTAAATTTTACAGGGGGTTACCATCCAAAATTTAACACACAATGCTTTAAAATCCAAATACAGAATCACAAAAGAACCGGAATACATAAACATTATATCAGTGACATTCATTGTTTCCATACAATAACATGACAGAAAAATAGAAACTTATTTGGGATCCCAATATCATTTCTTAACCAGCTGGTACTATTAATGAAAAGAAAATAAGTGCACTTACAATACATTCATACATGACAATGAAATGGAATCATTCATACTGACCATGGCCTAAATTATACACAACACTCACTTAACTAGCTACTCAAAACTACTGTATGCATTACTACAAACTTTAAAAATAAATCCACAGTACATATTCAAACTACAATAATCATACTCTACTGTCACTAACACAAATTCTCCTCCACATTACTGTCTTCTTCATCTTATTATTATCCTCAACATCTCAATCATCATCATCAGTATTTCAATCATCATCATCATCTTTATCTTAACTTTCAACTTTCTCTTGGACAGTAATTACTGCGAAAACAAAACATCTTCACTGACGTGTCTCATTCAACATGCTGCAAAGTCAAAAATATCTGACATAGGCATAACCTTAAAGAAATCACATTAACATTTCAGGAATGACACAAATAACATGACATTATACTGTTGCATCCACATCCTCCGAATCAAAATTAAGCTGGAAAACAGGTGGTATTAAAACTTGCTATCTAAGATGGTAATAAACTTGTTGCATAAACACAAAAAAAAATTATTCCCATTGCATTCACTTCAATACATATACTCTCTCGTGTGAATACATCACACACGCTATACTGGGCACGTTACAGCAACACCAATAAGCAAAATCTCTCAAATCATCACATCAAATCAATTTTCCAGGTACATGTAGCCCTCCTGAAAAATCAACACATTTACACTTCAACTATTTGGGTTACACTTTGGCACTTCCACCGAGGCTGACATCAACTCATCTCATCTCTTCCCTCACTTTACCACTGTTGGGGTTACTCTTACGCACTTCCACCGAGGCAAATGTTAACTCATATCTCTCACATAACCTCAAATATACACATACATACACACACTATTCATGCAACAATTTTCTGCAAATAAAGATCACAGCATCATAATGAAGCCCAAAATCAAATCAAATCAAATCGAATGCAACAGAACAAAATCACATCATTACTCAAAACAATACTGTCACAGAACATTCCTGAAAATGAAACAAAAATTAAGTACACTCCCAGGTTTTTTCTTATACTTTTTACCACAAAATGGTGCAACTTTCCAGTTTCATGTAATATAGGCTTCATGCCAACATTAAGGCATACAATTAAAATAGCATCACAAAACTCAAACTTTACAGTCTATAAGGACCCACAGGATCATAATAAGGGTGAAGGCGTGACACATGAACACTCTGATGTTTGGTACGAGGAGCATGAGGTCGGCCAACAAGGTAGGTAACAGGAGTGATCTGTCGGATAATTTCAAAAGGACCAAAATATTTATGTAACAACTTTGTACATTTACCTTTCTTTCTAATAGGAGTAAAAACTTTGACTAATTGACCTAGTTGTAAACCACATCTCTATGTTTAGCATCAAATGCTTCTTTTTGTTTCACCTGTTGCTTTGTAATAGCAACAACAACCTCACGTGCCTTCTGAATCTCTTGCAAAGTCTGTTTCACAAAAAGGTCATTAGAAGTAGCTTGCAGCTGAACCTGGTTAGGTAAAGAAGCCTCTCGACCATATATCAAGAAAAAGGGTGAGAATTTAGTAGACTCTTGAACACTTGAGTTATAGGAAAGAATGACATAGGGCAAAATTGAGTCCCAATTCTTTTGATTAGTGTCCACAAAATGGCTAAGCAGATTTAAGAGGGTTTGATTAAATCTTTCAGTAAGTCCATTACAAGCTGGATGATAAGCACTAGTAAAATTAGAAGACACTGATAAAGATCTCAACAATTCTTGTGTCACTTCACTTAAGAAAACTGAGCCACGATCAGATAACAAAGCAGCAGGGGCTCCATGCCTACAGATGATGTTATGTAAAATAAATTTAGCAACTTGGGGAATTGTTGCTGAAGGAAGCGACGCAGACTCGACCCAGCGAGAAGCATACTCGGTCGCAACGACAACAGACTTGTGTCCAGAATTTGAGCGTGGGAGAAGCCCAAGCAAATCAATACCCCACCGCTCGCCTACAGAAGTAACCGGAATTGGTTGTAATAAACCTGCTGGCTTTTGATTCTTAGGTCCTTTTCTCGTTTGACAACTGGGACAGGTTCGTACAAAATGTTCAATATCTTTCTTCATTCCAATCCAATAGTATCTGGAGTGAATTTTGGCAAATGTTTTTGAAAAGCCTAAATGACCTGAAAGAGGATCATCATGACATGAAGATAGAACTTCATGTTTCAGAGCTTCTGGAATAACCAGCAGATGGAGAGGGCCAGTGGAGCCAGCATTTTTACGATAAACAACTCCTGATTTAAGAGTATAGTTTGAAATTTGTCTCTGAAGCTTAGCAGGGGCCGACGGAGGATCATGGAGAGCATTGATAAGCTCAAGTAACACAGTATCTTTCTTCTGTTGGTCAGCATCTTCAACTGAAGACAATAAACATGTGGGAAGTTCTTCAAGCTGTTCAAGATCACTTTCTGTAGGTTGTAACACAGGAAATCTCGATAAAGTATCAGCATCATGATGTTTCTTACCAGACTTATAGGAAATAGTGTAATCAAACTTTTGCAATTTCAAACTCCAACGTGCCAAACGCCCAGTCAAATCTTTTAAATTATTCAAATAATAGAGGGAGTGATGATCAGATACAATATGAACCTTATAGCCATAAACAAAACTGCGAAAGTGGGTAAGTCCAAACAGGATGGCCAACAATTCCAACTCAGGAACACTATAATTACGTTCACATTTGGATAATGTCCTCGAAGCATAGCCCACTGGTTTCAACACATTACCAATCTTTTGATACAACACTGAAGCAACCCCTAGTCCACTGGCATCAGAGTGTAATTCAGTATAAGCACCAGGAGTATAGTGAGCTAAGACAGGGGCAGAAACTAATAAGTCCTTCAACTTTTGAAATGCAGTTTGCTGATCAGATTCCCAAACAAAACTTTGATTTTTTCTAGTCAACTGAATAAGTGGTTGAGCAATATTTGCATAGTCTTTGATGAATTTCCGGTAAAAATTAAACAATCCCAAAACTTTCCTTACATCTCTGACATTTTTAGGACGAGGCAAATTCTGAATGGAAACAACTTTATCAGAATCAGGGGAAATACCATCTTTAGAAACTTCAAAGCCTAAGAGCTTGATCTTTTGCATCGCGAAGAAACATTTTTCTGGTTTGAGCTTAAACTTATGGTGATCCAGTCGTTGAAAAACAGCCTCAAGATTTTGTAACAACTCATCAAAGGTTTTAGCAAAAACGACAATATCATCCAAATATGCAATTGCCTTTTTAAAGTTCAAATCACCTAACAACTTGTCTGCGATGTAACTGAAAGACCTAGGAGCATTTGCCAACCCAAAACTCAAGCGTGTGAATTGATATTGACCCTGAAAAGTAACAAAAGTATATTTCTGGCTATCCTCTGCAATAGGTACTTGAAAATATGCTGACAGCAAATCTAAAGAGACAAACCATTTAGCCTCCCCCAAATAACTTAACAAATCATCTATCAATGGTAAAGGGAAAGAGGTGGTTTCTGTAACAGCATTGAATTTTCCATAATGAACACAAAATCTCATGGAACCATCTTTCTTTTTAACAAGTACCACAGGAGAAGCCCAAGAGGACTGCGATTCCTTAATAATTCCAGCATTTTGCATTTCTTTAACTTGCTCAGCAATAATTTCCTTTTGTTTATGGGGAACTCTGTATGGTCTTTGTTTAATTGGTTTAGGGTCAGTTACTTTAATATCAAATTCTGCAACATCAGTAGTACCAAGTTCTTGCAATGTGGTGGCAAAAAGATCACTATATTTCAATAATAATGAATGCAACTCAGCCTTTTGAGTTTCCAGCAGTTTACCATTGACATTAAAATTACAATTTGAAGCTGGCAGAGGGGTAACATCTGACGACAAAACAGAATTACTCTGAACGAGTGCAACATCATAAGCTTTAGCTAAAACTGTATTGGCAAACAATGTTTGTGGAATTGCAGTATTATTATGCACTGGTATGGTAAGTTCAGATCCAGAATGACACAACAACGGTGGAATTGAAAGATTCTTCTTTTGCATTATGTTAACAGCAGGTTCAAACATAACTTCATTGCTAATAGCTGACGAAGGTTTAACTGATATATAACAGGTAGACAAAGGTGGGACTTTTACATCATTCATAACTGACATTTTAACACCAGAATGAGTACGTTCATTATCTTGCAAAGGATTTACTGCCATATCAACAAAAGGACCTTGAGCTAGGGTTATTGGTATACTGAAAGCATCATTCTCAGAAGAGTTCAGGGTTATCAAGTTATGTGCATAGTCAATTATAACATCATGGGCATGCAAAAAGTCATTGCCTAAAATTAAATCATGAGACAAATCTTTCACAACTAATACATCCTCCTGAAAAAGAACATCATTAATATAAAAATCTAGCACAGTGTGGTCAGGCGCATCAAGTAACTTATTTCCTGCAGTACGGAGCATCATCTCTATGGGTTTCAATGTAGAGTGATCAAGAACATGTGCAGCATTCACAGTACTCACTGCGCTTCCTGTATCGAGCAAGATGGAGAGCTCTGTCTGGGCAATATGACCAGTAACTTGTAAGATCTGGCCTGATAATGCAGCCACATCCCGTTGAGGTGCAGCCATGCTGGTGGGCGGTGGTGATGCTGCTAAGTCTCGTCGTATGAGGCTCGGCGACAGTCGGTTTTTGACTGAGGAAAGCGGCTACGGCAAAAGCGAGCCATGTGGCCCTGCCTGTTGCATTTATAGCAGGTGATAGATGAGTCCCGCCGGTTGAAGTCAGATGACCGTGGAAGCTGTGAAGTTCTCTCCGAAGAAGGTATAGCAGGTGGTAACTGAAACTGGTTAACTCGGTTACATAACTGTTCTACACGATCAATCAGCTGGTTCATAGGAGCGATAGGTACGTCCCCAAGAGAAGAAGTGTTAGTTAGCTGAGCAGCAGCTGGTAAAGTAACAGCAGGAACAGAATTATTAAATGCAACAGAGGGTGGTGTAACCACTGCAGCCTGAGATTGAGCAGACACTAGATGTTCACGGTTCTGCATATAAAACTGTGCCTTGTCCACTCGTCGAATGATTTGTATTACCTCATCAACAATTTGAGGATATAATGGCAGTAAAGATTGTACATAAAGAGGTTTAAGACCTTTAAGCAAGTGTTTAATTTGTTCTAACTGCAACATAGCTGGGTTTACTTGATCACACAAAGATAGCACATCATAGATGTAATTAATAACAGGTTCATCATCTAACTGTACCCGTTGTCTGAGTTTCATTTCCAAAATATCACTCTGATTAGTCATCTGAAATGCATTTAGAAACTGTGTAGATAAGGAAAACCAATCATGGCGAGGATGCCGATGGCGAAAAGTTTGAAACCATGATGCAGCAGTATCTCGTAAATAACATGGAAAGCATTTCAATTTCATTTCCTCTGACCAGCCATTAGCAGCAGCGACCATTTCAAAATTCTGAAGAAATCATATGCCGACAACTTACTGGAATTCTCAAAGTTAGAGGGTTCAATGACCGGACGACACACAGCTGACTGCATTGTGCTCGCCGACACAGGCAGATTAGGCATCACTGGTAATATCTGAGTAACAACAGATGTACTAGTACTGGAAATAGATTCTACTTCACTATGCTCGCTAACTGGAGCAATAACCACACCTGATTTCTGCGTAGTACGTCGTTTAGGCATTGTGGCAGCACAAAAGATAAACACAACCAGTAAATGAACAGAATATGGAAGATCACAAATACAGATTACACCAAACTAAGCACTTATAGCATCGCCTGAATGTAAGTAGCAATATCATATAATAGCCAGATAAAAAAAAACCAGTACCAGGAGTAATACAATTAAGCGCCCACGGCAAAATATCAGAAAATTATACCAGCAGATTGTTTACACAGGCATGACACGTAAGCCACTTGGACACAAAACCAAGATTTTAAAACAGGATGTACACATGGAAGCAAAAAAAAAATAACAAAGTGATATCGTGAGAAAACTCGAACTGGAAGTTAAAAAAACCACGTCACACCTACTGTGACCAACGCTGACATTATCTCAAAGAGAGCAGAATATACTACACTCGCAATTTATACGTATCAGTGTACAATACACAAAAATGAATTCCTTCTTTGTTTTTGTTTAAAACAGATGCATCTGACCTGATATACACACACGCAAATAAACGCACAGAACACGTACTGGAAAAGATTGGCTTCACAAACTAGAATTAGTGATGAATTGCATAACCACGCAGAAATTCCATAACACACGTGCGTACATAAAAGTTACACGAAAAATGCACCCCAAAAGTATAGTAAAGAGCTGGGAATCACAATCAATGCAATATAAAATTACAAGCTTCCAGAACTACTATTAATAAGCACAGAAAACAGCATTTCCAACCACATCACCAACACTGACGAGCACATGATCAAAATTGCAAATATCTCCCAATCTTTTCACAATTCACTTTTCACAATTCACAAAAATATATACTTCAAAACAACCAGCACGAACAACTTAGCACAGTAATAGAATTTAGTAGAAAGGAAGCCAAAGTAAGGGGAAAATGGAGCCAGGAGTTTTAGCGTCACGCCGACAGACAATGGACAAAATATAAAAATGAACTTAAAATTAAAATTCAGACTCGGGACTTTCAGAAAGCAAAGCAGCAAGAATTTAGAATATAGAAACCACAAATTATACCACTGAAATCCTTACCCTTAAGCCAAGAAACAGATTCACATTTTTAGCAACCACGTGGAGGACCAAAAACCGTTACATTTTACAGGAGAAAAAAAATTTTGCACTTAAAACCTCAGAAAAAAATTAATTTATACCCGGCGCTTCCACCAATTGTCGTAGCCTCTTTTAACTAATGCTCAAAATGAAGGTGGGCTACTCGCTTGCAAAAGGTACCGGTAAATTAACAAACTTATAACATGGCGAGGCTACGAGGAGGGACGCAGCTAAAGAAAGTACAGAAATATTATCAAACACTGGCAAAAAGGGGCGCTACATGGCTCAAAAGGAAGGAAGGAACTTTATACTATCAGAAATAATACAGAAAGAAAATGGATTGTAGAGAATTTATTATATAAAGATGGATTTCTTACCCCACATTATCAGCTCCCATGTCAGCCGGGCGAGGCCGCCATGCATGCCTACACGGAGATGGCAGTTCCACGTCCTTACTGCTTGAATGTTACTCACTGACTCGCCTCTCCCAAGCAACGCTTTCTAAAGCGTCGGGGACGCCAAACAACCTATCCCCACCTAAAATTCCTAATTCCCCCACCCAAGCTCTAACTGCCATCTCGAATCCCGGTGACCAGAGAGACGTATGCGACGACAATCTCTGCATACGTCACAATAATACATTCCACATAAAAATTCGATACCGAGATTTCACTGGAAATACACGTTTTGAGAATCCCTGAATCCAGAAAAAACATTTTTTGAAAAAAGGTTCATGTGCGTATGTATGTGTGTCCATGAACAAAATAACTCAAAAATGAAAAACCGTTTAAATAACTGAGGCAAGATTTTAACACTTGAATAATTTCAATTAAATTATATAATATGTAAATTCAATAACAGCCCGCCTTGAAGCAATATGTATGTAATAATTTTTAAAAATGTATGTAACAGTCATTGGAAATGCTTATATTATTGTAAACATGTTCAATAATGTTATGTGAATACATTACGTAATTTAATAATGTAATAGCTGTGACAATAATAAGCTTAAAGTTGCTAACAATGAGGTAACCTTGAGGCAACAATAAGTTTGAGAGTTTGAGTGCTACTAGTCATTATTAGACACGATAATGTAAATATTGTAACAGCTTAAAATAGCCAATCAACAGCCAGAAAAAGCTTTAGTTGAATGCAGGTATTCTATTGGACTAGGATTAGCCAATCAAAGACTTGAAATACAGAAGTTTACGGGTTTGGACGATTGAAATATGTTCAGTTGCCTGCAGACCTTGATAGCAAGATGTGTTCTCTAGAGAAATATTACGTATTCGTGTGAAACGAAAATTAAGTATACGCGTTAACAAAATGCAAGTATTAAATAAAAGAATAGCACAGCTCTTGATATCAGTGTAGTGTTATTTAATTTGTGTCAAGGATTAATAAAAAGAAGTGAATTCAAACTTAAAATCTGTCTAAGCCTACATTTTTGTCGCACCACGCCCTGATTAAGAAAAGCGCGTCTCTAAAGCAATCCTGACGACGCCGAGGCAAACATAAAAATATATAGTTAAACAAGTAGTTTAATAATAGTTAATATTTCTAAAAACTTGGAACGTAACAACATCAAAAATACATTTGAAATTGGCTTCTCATACGTAACAGCATATTACGTAATTATCTACTTCAAATTGACTTACATATGTTGAGCAAAAATAAACAACTCCAACGTAAAGACAATAACAACTTCATAACAAACTTCATAGACCTTCAGAAACCTTCATAAATAGATGAAGGTTTTTAAGAAAATTCCCCACCCCAGACTATCCTTTATACGAAACATTTTTGAAATGTTTTATTTAACCAAATGGCTCTAAGGATTTTGATTAAAATATTGAAGATATTTACATGACAAATAAAATGTATATCTTGAATTTACTGGGAGTAGCTCGCGATCTTCTTCATTTCGGAAGGAATTTTGTAAGGTTTTGTATAACTAGTAAACGCTAAGATATAGACAAAAATGAACTAAAAGTTGATCCCTTTAAACTATACAATGTATTTCAAATAATTTCCTTTTAGGCATCAGCTATTTTCAGATATCCCTTATTATCATAACTGTATATATCGTATATATCTCTCGCAAAATAACATTATGTACAGCCTCATGTGCAGATACACATTGCTTAAAGTAGTGAGGGTGTTGATAATGCTGATTTTTCATTCTAACCCCTGATACGTCTGCAACTTATCAGTCTTGGATTTCCACAGTTGTCTCGAATGGCAGCCCACCCATTTTTCTACTACTTCTACAGCTTTCTCCTTTAGAGTAGCTAAGTTTTTAAGAAGATCAAGTTGTCCACAGATAAATTTAGACTCAAAATCAAAGCTTTCAAGCATTCTGTTAAAAGTTATGAACTGATCTGTGTAAATGTAATACGCTCTATATAGAGGGTGACACATGGATGTCATACCATTTAATTAGTGTATTAAAACGGCAATACTGTAGAATCGATGTTCAAATGTTTCCATGTCATTTTCTTTAAACTGCTTTTGTTTCAAAACAGTACTGAAGATAACTTACAACAATATAAAGACAATAACTTGACTGTATAAACTTCTCATCTCTAAGAATCAAGCACCAAAGTCGAAACGTACAAAGCCAAAATGTATTCTTAGATTCAGAATTAATGACAAAGTGTTTATATTTAGGTAGAGAAGTTTAGCGCGTAGTGTTGTGTGTTCTTGAATCAGATCCATGACGACAACTACCAGCCAGTGTTTGCAGGCCCTGTTTCAAGCAAATTGGCACACAGAACTATGAATAAGAGGGGATGGGATTACAAGGTTCAGTTTAACCAACAGTGTCATGTCCACCTCTAGTTATGTGCACTGGATACCTGCTCAGTAATGCTAATCTAAAGCACAACTCTACTGCGCCTGGAAAATGCTGACAGCAATGTGAAGAATATAACAGGAGTATTGGCATAACTGACTTTAATAAATAACTATTAATAATGCAACAATAATGTTGTAATATTGCAACAATAATATAGATAATTTTGTTAGCGTAGCAAGTTGTAAGGGTTCTGTTCCAACTAAAATTACTGGTATTCCAAATGAAGGAAAATTTGTCTTGGTTTTTAAGCAAAATTATTTTTTTTAACTCATTTCCCTATGCAAAGCTTAAAACAAAAAAATCTGAAATTGTATATTAAAAGAATCCATAGAGGCTGCATTGTCTCAAGATTCACAACTTCAAACTACAAAATCTTCCAAACCCTTCATCCATATTCTTTTGACACAGAAAACAGCATACATAAATGTTAACATATTCTTTTAAATATATATTAAAGAGCGGCAATATTTTTTTTAGGTTTAAGGGATTTTGATAAAATTTTAAACAGTTAATAATAAAAGGAGGCAAGAAAAAGCACTCTCACCAAAAATTGAGATTTATCATACTCCAGTGTTATCAACTTTGGTTTACTGCTAAGTGTGAAGGTTAATAAAACGAATGCAATTTACAAATTTTATTGCATAATTAAACACATCCTTTTATTTTAAGTTCTTTAGGCCAGGATTGTAATTATGGTAACCCAGTTTATTTTCAATATAGTTGCGAAGAATTACTTGGATTTAAACCGTTTGTTTAGATGAATCAGCTCTTGTGTTAAAACGGCCGCGGGAAGTTTAAGAACGTGATAGGATCTATGTCTTTTTCACTATAAGCTGAAAGGAGAAGTAAACAAAACTTAAATGTATCACTCCACCGAGCACATGGCAGCACCACGTGGAGTATAACGGGAACTTAGTACCCGTGAGAGTAAATTGCTTCAGACAGAATGCAAATATAGTATATTGCGTAGCTTGGGGATCATTAGCTTTTAAACATTGTATGTCTTATGCCTATATTTTGCCTTACGTCCTAAACTTATAACACGTAATGCTAAAGGTAGACAAATAAAAGTTTGTACCTGAACAGTTCGGCTTCTGTGATTTGAGGCAGTATTTTTAACGCTTAAATAATATCAGTCTAATATAATAACAGCTCGCCTTAAAAGCAATATGTGTACGTAATAATATATAAAATGTATGTAACAGTCATTGTATTATGTTTATATTATTAGGTACATATATAATAATGTTATGTAAACGTATTACATATTTAACAATGTAGGAGCTGTGAGAATAGAACCCGAAAGCTGCTAACAATGAGGTATCAATGAGGTAACCTTGAGACAACAATAAATTGGAAAGTTTAATAATGCTACTAATAATTCTTGGAACAATAATGTAACATTTAAAACAGTTTATAAATAGGCAATCAAAAACTAGAAAAGCTTTAAGTTAAATAACAGTATTCTATTGGAGCAGAATTAGCCAATCAGAGACTTGAAATAAAGTAAAAGTATAAATTTAGGTGGTAGAAGCCAGACGCTAGAAGACAGCGTACCCAACCAGACGCTACTAGACGGCGTTCCCGAGCAGTTCGCTCGGTACGTATTCAGTGTGAGACAAAACAAAAATCATTACGGTGAATAATATAAATTTTACGTGTTAAAATGTACAAGTAACAATAATCTCACAGCTCTACAGTAGGATACATAAGTGAAGTGTTATTTAATCGTGAGAAGGAATAATAAAAGGAGTGAAGTAAAAAATACCATTATAATTTGTGTAAGCCACGCCAAGCCCTGCTAAGGGATACGTTTTTCTGCAAATTACTACTGATGTAGCCGAGGCATACATATATAATATTTTAAATAAATATTTTTAAAACAAAGTTGATTTTTAAAGTTGGGGCGAAGACCACCGGAAAAGTGAACGTGGGGCGAAGGCCACCGGAAAGTTTGTACTATACGTGACATTACAACTATTTCAAATTGGTCCCAAAGCGTTGTGCTAATAAAGTAAAGATAAACTATCTCAAGTTTGGCGCCCAAAGAGTGGTGCAAATAATATAAAACGAATACTACTTCAAATTAAACTGTTCTTAACTTCAGGCTTAAGAATCATTCATTTAATAACTAATATCACTATATCACCTTTGCTTTAACCTTTTATGAGTCAACAAGTTAAATAACGATTAGCGCTATAGGTTAAAACACAACAGAAAACAAACGCGACACAAGCTATCCGAGCAACAATTCTGCATCACTAACAAAGAAGTTCAATTATTGCTAAACAATGGTCAACCATATTCATCATCGATTAAAGGTTCACAGAATTTGTTAAAAGCATTTAACACAATTGTCTTTTTTCATTTCCGGCGTTTATGTTTTCCAAAGAGGCAGAAGATTCCCAGCCGGAAACCGGAAACTAACTGCAGCGCCTTAAATCCTCTGCTATAACGGTTCATTTAGTTAGAGGTGAATCTGAACAAACACATTTAGTTTCATAAATTAAACTGTTACAATAATGAGTGTTTTAAATTTCTCTGCACGAGAATAACCAAAAGTGTTACGATCTGAACCGAACTGTTTTGTTTTTTTTTGTTTTTTTTTGTGTAGAGGAAGAGATGACATGCTAAACGGGGAGGTTATAATTTGCCCACCAGCCAAAGAGTTGCTGTCTTGTCACGAGAGTTTGTTTACTTCTCCTTTCAGCTTATAGCGAAAAAGGTATAGTAGCTGGTGCGAAATCCAGGCGGTCGTGTGCTAGGTAGAACTGCTGTTTAGAAATGTTAGTAACATGAACCTCTAGTTCAGAAACTACCAGTAATATGTACACAGAGTGACAACATTGTGAACCCTGAACACGCATCTAAATCAGGGTTACAACTAGTCAACTAATCAGAAATAAACAAAATGAAAGATCTTTCGTGCTAGACAAGATAGTTTCGGAACATGGATTTGTCGCTACCGACACGTCACTTGGTCTAAATCCCAGGGAAAAGGCGTGTCTTCAGATTAAACTAAATCTAAAACCAGGGGAAGCTCTTCATAGAGAAATGTGGGTGTTAGTGAGGAACAAGGTTTGGTACCGGATGCCGTAGGAAACATTTATGATAAAAAGATCTGCGTAGTCATGTACAGACAACGGAGAAATCACATAGAAGTTTGACGGTTACCGACAGTGAAGAATATTCAGATTCGGAAAATGCATTGTTGACTTCTTGTAATGAATCAGTATTGTATCTACTAATATGTATTTAAATGTACATTGAGGCAGTATTTTTAACACTTAAATGATTTCAGTCCAATTATATAATATATAATTCAATAACAGCCCGCCTTAAAGCAATATGTGTGTAATATAATATGTAAAAAGTGTATATTACAGTCATTGTATTAATGTTTATATTATTGTATACATATGTAATAATTTTATGTCAATGTATTACGTAATTTAATAATGTAGGAGCTGTGAGAATAATAGGTTAAAAGTTGTTAAAAATGAGGTAACCTTGAGGCAATAATGAATTAAAAAGTTTAATAATGCTACTGGTAATTCTTGGAGCAGCAATAATGTAATTTTTGAACCAGTTTATAAATAGCCAATCAACAACCAAAAAAGAAAAACGTTAAATAAAAGTATTCTATCGGAGTAGGATTAGCCAATAAGAAACTGAAATGGAGCAAAATTTACAACTTCAGAAGTCAGTTGCTTGTAGACAGCGTTCCTAACGGGACGCGAGACGCGTCCTCGAGAAGTTTAATACGTATTCAGTGTGAGACAAAAACAGTTTACGTGTTAAAAAGTGCAAGTAATTAATGAATAATCTCACAACTCTCCATATCAGTGAAGTGTTATTTAAATCGTGTCAAGAATTAATAAAAGGAGTGAAGTAAAAATTATAATCTGTGTAAGCCTACAGCCGACTACGCCCTGTTAAGAAATTCATGTCTCTACAAAGTAACACTGACGCAGCTGAGGCAAACATAAATATATAATGGAATTAATTGTTCTTTCACACAAGCCGTGTGTTGGACAGGGTTGGAAAGGTAGAATCAGATGACTGAAAAATTCAATGCCATAGCCGGGATTTGAACCACGGATCTCCCATTGGGGTATGACATCTCAATACAATTTGAGATCTCCTTGTGGTTTACCGGGAAAAATGCGAATCAGCTGGAGAATTTAATGTCGTGTCGGCATGTTGCCATGGTAGCTCAGTGGTATAAATATATAATATTTAAAGAAACAATCAAATTACAAAGTTAATATTTTTAAACTTGGAGAAAATGCTACCGGAAACATTGTACCATACGTGGTCTAACATTACAACTCCTTCCTCAACATGGATCTACAAAAATAACAAATGGAAGAAAGGAACAACATACAAAAAAAAAACTGTCTAATCATTGAATGATTTTCACCCTGTGGTTCCGTGGCAGAAAAGTTGACAAACCATGCACGCCATTCGCCAGAAGTCGGGTCCAGTGCTCGTAAACGCTGTTCACTTCTGATTGATCTTCGTCACGGTGTTTTAAAGTGCTTACCTCCTTGATGACCTTTGAGTCAGGGGAACATGTAAAAATCACTTGGGAAAAGATCTGGTGAATATGGAGGATGCAAGGAAACTTCCCAGTTGAATCTGCTGAGCTCCGCCTGGGTCAAGATTCAACTTGGAAGTTTTCTCGTATCCTCCGTATTCACCGGAGCTTGCCCCAAGTCTCCAACTCAAAGGTAAGCACTTTTAACACCGATGATGAAGTTAAATTAGTGAACAGCTGATTGGGATCACAGGACACGACCTGGTACAACACTTGGAAAAACTTGTGTCACTTCTACAAAAATGCTTGGAAAAGCATGTTGACTATGCAGAAAAGTAACAGAAGGATTGTACAATATACATAAAATTCACAGAAAATTTAAGATACTTCATTTTTCATTTCAATATAACATATACTTTAAACAAAATCATTACAGTATTTTTTAGGAAATTAAAAATAACGGTAATATTCAATGTAAAGTTTGGCTTGGGGCTTGGAATTTCCTTGAAAACTTTTTCATATCATATCCTTGGACACTGCTAAAATGAAATACCAAACTTTATATTCATTCAACTTTTCGTTTTTGATTTATACTGTTCAAGATACCTACAGCAGCGCGCGGGAGCATGACCTTTTTCTTAAAATGATTTTCCGTGGGGGAGAATTTCAGATATCTGCAAACATGCATTTCAAGTGAAATCTGGATATCGTATTACATTACATCCTCTATCTACAACAGTTAAGTGGTAGATTAAGTAAAAATAATTTAGGATAAAATGTGCCACTTTTTAAATTTTGTAAAGTATGCAAAATGGCGGCTGTTCCTCATCCAGAGACAGAACACTTCATTGATAGCTTGGGAGTTTTAAAACTTTTTAACATCTTTTATCTGACGGACATTTACAATATCATGTATTTTTATAAAAACAGTTTCAGTGTATGCTTCTCCTAAAGCTTAACCTTTTAACCCTTGTAAAAATAACTCGTCAAGAGTGGGGGATGTGAAGATATAACTGGCATAAAGAAATACAACATACTGAAATCCAACTCTTGGAAAATTAGTATTAAAGATTCCATTATTTAAACGTGTAATCTTTCTGCCTAATAGAATAGATCCACGTGCACTCGTTCAAGCGGGCAGGTAATATGAAAGCATTGGTGATTCAGGCGGTAGAGTCTGAGACTCACAATCTGGAAGTCCAAGGCTCGATTTCCGTTGATCGGCCACCATGATCTTGACTTTTTCCTGTTTTTTGTGGATTATATACTACTTTCTTGTCCCTCATTTCGTTAACTTTCACCTTTCAGACTTGTAGGGCCTGCCACGATGATCGGTGATGTGTGGTGCGTGCAGTGGATGCGCTTTAAGGAGAGAACTGTTTCTTTTCAAACATGACAAATTCTGCCTGCTCCTGTGTCCGTTCCCCCGATAGGGAGGGGGTTATCGAAGGGTCATTCGAGGATGTTAATCTGGAAATATAGGGACCCCACTGCGTCTGCCGCGGTCAGATCTGGTAGCACCTCCTCTAGCCTTGGCTGCTGCAGAAATCCTCTCCAACCCTATCCTTAAAGCACTGCATTCCACTTATCGTTTCCTGAGATTCAAATTCTAGCGATTACCTTTATTTCTCAAGTGTGTGTAATGATAACTACAAAAATATAGCAGATATTGAAACACAATCTATACTCTGAATGTGTTAAAATGTATGTGCCAAAGGCATTTTTATCAGTTTTATGTGAGCTGAAAAAATGTTTTGACAACACCTGGCTCTAGTCGGTTTCTAACAAAGTCTTAATAAATTCAAATTATTGAAGTTATTTCACAAGTATTTAGTGCATGGCTCATTAACCGTACATGCATATTTAAGATACAAGTATGGTGACAAATAAACAACAGAAAAAGAAAACAAAATAAAAAGAACAAGAAAAAGGAAAATAGAGATAAATTACCTTTGTCCAACAACAAATTTGACCTAGCTTCGCGCACTTTAGCCAAGAAATTGCCCATGTTTCGCCAGTTCCTCTGGTCAGCCAGTAGCTCCCAACATGCCAATCTCTTTCTTGAGGGACTTAAGAATTTTTCTTTGAGTTTAATTATTCGCTGGTTTTCCCACTGTGCACATTCCGCCAAAATATGTACCCAGTCCTCTTCCAAATCGCAGAATGGGCAGATTCTCCTGCCAGAATCGTCAGTCATTTTCTGTGCCCTCCAGCCCCCCAGTCTAAACCATGTCATTCCTGATCTTTCCTTTCTTCCTAAGTTAAGTATATGTGCCTCTTTACCCCAATTCAGTAAAGTCTTAATAAGATTATTGTTGAGGTGATGACTGACATAAATTTTGTAATCGCTGATAACTTTCAGATCCACGCAGTGGCTGTAAAATGGATTTTCATCTGTTCAGATATAGTGTGTCCTAAAATAACCTGTCCTCCTGAATTTGGAAACTATAACTGCATTTACTGTCGCATATTAATTATTAATCTAGTGTAATTTTAATTATGAAACTTGCATTTCATTATTCTGTTGTACGTTGTTTTGAAGAAATTAGCTTTATAAACTCTAATTGATATCTGTAATTGTTTCAGGTCAGTTACCTAGCGACGCGGTGAGTAATTGCACCATGTTGGATATATATTTTTCTCTCGATGTATTATTAAAATATAACGAGCAGGAGTACGCCTCGTTAAATTCAGAACTTGAATCCGCAGGGATTCGCCGGAATTATAAATATGCGGCACCGCTCGTTATGCTGCTGTTGTTATTTATGAGAAAAAATAATATTCACAAATATTTAGCACCTGGCGGGAATCGCGGACCTCTGCGTCGTTAGACTGAAAGTTCATTAGCAAATATTGCTTCTACTGGCCGACATGGCAGTTTTAATTAATCTGCAGAACTGCATGTACTGTAATTCATGGTAAACACTTGCCAATTTATCCCTAGGCTACAGCAAACATTTCCTAACAATAAATTGTTAACTAAGCACAAAGTAAATATTAAGTCATAAGGCCAGTTTGCAGTAAAATTGGCTTAGCTGAGGAGCCTCATCTGGAGATATGAAATACATATAAGGATTTTATTGACATTTGTAGTGCGTTTGCTCTCAGGTTTTCATTTGTCTAGCTGTTAGCTGTTGGAAATACAACTTCAGAGGGAAAACGCAAGTTTTCTGTTACAGCAGTACAATTAGAGTGACACCTGATTGTTGAAGAACATTAGTCTGTATGTTGCTGAGTCGTAGACCTACCAATTGGCTGGTTAAATACAGATGTTTCTTTTAATAATTCCTATCTCACATGATGATGTGTGGGTTAAAGTTCAACAGAGAGTCAGAGTTGAAAAAATTCTGTATCTCGGCCGGGATGCGAACCAAAACATTCTGACTTGGGTGTCGATGCTATACCGTTAAGCTATTCCCGAGCCCCAATTTAGATTACTCATCTGATTCAAGCATCCCGTATACCTTCAAGACGATTTGAGGCAGTTTTTTTAACACTTAAATGATTTCAGTCAAATTTTATAATAAAAAAATATAATAACAGCCAGCCTTAAAGCAATATGTGTAAGTAACAATATATAAAAAGTGTATATTACAGTGATTGTATATGTGTATATTATTGTATACATGTTCAACAATATTATCTGAATGTATTACGTAATTTAATAATGTAGGAGCTGTGAGAATAATAGGTTAAAAGTTGCTAACAATGAGGTAACCTTGAGGCAATAATGAGTTTGAAAGTTTAACAATACTACTAGTCATTCTTGTATAAAATAGCCAATCAACAAGCGGAAAAAGTTTTAGTTAAATAAAAGTATTCTATTCGATTAGGAATAGCCAATCAGAGACTTGAAATACAGAAATTTACAAATTTAGGCGCTAGAAATCAAGTCAGTTGCTTGTAGACAGCGCTCATAGCTGGACGCGTTGGTTGTAGACAGTGTTCTTAATCGGACACGAGATGCGTCCTCAAGAAATTTAATACGTATTCGTGTGAGACGAAAATAGATCACGTGTTAAAAAGTGCAAGTAATTAACAAAAGAATCTCAAAGCTCTCTATATCAGTGAAGTGTTATTAAAATCGTGTCAAGAATTAATAAAAAGGAGTGAATTAAAAATTATAATCTGTGTAAGCCTACATTCTTCAACCGCATCTCGCCCTGTTAAGAAATTCATGCCTCTAAAATTAATACTGACGCAGCCTAAGCAAACATAAATATATAATATTTCAAGAAACAGTAAAAATTACAAAGTTAATATTGTTTTAAACATTTTTGGGACGAAGGCAACCGGAAACATTTGACCATTCGTGCGGTTGCAACTACTTCAAGTTCGGCTCCCCAACAGTTGAACTACAATACAACAAACTAACAACTTCAAATTGACGCCCAAAACGTGAAGCAACAACCTACTTCAGATTGGCTCCCAAAGCGTGGGGCAGATAACAACGCAATAAAATACAACTTCAGATTTCAATTAAATACTCCGTGATATATATCTTACCTTAAGAATTATTTGAAATATTACAAGTATATTTCTTAAACTCCGAGTTTTAGGTATCATTGAATATAATTTGTTTTTATAATTTCTCTTTCACACTATCGAAGTGAAGGTTAAGGTTAACATATTTAAGTGCTTTCTAATGCGCTTTTTTTTTTTTTTTTTTTTTAGTTTGCTTGCGAAAGCAGGTATCTTTATCTGACACCCTGGTTTACGTTTGTCGACTATGTACCATTTATCATTGTACTTTCATCTCATTAATTCTTTATATGCTGATACCGCTGATTTGGAAATGATGTGATTTCGTAGATTACTCTGTAATATATTATGCGTAATCCTATAAAATGCTTTTGTAATCTGTATTAAATAAAAGGTTGGTGTATTACACTTTCTTCATTTTTCAGCCATTTGAGTAGCAAATCTTTAGTCTGTGTAAAATATCCCTTTCCCGAACCCGTTATCTGGTTCCATTGTTGTTTCTATTGTTAATATTAACCAGTTAATAATTACAATGTACAATTTTTAGCAATAATTCAGATTACTTGCCTCCTAATTTTAACGCAATGATAAAATATTATATAATGTTCGTCGCCTTTTTATACGGAGGGATTAACGAATACCATTTCAGAATACCAGGGCGTGATAGAAGATATTACACGGCTGAACTTCCAAATAAGAGGTCTGATGCATTAGAGGCAATTGTACCAGAAGTCAAATGGGATGGTTGTGGCCAAGCTGTTGGTAACCTGTCGGCGGCATCAGGATATTTCCTCTCTCAGTGCAAAGTGCATGCTGCAATATTTGACTGTTCTGTAAAACATTAAAATTCTTAAAGATGTTCCTCATATTCTTGCCCATGCACCAAAAATAAAATATAATGTTCCAATAATATAGAGTATAACATTGAAGCTGTTATTGAGATAGTTAATTATCTTTAAATAGAGTATTAGTTTACTTCTTTAACTT
Organism: Deroplatys truncata; assembly: GCA_030765065.1. Taxonomy (NCBI): domain Eukaryota; kingdom Metazoa; phylum Arthropoda; class Insecta; order Mantodea; family Mantidae; genus Deroplatys; species Deroplatys truncata. Next base: position 34,784,298 of record CM060982.1, on the reverse strand, counting down.
CATAATCCATCATACTAATTAATAATTAATTAAAACATTTTAAAAACATATTACCCTAAAATACTTTAATCATCATTTAACATTCAATTAATATTAATTATTTAAAAACCAATATTATTTATTTAATTTTACTGTATAACCGCGGATGGGTTGTCTTTAAGATTGTCACTTCACTGTGGGATGCTGTGGTTCAAACTAATATTAGTACACCTATGCAGTCAATACTGTGAAGCAATTTAAGCATCTTGATGCATTTGGATAACCAGGGGTGGTTTTCAAAGCGTGCGGCGCGATCCACTTGTTGCACGATGTTGAAATTCTGCGTGGACGAAGCTTAGAGTGGCTAAAGATTTAGAAGTGTGGGAGCGTTCAACAAGGACATGTTGGGCCCGTGCATATGAAGGAGTTACATAGAAAAACAATACTTGCTCCATCGATCATTCGTAAACATTTGCAATTCCTTCCTATTTGATGTACCTAAGCATATCACGCCCTAGTCTTAAAGTATGGTACTTACTTAAGAATTAAGTTTTTGTATACTTGTTACTTTCTCTGCCACATACCTAGGTAAGAGGTAGTTACTGTATTCCACTCTGGAACTTGATGTTGAAATTTCATCGAAAATACTTTTTTTGAGGCCCCCTGTATCCAAAGAGCGCCTTTTTAGAAAAAGGCCCGTATGTCTGTCTACGAAGGCATAACTGAAAAACAAATGTCGGATAAATACCAAATTTGGTATTAAGCTTCAGCAACAGCGACACGAAAGCTTTCAAGAATATCTCTCCATTTCAAACCAACTTTACGTGGAACATTATTAAAAATCTTTGATTTTCTCAAAAATGGCTTTAAAGGTTTTGATTAAAATAACGTGTGTTTAAGATATTTACATGGTAAATAAAATGTATATCTTGATTTTTATGGGAATAGCTTGTGAAGTCCTCATCATTCGGAAGGCATTTCATATAACTTTGCAAACTGGTAAACCTTAAGAGATAGAAAACACCCACTACACAAACAATATAGAACCCTATAAACCACACAATTTATTTCAAATTGCCTTTTTTACTTTCTCCACTACGTATAGTAGATAGGGGAAGTATTGTATTCCACCCAAAAATTCGATACCGAGATTTCACCGGAAATACAAGTTTTGAGACCCCTGAATCCAAAAAAAGCATTTTTGGGAACATGTCCTTGTGTGTCTGTGTGGCTGGGAACAGCATAACTCAGAAACGAACAGTCAGATCAACACCAAATTTGGTATTTAGGTTCAGTATCTTCTAGAGATGCGACATGAACGTTTTCAAAAAAATCCCCCCACCCCAGATTACCCTTTACATGGAACATTTTTCGAAAATTTTAATTTTCTCATAAATTGCTCTAACGGTTTTGATTAAAATATCATATGTTTAAGATATTTTCATGACAAATAAAACGTATATCTTGAATTTCCTGGTAATGCCTCCAAAGGTATTCTTCATTGTGAACGACATTTGCATAACTGGTAAACCATAAGAGATAGACAAAATGTTACTACACAACAAATATAGATCGCGTTAAAATACACAATTTATGTCAAATAGGTTTTTTTGTAGGGTGAACCATTTTCGAGATATTGCTTGTTATTCCCTTAAATTTTTCAATACTTATTTTCTCAAATGGTAATTCGTTATTCATTTTTTTGGCTTGGATATGCAAAGCGTTTTAATCTGTGGCAAAGAGAATGGTGCTGCACATAACAACCAGCTATTAAGAGAGATGTTTATGCTTAAAGCCTACTGTATTTCTATATTGCCCTTGCAAATACAAAACAAGGGGAAGATAGTAGGCCTTAAGCGATAGTCAAAAATTTTTAGAACTGGACGCTATGTGTAAAATGTAATTCTCTTTGCATGTCAAAAGATCGTTTCTGCAAATGTTTATCTCGATTAATATGAAATAGATGGAGAATAAGAGTTTGTAAACATAGTTTGTACAAGAGTAGAGAAAGTCATGTGAGTGTAACACATCAGATTTTTTATTGTTGATTTGAATTTTTCATTGCTTTTATCATTTTTATTATTCTATCGCTATTCAGCTGTTGCTCGCCAAGTTATGGAAAGAGTATGGAATTTCGAGGCCAGTATATAACTGCTCGCCTGTAAACATGTGACTATCGTTTCGGTTTTCTCTGTCCCCTGTCCTACGAAATATGTACATAGTATAGTTAGTGTTTATTTCAAGTAGTATGAAGTAGGTAGAAAAACAAACTGTTTAAAAACAGTGTGGAGAAGTTAAAATAAAAGACACTGGTTAGATAAAGTCATGTGATAGTACCACATCAGATTATTTTTAAACTGTGTATTAATATTACGTGCTCCAATTGACTGTTTGGAAAGCCCTTTTAAGTCAGTATTTTTGTCAATCACCTCTAAGGTTTATTTCTCTCTACTATTTTAAAAATAGTTCAACCAATCATTTTTCGGCCGTAAGATAAGAAGTAGTGAATCTATCCTCTCATCTTAAATGCCACTGAAAAAGGTGAAGAGCATTTTTATCACGTGACAGTCCAAAAAGAGGAGTTACGGTAGGGAGTATAACAAATTATTACCTCGTGGATCTACCAGTTTGCTGCACAAAGGAAAAGGAAGCTAGAATTTGGAGTAATTACATAATGTTGAAGATACTAAGACTGGTGTGTCAATTTTGCAGTATGAACGTGCCACTGGTTCCTCCCTTTCGTTTCTATGTCAGAGCAAATAATGCACACAAATGTCTTCAAGTTTGAAACCATCAGTAATAGAATGGAATTTTAACAAAATCCTACATCTCGTGGAAGAAAGAGAAGGTTCAGCAATTTGCTACATACACCATACTACTTTTGTTGTCAATTTCCAGGGCATAGGCAATCCGCCTGTTCCTTCACCGCAGTTCATCTCTTTCGTAGTCTATTCCACTAAGACCGTTCTACAGCAGTTTTTAAGAGTAATACTAATATATATTTTTTTATTCAGAAAGAAAACTTTCAGCTTTCCCTAAAGTAGGTGCTGCCAAATAGACAAAGCTTAATACTTTTACAAATTATTATATAAAAACAAGAATAGCACAAGGAGACAAAACATGTTATCACTGAAATAAGTTCCAATTATGAGTAAAAGAAAACAGCGGAAAATTCTATTTTAGACGGTAAATTACTAAAAGTGTAGCTCTTCTGCTGTTAGTCGTAAGATACAGAATGAAATTTATTTGAATATAGATGGTTTTGGAGAATTTTTATTGAACCTTTAAGAGCAAGAAACTGCAATGTTGTACATGAAATTGGTCTTGAGACTGAACGTTTTGCAAAACTCAGCAAAATGCCTCTTACCCCAACCATCAGTCCAATAGCTTCAATGGATGGTAAATTGTACTTCTCAAGGTAGTAAGGGATGGTCGGCTCGTAGATTGGACATTTTTCAATGTGTACTTCAGCTGGTTGTTGTTCTTCTGCTCCATTCTCACTTGGATCGATGACATATCGGGATGATGAGCCTGTTGGGATGGCTAGTATATTACTGATGAATTAACAACAGTTAAGCAATTCAGTTTTCAGGGCTGCCAATTTTAAGTTTTCTTGAAGGTATAAATTTTTATTGTGTACTATCTGCTAATTGATCCAATTGATTGGGTGACCGTTTGAATTTAAATGCATTCTCTCTCCCTCAGCTAGGTACTCCACACCGAGTATCTTATTTCCTCCAGTGTACTATATCTACTATAATGCAAGTCTATCGCTCCCCAAACAGTGCAACGTTTTATGAAAGCGGTTTAATTGCGTGATATCTAAGTGATTCTGTGTTGCTTGGCAGGGTTATGTAGAATAATAGCTAACTGATTTTAGGACAGGCGTGATGCGTGTTGGTGAATGTAGTGTTATCACAGAATTCTTGTTAGTGTTGTTTTTGTAAAGAACGGTCTGTATGGCATGTTGCAATATAAATGTAATGAAAATAAAAATAATGTAGCACTATAAAACCTGTATCTTTTAAAAGTATATGTAATGACGTTTTTTAACTTTGTCAAATAAGAATTTAATAAACAATATTCAGGCAGAAAGCCTTGACATATAACATAATTTACATCCCACATAGAAAATACACTGTGTGGCACGATAATTACTTTTCCCAAAGAAGAGGGTTCGCAGGAGGTGCAATATAAAAAAATCCAAAGTTATGTCTTGTGGTGCAGTTTTGAAAAGGTATAACTAAATCTTATAAACATAACGCTTGTTATAAGTTTAATTACAGAATCTGAGGCAGTATTTTTAACACCTAATTGATTTCAGTCTAATTATATAATATAAAATATAATAACAGCCCGCCGTAAAGCAATATGTGTATAAATAACATATAAAATTATATAACAGTCATTGTATTATGTTTATATTATTATGTACATGTATAATAATGTTATGTGATTGTATTAGATAATTTAACAATATAGGAGCTGTAATAATAGAGGCCGAAAGTTGCTAACATTGAGGTAACCTTGAGGCAATAATGAATTCGAAAGTTTAATAATGGTACTAGTAATTCTTGAAAACAATAATGTAATATTTAAAACAGTTTATAAATAGCCAATCAAATACTAGAAAAGTTGAAAGTTAAATAAAAGTATTCTATTGGAGTAAAATTAGCCAATCAGAGACGTGAAATAGAAAAATTTACAAATTTAAGCGGTAAACGCCACTCGCTAGAAGGCAACGTACCTGAGCAGTTTGTTCGCTCGCTACGTATTCAGTTTGAGACATAAAAAATTCATTACGGCGAAAATATTATAAAATTTACGTGTTAAAACGTGCAAGTAAGTAATAAATTATCTCACAGCTCTCTATATCGGTGAAGTAGCATTTAATTGTGTGAAGGGTTAATAAAAGAAGTGAAGTAAAAATTATAATTTGTGTAAGGCTACGTTCTTTAGCCGCATCACCCCCTGATAAGAGATACATGTTTCTACAAATTATACTGTCGCAGCCGTGGCAAACATAAATATAAATAATATTTAAAGAAACATAAAAATGCAAAGTTGATTCCTAAACGTTGGGGCGAAGGCCACCGGAAACCTTTTTCCGTCCGTGGTTGCAACTACTTCAAGTTCGGCTCCCCAACAGTGGAACTACAATACAATACAATACAACACCTACTTCAAATTGGCACAAACGTGGGGCTAATAACGTAAAGATTACACTTCTTCAAATTATGGTGGGAGAACACTCTCAAATCTCGACAGGATAATAATTAAGAAGTTACACCAACTTTTCGAAGTTTTAGTTCTATACGCAAATCAATTACTATGATAAAGCATTAAAAACAGAAGGAAGCGGCAAGCGTTTATTAACTATTAAATAATTTACTTAGGTTTTAATTTTTGTTAATACCCCATAAAAAGCACTTTACTACTGATTTTCGTAACATCTCATGGCATGGAAGTTGCACAGAGAGAATGAGAACGTTGAAAGAGGAAGAAAAAGAGAAAGAGGGAATGATAAAGAGAAATAGAGGGATAGGAAGAAAGAAAGCAGTAGGGAGATAGTTAAGAACAAAAGTGCATGTGCCCTTTAGTAGGAGAATAAAATAGTTCGGAAAACAGAGTTCACATGGAAATAAACTGTCACATGCTTCACGTTTCTTTACCAATGAACCGTGTAATCAAAAGTCAGAAGAGAGGTTTAGAACGGAAACGGAAGTGTTTCTGTGATCATAGCTAGAATGGAAAAGTTTTAAATTAAAATAACATCAAGGTAAACCGTGCCCTCCTGTGTTTGGCAGAATCCCGGGAGAGTGAGTGTTTGTCGGGAATCAATTCTTCGCAGCCGCCAGTTCCATCGCATCCTGCCTTGCCGGTATTGGAAAATCCCATTCCCTGCCCGAAGCTTCCTTTCTTTTCCACCCACGTTTGGGTTTTGATTCGATTTTGGCCGATTGCAGTATAAATTGATTATCAGACATATAACCGAGTCTTATTGGATGCCGACTGTTTGGAAACGGGTAGAAAAACACATTAAAGGGACCAGCGATCTCTTAATGCTCCAGGGATATGGAGTAACCTCCCGCGTATCACTGTTTCTTGTTTATGAGCAAGGCTGGAAACTTATTTTGGAGAAGTTACTGCAGTGAAATTAAAAGCTTTACTTTCAATAAATACAGGAGTAACACCTTAGGGGAGGAAAGAGAGAGACTGAGAAAGAGGTAGAAATTCTCAGTACTTATGGTTACCCTCACAAGGAATGTATCTGAGCTCGATGTTGCGAAAATGTTTTAAAAATGCGTAGAACCTAAACCGGCTCATCATTAATACGGTAGAGTGATGCATTACCTGTGAAACTTAAATCTAACTGGCACAAACACTTTATGTTGGCTTATTTCAGTCTCAGAGAGGCCTAAACAAGCGAAGAATCGATGCCACAGCAACCGAAAAAGTAAAGTTTTCAAAGTTTAAAATGTATTGCTACACTAGCAGAACCGTCATCTCTACTCGCGTTCTTGTATCATATTCAGAGATTCCACCCACTCTCTCTCTCTATTCCTCCCTCCCTCTCTTCACATGTCTTTACTTCTTTATTCAAACTAATTTTCTATCTCTCTATCTCTCCTTCCGCTGTTTAGCTTCTATCCATTTCTCCACCTCTGTGCAATGTGCATACCATGCGATGTTTTGAAAACCCCCCAAAATACATGGAGTACTTATACCAATAAAAATAATGAATAGATTTAGTAGTGCACAAACATACTCTTGCTTATGCTTGCAGTGAAATTGGAAACACACTGTTTATTGTGATAACCGCTTTCTACAACAATAATAGTAAAATTTTGGTATATTTATTCTATCGAGCTCTTGTAAATAAAAAAACGTATCAGAGGTATTAGGATCTTTAACTTTATAAAGAGTTACTAAAACTGAATAACAACCGAGATATTTCTATTTTCTGTTTCTGTTAAAAAGCAACTAAGACGCAACACAGACTGTTTTCTAAATTGATATTTCACATATGTGATGTAACAAGTTTAGTAATTATTTCATGAATAGGTAATATAGAGAAAAACAAATAGAAATTTCAATTTTTTCCTTCAGCATTGTTCACTAAGTTACTAGAACATTTTCAGTTACGTTTTATTACAAATATAGATATCTCATTAGGGAAAGGATTCATAAAACTTAGTCAAAATCAGTACAGCTGAATTTTTATTTCACAGATTAAAGACACAATTTGTGTCACATCATATGAGAGCGTTTTAAACCGAAGCACATGAACTCCTAAATATCCAATTGCACATTATGGTGTACCTCGGCCACAGTTGCATTTGCATTTTTCTCACATCCATCGCTTCTTATGCTTTGTTATTCGGTTTTCTATTTTCTGAAGAAACGCTGCAACAGTACGAAAAGACATATGGCTTTTTAGCACCATTAGATTGCTTGACATACATGGATTTTTATTTTAAAAAAGAATTGACTAAAGTATAATCTTAGAAAATTCATTTTCTTTTTACTTTCTCTACTACGTATAGTAAGTACGGGAAGTATTGTATTCCACTCAAATATTCGATACGAGATTTCACCGGAAATATATGTTTTGAGGCCCCCTGAATCCAGAAAAAGCATTTTTGGAAACATCTCCGTGTGTGTTTCTTTCTGTGTGTCTGTGAACAGCATAACTCAGAAACGAACAGTCGGATAAACACCAAACTTGATATTTAGGTTCAGTATCTTCCAGAGATGCGACACGAAGGTTTTCAAGAAAATCCCCCCACCCCAGATTACCCTTTACATGGAACATTTTTAAAAAAATTTAATTTTTTAAAAAATGGCTCTAACGATTTTGATTAAAGTATCATTTGTTTAAGATATTTTCATGACAAATTAAATGTATATCTCGAATTTTCTGAATGTCTCCAAAAGTATTCTTCATTGTGAACGACGTTTACATAACTGGTAAACCATAAGAGATAGACAAAATTTTACTGCACAAAAAACGTAGATTGCGTTAAAATACACAATTTATGTCATATACATTTTTTGTTGTTGAGTGAACCATTTTCAAGATATTGCTTGTTATTCCCTTAAAGTTTCCAATACTTATAATTTTTCTCAAATGGGAATTCGTTATTCATTTTTTTGTGCTGTAAATGCAAAGAGAATGGAATACTCCACATAGCAACGAGCTCTAAAAATATTTGACTATCGCTTAAAGCCTACCAATTCCCTAATAGTTTGTACAAGAGTGGAGAAAGTCATGTGAGTGTAACACATCAGATTTTTTCTGCAGCAAAAACGGGGCATGGGCATTTCTTCCTAAATCACTTGTTAATATTTTTATTTCATTAAACATTTAATTTGTATTTCCCAAAACGTATAGTTAACTTCCATAAGGAGGTAATACAATTTTATCTAGCATATAAAAAGAGAAAAACCGAAAATTCATAAATTGATAGAGAAGTTCAGTATAAAATATGGGAGTGAATTTCTGTGCATTTCCTAATAAAGATCAGTAAAAACCTACAGTTAAAAAAACCTAAAGTCAACCATTGTTGACTGACTCAAACCCCAGACATGACCAGAGAAGTTAAATTAATCAATACAAAATATTAACTTTGCTGTTGAAGTTTTATTCCCAAAACAGTTATTTTCTGTAATTTTCAGCGAAGTGTATAAATTTTAATGAAAACAACTAAAGCCGATACATAGTTGTTTCAGTTTGAATGAAACGAAAAAGAAAATTAATATTTTCACTTATATGCTTGCTTATTATGTGCTAGACGTAAAAACCAAGTAGGTACGGTATTTACTTCATAGCTATAAGTTGATAATATTCGGGTGCTTATCGAAGGATTCAGCGAGAAAAATAAATGCAAACGATGAATAATTTATTTAAAATTATAAGGAAATGAGTAAACCAAAATAAATAATTTTACTTAAACATCGAATAAAACCAAACAAAAAGATGTACAATGTTAGCAACCACTTTATTCCAAGGATCTGAACACAGGACGAGTAGCGGCAGAGATAACCGCAGGCATGTGGGTCTGTGCGTAAATTAAAACATCTGATGTGTTACACTTACATGACTTTCTCTCCTCTTGTACAAACTATTTTTACAAACGCTTATTCCCCATATGCTTCAAGTTAATCGATATATCGAGATGTTAATCTTATTGCTAATTTTCTTGTGGATGCAAAGGGAATTGGTAGGCTTTAAGCGATACTCAAATATTTTAAGAGCTGGTTGCTATGTGGAGTATTTCATTCTCTTTGCATTACCAGGACAAAAAAAAATGAATAACGAATTCCCATTTGGGAAAAAGTATAAGTATTGGAAAATTTAAGGGAACCATCTCGAAAATGGTTCACTCAACTACAAAAAATGTATATGACATAAATTGTATATTTTAACGCAATCTACATTGTTTGTGTAGTAAAATTTTGGCTATCGCTTATGGTTTACCAGTTATGCAAAAGTCGTTCACAATGAAGAATACTTCTGGAGACATTCCCAGAAAATTCAAGATATATATTTTATTTGTAATGAAAGTATTTTAAATATATGATATTTTAATCAAAATCGTTAGAGCCATTTTTGAGAAAATTAAAATTTTCGAAAAAATGTTCCATGTAAAGGATAATCTGGAGTGGGGGAATTTTCCTGAAAACCTTCGTGTCGCATCTTTGGAAGATACTGAACCAAAATACCAAGTTTGGTGTTTATCCGACTGTTCGTTTCTTTGTTATGCTGTTCACAGACAGACACACACGCGGACATGTTTCCAAAAATGCTTTATTTGCATTCAGTGCATCTCAAAACATGTATTTCCTGTGAAATCTTGGTATCGAATTTTTTGGGTGGAGTGCAATACTTCCCCTACTTACTATACGTAGTAGAGAAAGTAAAAATACTTGACTGTGGCGATGCACGGTGAAGAAAGTATTTTGTGTACTGTTTATTTATTTAGCTCCACGTATGGGCGCCAACTTGAAGAAGTATTGTTCTTCATCTGTTGTAGTTTATTGTTGTTGAAGTTTTGCCTCACGATTTGGGCGTCCATTTTAAGAAGATTGTTTGTTATGTAATATGCTGCTACGTATGTAAAGCCGATTTTGAAGATGTATTTTTGTAGTTGTTACGCTCCAAGTTTTAAAAAAAATATTAACTTTGTTATTAAACTGCTTCTATAGATAGTATTAACGTTTATGTTTCCCTCGGCTGCATCAGTATTATTTTAGAGACAGGTTTCTCTTAATCAGGGCGCGGTGCGACAATAATGTAGGCTTACACAGATTTTAGGTTTAATTTCACTTCTTTTTATTAATCCTTGACACACATTAAATAGCACTACACTGATATCAAGAGCTATGAGATTCTTTTATTTAATACTTGCACTTTGTTAAGGCATATACTTAATTTTCGTTTCACACGAATACGTAATGTTTCTTTAGAGAACACATTTTCCATCCGGTCACTACCAAGGTCTGCAGGCAACTGAACATATTCAAACCGTCGAAACCCGTAAACTTCTGTATTTCAAGTCTCTGATTGGCTAATCTTTGTCCAATAGAATACCTGCATTTATATAAGCTTTTTCTGGCTGTTGATTGGCTAATTTTAAACTGTCTTAAAATTTACATTTTCTTTGCTCTAATCATGACTAGTGGCATTTAAACTCTCAAACTCATTATTTCCTCAAGGTTACCTCATTGTTACCTCATTTTTAGCAACTTTAAACTTATTGTTCTCACAGCTCAACATTATTAAATTACATAATGCATTCACATAACATTACTGAACATGTTTACAATAATATAAGCATATCTAATGATTGTTACATACATTTTAAAAAAAATTATTACATACATATTGCTTTAAGGCGTGCTGTTATTGAATTTACATATTATATAATTTAATTATAACTATTTAGGTGTTAAAAATACTGCCTCAAAGGCGCTTATGGAAGAAAGTGAAGTTAACAAAAACTGCAACTCAGTTACTGTTCTGCCGCATACCTTCAATATACTTGTCTTATTCGGTCTATATGGGAAGTAAAACGCGTGGAGAAGTGCGAAAAATGTTATAATTTTTCATTCGTCTTTTACATAGAATCACCTCATCCAAGAATGACATCTGCACCTCTTCCATCAGGTTTAAGCTCATTGTTTTATAAACCAGTGGCCAACATTTTGATATCTATGCCTAACTCTGAATGGTCTTGAACTGGCATTTTCTGCGAAAGCGTAAGCTTATTTGTAGGTATCTCTACTCAATCGCACAATTTGCATATACAGGATATTTCACAAATAACGAAAATAACGACACGCGGATATAGACAGACAACGAGACCATAATCCGATAACAGGATTTACGCGAGAAAAGCAAACCAGGTCGAACAATGAAGTCAGGATTTTATTTGCGCTCCAGGTAACGACATTTTGCGCGAGGTTGGCTTCAATAAAGCCAAAAACCGGGTAAGGGCGTTTTCATTGCCCCGCAAAGAGCATATGTGTGTAGTTCCGTAGCACTAAACGAGCAACTCTGCTCTTTATTATCCAGTTTTATAGCAAAGCCAATGTGATTATGCAAGGCGAGCTTGTTCCTCTTGTTTACTTCACCTGAAAACTTAATGTTGATATGCCTTTATGTTGTGTGCGTCCCTTTTCTAATTCTTTGTTTCTTGTACACAAAATTGTTTGCTTTCTAATTTATTCTCTCCCTCCCGCTCCTCTCTCGCTTTCTCCCCTTTCCCACGAGCCGTGTGCTATCATTGCTGCTTTGTTTACTTTTGCTTTCTCGGAAGATGTTTTTCGTAACTCAGTTTTTTATTTTAAGACATGCTTAAAACAGAAGAGAAAAACTCCGCAGCCGGGAAATACGCTTGAAGTAAGGTCACTCCAATAAGTACTGACAATTTATTTATTGATGAATTATGTTCACATGGCTTTCTCTACCCAATGATACACAAACTATTCCCACAAAAGCTTGTTTTCTATCTACTTCGTGTTAATCCATATAAATGTTTCCAACAATAATTTCATTTATTTCACATATTTATTTGTAGACATAATCCGTCGTAGGAGGATGAAGTGCTGTTCACAAGTTTAAAAAACATGTTGCTATATACTGACTTTGAAATTCCACTCTTTAGATGCCATGAGAAGCAATAGAATGTGAATTAACACTTAACGTAACTATGAAGAATTTGAAACTGAAAATCAATGAAGAGTATCACGGAAATCGTTAGTAACACAAATAATGACAAGTTGTATATTTTAATAAGATCTACGTTTTTGTACAGTAAGTTATTTTGAGAAAATAAAACATAATGATGGATTTTCTATATTAGGGTAGTCTTAGGGAGGGAATAATTTTTTGAAAATCTTGTCATATCGCAGATGGGTTCATTTTAATTTTTTACTTTCTCTACTGCGTATAGTAAGTAGGGGAAGTATTGTATTCCACCCAAAAACTCGATAACGGGATTTCACCGGAAATATATGTTTTGGGAACCCCTGAATCCAAAAAAAAGCATTTTTGGAAACATGTCCGTGTGTGTGTGTGTCTGTGTGTGTGTCTGTGTGTGTGTGTGTCCGTGTGAGTGTGTGTCTGTGTATGTGTGTGTCTGTCTGTGAACCGCATAACTCAGAAACGAACAGTCGGATAAACACCAAACTTGGTATTTAGGTTCAGTATCTTCCAGAGATGCGACACGAAGGTTTTAAAGAAAATCCCCCACCCCAGATTACCCTTTACATGGAACACTTTTCGAAAATTGTTATTTTCTCAAAAATGGCTGAAAACGATTTTGATTAAAATATCATATGTTTAAGATATTTTCATGACAAATGAAATGTATATCTCAAATTTTCTTGGAATGTCTCCAAAAGTATTCTTCATTGTGAACGACTTTTGCATAACTGGTAAACCATAAGAGGTAGACAAAATTTTACTACACAAAAAATGTAGATCGCGTTAAAATACACAACTTACGTCATATACATTTTTTTGTTGAGTGAACCATTTTCGAGACATTGCTTGTTATTCCCTTAAATTTTCCAATACTTTTTCTCAATTGGGAATTCGTTATTCATTTTTTATGTCCTGGACATACAAAAAGAATGGAATGCGCCACATAGCAACCAGCTCTTAAAAGATTTGACTGTCGCTTAAATACTACCATATTCCCCTTGCACCTACAAGAAAATTAGTCATAAATTAACGTCTCGATTAACATGAAGCATATGGAGAATAAGCGTTTGTAAAAATAGTTTGTACAAGAGTAGAGAAAGTCATGTGAGTGTAACATCAGATTTTTTTATCTTACATTGGTCGTCTCAAAAGTGTATTTCCGGGGAAATATTGATATAGAATTTTTTGCGCGGAATACAATACTTTCTCTGCTTCCTATACGTAAGCATTAGAGAATGTAAAAATATTAACATTTCATATACCACTAAACTGGTACTTTGTTGACCCAAATAGCGCAAGATCCCGATCGTAACTTTGAATTTTTCAAGACTAATTTCATTTTGTGGCCTTAATTATATTACTAGATTATGTACACATTAGTGTTTAAAATTGGACATGAAGGTTACATTAGCTTTATGTAGGGTCTTTCAACAAGAGTGTCCTATCTTTGAACTTAAATAAAGCACGTTCTATAAATGATAGAGATTTATTTCTTTTTTTATTTTGGAACATAATTAATGTCATTAAGTATGGAAGAGAACATCAGTTAAGTGACCGCCGCAACTTCGGTGGGTTGCGCGTATACGGTTGACCCAAATTTCAATGACAGAAGAACGTAAGTTAGGTCCAACTTCACGAATAACACGCGTGATATTATTCATAAGATCATTTACTGTTTCTGGCTTGTTGACATAAACTCGAGATTTAACATAACCCCACAAGAAGTAATCCAACGGCGTTAAATCACATGACCTCGGGGGTCTGTTAACATCATCACCACGGGAAATGATGAAACTTCTGAATTTCTCCTTCAAAAGATGGATTGTTTCGAGAGCAGTGTGACATGTGGTGCCATCTTGCTGGAACCAGATGTTTCTGAGATCCATACCATCCAATTGAGGCCAAAAATAGTCACTTATAAAAGTCCGGTATCTTTCTCCATTGAAGCTTCTCCGTCTTCATCTTGGAAAAAATGATTCCACCATACCAAAATCCACACCACACAGTAACCTTTTGGGAATGAAGAGGTCTTCTTGAATCTGCATTGGATTTTGATTGCTCCAATAGCGGCAATTTTGTTTGTTAACACAACCATCCATCCAAAAGTGGGCTTCTTCGCTGAAGATGATTATTCGACAAAAATCCGGGTCAGTTTCCAATTGCTCCATAGCCCAGCCAGCTAATACACGGCGCAACCTATGGCCGTTGGGCTTTAATTCTTGAGTTAACACCATTTTGTAAGCGTGAAACTTCAAGTCCAGATGAAGAATTCACCAAGTTGTGGACGGCAAAAGCCCTAATTCTTGCGGTCGACGAGCAATTGATTTGTTTCCGTTATCGCGTACACTCTCACGAACGGCGCCTATGTTTTCGGTGGAGCGCTTACGTCGATTACGTTTTTTTTTTTCCGAGTGGAGGAGAAAATGATTTAATACCCCAGCCCCGATCAGAACCACTTTTTTCAAATTTATCGATCAAATGCCGAATCGTTCTCTCGCAGGGACGATTATGTACACCGTAAACTTCACGCAATACACGGAAGGTTTGGCGAACAGATTATCCATTTTTATAATAAATTTTCACAATTTCTACGCGTTGCTGAATGCTGTAACCATCCACGGCTATTTGTCAATAACAACTGTAACCACATGACAAAAATGACTGCTGTATCTCAATAACAACGGCAGCTATCACATATTAAAAATAGGAAACTCTTGTTGAAAGACCCCTTATTAGTTCTTGTGAACAGCATATCTCAAAACATGAAACACCACATAAATACCATATTTAAATTTCATCTTTTCCAAGGATGCAAAGCGAAGATGTTTGACCAAAGCCCCCCGTCCAATCCTATATACCCTTTACAGGGGAAATGCTTCGCTGATTTTTATTTTCTCAGAAATAATATAATTATTTTGATTAAAATGAAATAGCGGATAAATATCAAATTTAAATTTCAGTGTTTTCCAGGGATGCAAGGCGAACATTTTTGACAAAAACCCTCCATTCCAATATACCTTTTACATGGGAAATACATTGCTATTCTTTATTTTCTCAAAAATAGAATTGATGTAACGATTTTGATTAAAATACCAAACTTTTTGATATTTACATTAATAAAAATGTATGTGTTGAATATTCTGGGAGCAGCCTATTAGGTCCTCTTCATTCTAATGAATTTCATATAACCGGTTAATCAGATTATGGCTTACTGTGCAAAAAGTTTAGATTTCGTTAAAACTAGTAATTTATTTCAAATAGCTTTTTGTAGCATAGGTAATTTCGAATTATTCATTATTATTGGGTATTTATATATCGTTATTAAATTAAATTCAATACTTTTGTCATTTTTAAGTGCTCAACATTGGGTTGTTTCTCGCAATGTAAATAGTGGAATTGCAACTCCAGCATATACGAGGGGCGTTCTAAAAGCTCTTGGCCTGTCTAGAGATGGCGTGAAAGTGGCCAAATTACTATTACGGTTGCTAGGTATTATCCTTTAGAAGGGATGCTGCAGAGCTTCAGACGCGTGAGTGTAGTCACTTGTTTGTGACCATTATGTAAACAAACCACCTAATTTTATAAAAACTGGAAAACACTGAAATATGAGCTGTGATAAACGCTTTGTTTAGAACGGTTTAATCTCAACATAAAGACAAAAGCGATTAGATTCGAAATTGTAGAAGTATTCATCTTCATTTTCGATGGGCTGCTGAATGTAAACTTTGCCGCACATGCATTCAAGATAATGAGAGCTCAGGGCTCCCAAAACGGCTACGAACGACGAGATTATGACAAAATTTTTCAATTCCATATTCAATGTCGGTCGATTAAAGGTACGTGATTTGGCTGACATTGCAAAAATCTCGATAGACCGTGTCTTCTATATTTTACGGGAAGTTTTAGATATGAGAATGTTTCCCACTCGAGGTTGACACTTTGTTAATAATGGACCAAAACGCCTTCCAATGTACATATTTAAGGGTGTTTAGACTTGTTTAAAAGCAATTCTAATGAGTATCTCCGAATGCATCCTAGAGACGAAGGAGCAGTCTAAATTGTAGGTGACAACAGGTAAAAGTGAACCAAAGAAAGCAAAAGATGGTTGCCTCTGCAGGAAAAGCAATAGTTATGGCTTCCTGGGAGTTTCATAGTGTGGCTACCTCCAGAAGGTTAGAATCATCACCGGGGAGTATTACACTTCATAACTGGATGAATAGAAGGTTGTCATTCAAGGTAAACGTCCACATCTTGGGAGAATGTAGGTCACCTTTCATCACGAAAATGGGCATGTCTGGGATTGTTGCTGCTAAACGACATGTCCTTCGATTACAAGTACTTCCACATCCGCCAGTTCACCGGCTTTGCCTCCCAAACCTGAAGAAATGACTGGGTGAATGAATATTCACATAAAATGATGAGATTGAAGCCCAGATAGCCTATTTTGTTCAGTTGGACAAATCTTACTTTCCTAACAATATTAAAGCGTTGGAAAGTCGTTAGACTATATGTATTGATTTACAAGTAAGCTATGTTGAAAGATAGAAAAATAAAAAAATTCTCTTAAATCTTGTATTTTCTAGGTCAGGCCGAGAACTTTTAAAACGCCCCTCCTAAAGATCTGACTATCGCTTCAGCCATCTGTATCCCATTTGTATCTACAACGGAATGTGCAATGAAACCATTTTTCAAGAGTTTTTGTGGATTACTATGAAGTAGATTGAGAGATAAGCTTTTGTAAGAATAGCTTGTACAACCGATATAAAAGAAAACGATATTGGCTAGAGAAAGTTATGTTAATGTAACACAAGATTTTTATTCGTATAACCTATATAGTTGGAACGAAATGGTGGAGATAATGGTTAGGGAAGAGGTGCCAGAAGAGGCCTTTAATCTAGCAGACCATTGGCATTATGGTAGTCATCTTAACCAGAAGACATTCCCGTAATAGTTTCATTATTAAAACATCGATAATGCCAATTAAATTAAGGATTCCTAATGTTTATGATACAGAAACTAGAACAATTAAATATTTCAAAATAGGTAAAAAAATAATAATTAATTTCGATACCCGTTGCGCAAATTAAAGCGAATCGCAAAGAAAGCGTAGTCCCAAAATTAATCATTTAATTTGTTGATTAGGATCTTTTGGAAGTGTTAACCCTGGTCTTTAAAGGCACTGAATAAAATGGTTTCAATGAGTCCAGGCTACATTTAGCGACAGTTTTCCAACATTTATCTTATGAGGATAAAAGAAACCTCCCAAAAATACCTTATACAGACAAATCCAACCGAGATTCGAACCCCAGTCTTCCAGTTTAAATGGCAGACACGTTAGTCCCAAATCACAGAGATGAGTATGATGTAGCTTGAGTTTATCTTTAACCATAATAAGCGGTTATAGTAATTACTGCCAAAGACTGCAAAACCAAAGAAGAACGATTATATTTAATGCATAATTTTAACATTAATTTCTTTGTATTTATTATTTGCTTTTTACCTTTGGTAATAGATAAAACATTGCATTACATCCAAACATTTAATATCTATAAAAATTTGTTGAAGTTCCTTAACTCAGACAATCAGAGAGATAGAGAGAGATAGAGAGAGAGAGCAACGTAGTTAAAAATAGAACTGAGATAAAACTAAACTTGGTATTTAACTTCCACATATGACAGAAAGATTTTTAAGGAACTCCCCCAATTCAAACTACTAAAATAATTTGTATTTTCTAAACAAATGCCAAACGATTTTGATTAATATACCACAGGGCTTAAGATATTTGTAGACGAATAAAAAGTGTATCTTAAGTTTTCTATCAATAGCCTGTGCCAGTTTCAAAAATAATAATTATGTATAATTTTGTTTAAATGATAAACCATAGGTGATAGGGAATCTTACTAAACAAAAAATGTGGAGGTCATCGAAAGATCCAGTTTATATTCTATAACTTTGTGTGTAAAATATTTTCGAAATATTCATTGTTACATCTCTTATGTTTTCCCAGGTTCAATTGTCTTGCAACACTATACAGAATGCTAGGAGTAGGCAGATATAGTGGGCTAGAGCTGGTATTTTTTGCTTCCAAACGTAACCGCTAGGAGGAAGGGATTAAGGGGAGACGGAAAGGGAACCAGATACGGACGACGATGTGCGCTAGCAAGGATGGGGCTCCTAACAATTCCAGCATGGCCCCGACATGACAGTCCCTGCAAACACTAGGGAGCAAACTTTCCAGAACACAAATTATACCTTCCTGCCTCAGCGCACCAAATGCCATTGCCTGGTCCTACAGCCTTGAAGCAGATGATGGGCATAGGTAAATGGTGGACAGGAAATTCGTGGTAGAAGGGGAACCACCCCTGCATTCGGCTACCGACCAAGGTTAGAATGCCCGACCCAACGGGAAACGAACCCGGGACTTTTTGAATGCCAGCCTCACACGTAATCACTCGGTTATAAAGCGTGTTAAGTGAGTATTTTTGTTTGCTCTAATGGTTCTGAGACACAAAAAGTGATTTAGGATATGTAAAGAGTTATGTTTTGTTTGCTATACTACGGTAGCAACCATCTCCATATTACTTAATTTTGGATTGCTTCTAATGAAAATTAATGTGGGAAACATAATGAATATGAGGGATTATGTGAAGCTGAAATGGATATAGAAAGTCATGTGACTTTTTCTTTCCTTTTTACAGTCGCTTTAGAGCTATCGTTTGTGTCAGAGTTCTTTAGAGCCACTGAACATCTTGTGTGTTTCATTCGATGCTTTGGCTCTTAGCTGCCAGGAATTTGTTGAGTTGGATTGGGTTACAGCAATTGTTTGCGTAGATATTGGTAGATTTGTACTCTTACCCGTATTTTAGGATTGACGTACAGAAGTTGGTTCAGCGAGCATGCCTCAGTTTAATGTTTTATATTGTTGAGCAAGGACGGCAAGCAGTTGAGCAATGGGTACAACAAAGTCACAACACAGGGCTTAGTTTTGAGGAGTATTTTTAACACTTACATAATTTCAGTCTAATTATATAATATGTAAATTCAATAACAACACGCCTTGAAGCAATATGTGTATATAATAATCTGTAAAATGTATGTAACAGTCATTGCATATGCTTATGTTATTGTATCCATGTGTAATAATGTGATGTGAATATATTACGTGATTTAATAATGTAGGAGCTGTGAGAATAATAAGTTAAAAGTTGCTAACAATGAGGTAACAATGAGGTAACCTTTAGTCAATAATGAGTAAGAAAGTTTAACAGTACTACTTGTGATTCTTGGAGTAACAATAATGTAATTTTAGTGACAGTTTATAAAATAGCCAATCAACAACCAGAAAAAGCTTTAGTTAAATGAAGGTATTCTATTGGAGTAGGATTAGCCAATCAGAAACTTTAAAGGAGAAAATTTTACAAATTCAAGTCAGTTGCTTCTAGACAGTTCTCATAACTGGACGTTTTGCCTGCAGACAGCGTTACTAACCAGACGCAAAAAGTGTCCTCAAGAAATATAATAGGCATTCGTGTGGGACGAAAAATAAGTTTACCTGTTAAAAAAGTGCAAATAATTAATAAAAGAATCTCACAGCTCTCTCTCTCTTTCTCTCTCTCTCTCTCTCTCTCTCTCTCTCTCTATATATATATATATATATCAGTGAAGTGTTATTTAAATCGTATCAAGTATTAATAAAAGGAGCGAAGTAAAATTATAATCTGTGTAAGCCTACATTCTTGTCGCATTACAACCCTGCTAAGAGAAACATGTCTCTAACAATAATACTGACGCAGTCGAGGCTAACATAAATATATAATATTTAAAGAAACAGTCAAATTACAAAGGTAATATTTTTAAACTTGGGGCAAAGGCCACCTGAAAATACATTTGGGGCGAAGGCTACCGGAAACGTGCGGTTACAACTCCTTCAAGTTTGGCTCACCAACAGTTGAAATATAATACATCATCTTCAAACAGACTTTCCATAAGTAGCAGCAACAAACATTTCTCAGTTTACCGAGTATAATTTGAAATGTGAACATGTAAAGAAAACGGACCTACTGTTTTGCTTTATCCTCCAACATAGTCAGGGAAGTTCGGATTAAGGAAAACGGTGAAATAGGATAGGGTAGTGACGAGTTTAAAGCCGAGTAGTTGTCTGAAATAACTTATTTTATGAGAAGGTAAAAGAAGTGTATCTCTCCTAGGTTTAGAAGATATCAATCTGGTACATTCCTGGGGCAGCCATTATCAACAAGTTGGGTTGCTTAAATTAGAGTGCATTTTTTCCCGCCATCTCTTTTGCATTTTAGAAAGTACTTTTATCTAATCTTCAATTATTTAGTAAAAATGCCATAAAATTTCAATGGGTACAATGTGCAACACATAAATGAAATAAAGACATCTCACAGAGTAATTTAATATATCACTAAAATCAAGTTAGGTGTAATAATCTGTCCCGAGGCAATCTGGTTTTATAAGAATAGAAACTTGAATTTGTTTTCCGTACCCACCAAAAATATGCTGCATCTTTCCTAAGAATTTCCGGCTAAATCAGAAATGTGCGTGTTTACATAAGTAATTCCTAGTTCTTGTGGTTCAAACTAACCCTAATATACCTAGGTACGTTCGCAGAAGTATGTAATGCCCTGTTCTGGAGGCATTTAAGCATAGTTGGAGATGCACCACCCAAAGGTTCCAGTGTTTGAGGAAAATAGGTATAAGAGAGTTGTTTTTAAATGTTTATAATCTTTCACAATGAGGCCTGAGTTGCAATAGATTGATGCGCAGCGATCTTGGAATGGGCCAAAGTGAGCCTAGATCTCAGAAAAGACAAGTACGTAATTAATTTTATTTCTAGAAATTAAAAAAAAATTAAGTGTTCCATACACATGACTTTCTTTATCACTCTTCTGCATACCCTTTTATAAAACCTTATTTTTTATCTGTTCATGTTAATCCAGATAAACATTTGCAGAAATGATTTTATTATACATTTCGTTGCAGGTACAAAGGTGAACATTGTAGGCTAAGCGATAATCAAATCCATCGCTATGGCTTTGAAATTTGCTTCTTTTTACAAGGCCACGAGGAAAGAACAAATAGAAAGTCAGCAGTTTGAAAAAATGAAGTATTTCACAATTCAAGCCAACAATAAGGAACATTTCGAAATAGTCAGTACAAAAAAGAGTATCTGACACAAATTATGTGTTTTAACAAGATCTGCATTTTGTGTGTAGTAAACTTTTGTCTATTTCTTACAGTTACAGGTTACACAAAATTCACCAGAATAAAGAAAATTTCACAAGGCATTCTGAAAAAACACGCTTTCTTTATCATGAAAATATTTTATACATATGTTATTTTAATCAAAGCTGTTAAGAGCAATTTTTGTGAAAATAAAATATAACGAAACATTTTCCGTGTAAACGTTTGTTTGAAATTGTGTATTTTCCGAAATCTTCGTGTCGCGTTCTCGGAAGACGCTGAACGTAAGTACCAGTTTGTACTTCATCGGATTTTAGATTTTGAATTGTGTCCTACTATACGTAAGCAGAATGGAAACTAAAGAGAACCTCCCTATCAGGGTAGAAGTTCAGAATAATAACAAATTTGTTGTTGCTATTTTATCTTTACATTAAAAGTGTAGTATGAGGCAGTATTTTTAACACTTAAATGATTCCAGTCTAATTATATAATACATAAATTCAATAACAGCCCGCCTTAAAGCAATATGTTTATGTAACAATAAATAAAATGTGTATAGTACAGTCATTGTAAATGTTTATATTATTGTGTCCATGTTTAATAATGTTATGTGAATGTATTACGTAATCTAATAATGTAGGAGCTGTGAGAATAATAGGTTAAAATTTGCTAACAATGAGGTAACCTTGAGGCAATAATGAGTAAGAAAGTGTAATAATCCTACTAGTCATTCTTGGAGCAACAATAATGTAAATTTTGAGACAGTTTATAAAATGGCCAATCAACAACCAGAAAAAAGCTTAAATTAAATAAAAGTATTCTACTGGATTATGATTAGCCAATCAGAGACTTGAAATACAGAAATTTACAAATTTAGGCGGTAGAATTCATGTCAGTTGCTTGTACACAGTGCTCATAACTGGACGTGTTGCTTGTAGACAGTGCTCATAACTGGACGCGAGACACGTCCTCAAGAAGTATAATACGTATTTTGTGTGAGACAAAAAAATTGTTTACGTGTTAAAAAGTGCAAGTAATTAATTTAAAAAAACTCATAGATCTCTCTATATCAGTGAAGTGTTATTTAAATCGTGTCAAGCGGTAATAAAAAAAACTTAAAATCTGTGTAAGCCTACATTCTTCAGTCGTACCACAACCCTGCAAAGAGAAACGTGTCTCTAACAATAATACTGACGCAGCCGAGGCAAACATAAAGTACAATATTTAAAGACACAGTCAAAATTACAAAGTTAACATATTTTTAAATTTGGGGCAAAGGCCACCGGAAACTACATTTGGGGCGAAGGCTACTGGGTACCATACGTGCGGTTGCAACTACTTCAAATCGGCTTTCCATACGTCAAACAACAATCTACTTCAAATTGACGCCCAAAGCGTGGTGCAAATAAAAATAACGTAAAAATAAAACGACTTCAAATATAAAATGGTGAATCACATTAGTCACATGTTTAAACACTCGCTATGCACGAGAGAGAAATTAAGTAACGGTGGATAATTTACACTAAAGCATATTCTGAAACAGTTAATGTTTAGAAAAGAAAGAATAAGTATTTCTGGTTTTATTTATTTAGTGCGGGTTAAAATATAAAATACCCAAAAGTTGTCTACCTGTAAGATTTCAGTCTCCACAAGGGAACACAACTACAGACTATGACACTTGAAAACTAAAGAAGATGATATGGAAATATCTTGTAAAAGGACTAAAGCCATGGCCATAGAAGGCAAAGCCCAATTGAGAGTAAAGATCATCATAGCTACCTTCAAATATCTGAGTTCCCCATTATCAAAAAATGACGGAAATGAGAATAATTAAATAAAACTTGAAATATTTAATAAAGTAAATGGATGCATAGAAAGACATTTTGGGAAAAATATAAGATGCGATGTCGAATTACAACTACACAACTTAGTATCAAAACCAGCGTTAAAATATGTATGAAACGTGGGCATTAAAAAAGAGAAGAAAATCAGGATCGGAGAGTTTTTAAGATCTGTGCTAGGAGTGATAGAAATGTGGGTATCAGAGAACAGCTGCTAGAGAACATGTAGTCGAGGAATACCAGAAAATATCTGATGTGTTACACTCACATAAATATCTCTACTCTTGTACAAATATTTTTACAAACGCTTATTCTCCATATGCTTCATGTTAATCGAGATATCGAGATGTTAATCTTATTGCTAATTTTCTTGTAGATGCAAGGGGAATTGGTAGGCTCTAAGCGATAGTCAAATATTTTAAGAGCTGGTTGCTATGTGGAGTATTCCATTGTCTTTGCATGTCCAGGACAAAAAAGATGAATAACGAATTCCCATTTGAGAAAAAAGTATTGGAAAATTTAAGGGAATAACAAGCAATATCTTGAAAATGATTCACTCAACAAAACAAATATGTATATGACATACATTGTGTATTTTAACGCGATCTACATTATTTGTGTAGTAAAATTTTGTCCATCTCTTATGGTTTACCAGTTATGTAAAGGTCGTTCACAATGAAGAATACTTTTGGAGACATTCCCAGAAAATTCAAGAGATAAAGTTTATTTGTCCTGAAAGTATCTTAAATATATGATATTTTAATCAAAATCGTTAGAGCCATTTTTGAGAAAACTAAAATGTTCGAAGAATGTTCCATGTAAGGGGTAATCTGGGGTGGGGGGATTTCCTTGAAAACCTTTGTGTCGCACCTCTGGAAGATACTGAACCTAAATACCAAGTTTGGTGTTTATGCAACTGTTCGTTTCTGAGTTATGCTGTTCACAGTCAGACACACACACACACACACACGGACATGTTTCCAAAAATACTTTTTTTGGATTCAAGAGACCTCAAAACATGTATTTCCTGTGAAATCTCGGTACCGAATTTTTGAGTGGAATACAATACTTCCCCTACGTTAGTAGAGAAAGTAAAAATGGAAGGAACATGCATTAAGAATGACTTCCTAGGCAAGGATTGTTTCATAGACCATTTGGCAACAGAGAAATTGTACGCCCCCGACGAAGATGGAGGGATCCATTTGAAAATTAGCCTCGAAGCAGGTTGTCTGGCCTGAACGTGCTTTGGAGGCAGAATAGGTAGTATTGTTATAAAATTATAGGTGTGTTTTAACGAGATGGAAGTTATCCCTGCCCTAGATGTATGATTATGATGAGCAGCCATTCAATATTTTACAGTTACATGAAAACAACATGGATGATATTAAAACCAATAACAGTGTCTGTTGACATTAGCTTGTTTACAGCATTTAAATATATGGGAGATATTGCAATTAACACCGAACAGAGAAATGTAATTTTCATGACCGGAATTAACATCTCTGTGGACACTTTTCCGAGACATTGGGCACGTAATGAAATTTTGATTAATTTTCTGAGTGACGTTTGGACACAGACAATATTACCAGGGTGAGAAAAAAGTACTGTGTATTGAAATGTCACCGAGAGAATTAATCAAATTATCATTAAACCCTGAATTTGCAACGAAACTACCACAAGAACAAATAAACTAGGGGATAATGTGTAATTAATCTGTTTCACGTGATGAGCGAGGATGGGCTCCACTAATCCACAAAACACACAGGGGATCACGTGTGCTGACTAGGTTCACCTTGCGGTAATTAGGGGCGTTAGTGGAAAATCAAATAAACAAAACTCGTCAGCAACAGTATAGTATGTCTTCCTAAAAAGAATTTAATTCACTTCTAGCTACTAATGAAAATGTTATATAAATTCTTCATTCAATAGGTATCGATATCAATTATATGCCCCTGTTACACCAGGAAAATATCTCACTACTATAATTTAAGAATAGGTGAATTAGTACCTTAATTATAAAGGATAAATGGTAGGGATTTCAATACAAATTCCATATTTGTCGCACACCTTATAAAATAAAGTCGAACTCCTTTCACTACGAACAAACATTTGCATTGATTCTTTTTCTAATAAATTTACTGTTATGATTACGTCATCATATCTTTTAGTTGCTGGAATGATGAATACTATATCTAGAATTTTCGGTGAATGCCCTTTGGAGTTGTCCTTATCTCAATGAATTTTCTATAACCAGGAAACCATAAAAGCAAAAATATTACTGCAAGAAAAATTCAGATCTCGTTAAAATATACAAATTATGCAGAATGAAAATGTTTGTAGCATTATCCATTTTCGAGAATGGAATATTCATTTTAATTTTATAGTATATTTATAACCGTACTGCAAGGGCTAAATGATCTGTCATTTATTTCTCTGATATCCAAGAATATTCAGTATAATTATATCGAACTTGCTTTAAAACAAGTAAGTCTCCAATCGTTAGAAACGAATATTTCGTTCGGATTGCAAGTTTAGCTAGCTTAGGTGTGTACTTCTCAGAAATTTAAAGTTTTGGTTCAATGTGACATTTAGGTATTTTTAAGTCTTCAAGTTTGATGGATCTGTCTTGTGGCGTGGAAGGAATAGGAAAAGCCGGTGACATCAGAGAGGTCGAAAAGTTAGTGGTCAGGCGAGTGGTTCAACCCACCAAGCACAAATCCGACCGCTCGAAATCTGCTCTAAAAGTCAAAGCCATTTCAGTTTCTGAGAAGCACGCCACTTCAGTCAGGTAACCATTCAACGTTTTTAACGTTGAGTATTGCTTCTTAGACCCCTGGATGTTTGTGTGTACGTACACTTATATTGAAATTCTTTTTGTATTTATCATGGTTAACAACATGTTGAAGCAACATACGGTACTAGCCACGGACAAACTAATACGATAACTCATTAATGTAATAAGATATCTAATTCACAGCTTCTCAGTGTCAACACATTAATAGTTTCTTTCTTTAATATTTTGTTCTAAGTTTTACGTGTTATGCATTTTCTTTGCTAATATTGTACGTATAATAATTAAGAGGGTGTTACAAAACACATATATTCATAATGTACACATGGTAGAAAACAAGTATATAACGTTATAGCATACAAAATATAATATGAGAGGGAAGGGCCATTGTTAGCTATATAACCAGTAATATAAAATTACGAGAAATGCAGTAGTATCTACGTAAGCATGTAACGAACATTGAGTTCATAATTTAGACAATGGAAGTTTGTAAATATATATATATATATATGTGTGTGTGTGTGTGAGTAACATAAACTGTTATTGGATATAATTTGGACAGATCACAAATCAGGTACATTGATACATACATACAATTCAAATACGTATACTAAGAAAACGGTTGAAGGGAACGCTAACAGAAGCTTGCCAGTCTTCGAGAGGAAGTCCCTGTATAAGCTCGTCTCTAAATAGATGCTAAAACTGCGGATTTAAAGTATACCACTTATACATATTTTAACATGATAAAGGTAATGGTGATTTCTGAATATGTACATGTGGTTTATATAAAATACAAGTGAAATGGTTAACAGAATACATGTGCGCAATACATTTTAACATTCTACATACCTAAACCTGATAAGACACAATTGCTCTCCGACTCAAAATACGGCAACCGCGGCACAATTATAAAATAATAATTACAACATACTAACACACACATACACACACAAGAGTACAGATGTACGATCATCAGATTCTAGTCTACGAGAACGTCGTGATACATCACAAGGTACGGGCATCACGACAACCTATAGGTACGTAATACAGCATCCATCATCTCCCAACGGTCCATCATCACCAATAGTGGGGTCCTACCATGGAGGAACCGCTACAAAGTGCATAAGAAAATAAGGGCTTATACTTCCCGCGGATTAACAATTTAGATGGAAGAATGGTATGATTAAAAGCCATTATACATTATAGGCAGATCTTTGGATGTGAAACAGAAAAATAAGGAGGAAACATAAACAGCAAATCATGTCTTTCTCAGTTTGTCATAAAACTCGTCATGCTATGCTTTTGTGTTTAGAAACGGATTTAATTTAAAAAATCACGTGGGAATAAAATTTACTGTTGAGAGAGAACTTGACTTTTATGTATGTCATTTGCATCATATTTAGGGAGTTTTGCTTTATACATTAGTAAACATTGCATCTAGGTTATTTATTTGAAGTAGAACGTCTACTTGTACCATGATTCCTGCAATTGTTTTATGAAAAACGAATTCAAGTTCCAATCTTGCCGTTTATTGTTATTATTTCTCTTCATCAATATAACATTGAAATTTCTTACCTGAAGCTATGAAAAATTCGAAGTAAACAGTCAACCATTGAGATAAGAGTTATAAACCTGTGAGAAGTGCAACGTAACTAAGAGTTTGAAGGTAAATAAAGTATAATGATTGTTTTTGAAAAAATCTAACGAGCATAGCTATTTTTAAATTAAGAAACCTTTATAAATTAGAATTTAACGTGCAGAGAAATGCATCCTCTAAAGCGCTAACAGCGATTAACTTCGTTGGTCAGTTATTTTTAATAATCCCCATGTGCAAGTTTATCGTAAATACATTGTCAAAATGACATGACTGCTGGAAAATCTACTACCAGTATTCCATACACGGTACCTTAGGTTTCTTTAACAGCAAATCGCCGATGGTGACTTCTAGAAATCTTAAACTATCAGTTCACTATTGAGTTTACTTCAGCACGGAATTTCCTTTGGATAAGTTAATTCCCTAGAAGCTGGCATAACTACTTTTTTCAACAAAATCATAGCTCTGGATATGGCCAAATAGAAAGCAAAATATGTTCCATTATATGAAAATTCGAGCATCTAACTCTATCTGAGGCCAATAGTCTTGGTCCTCCAAGCAATGTCCTCTGAATGCCTAGTTCACTAATGTTTGTATTATTTTGTTATAATGTAATCAACTGAATGAATAGAACCTAACAAAACGCCAACTGCGCTTTTAGTGGGTAGAGCACTCTTCGAATTCTAGATTTTCAGTTTCTTACAACCAACTGAGTCGGACATTGGCACGAAGTTAACTTTATTACAGATTATTCCGGTGAATCTACAGCATCCGAACAAAGTATGCACTCTTTCTTACATTGTCAGAAAAGGAAGAGGCTTAAACTTTCAATGATCAACACATTCAAAACTAGCATTGGCACTTTTATTATAAAATTAAAGTTATTGGTAACACATAATTTACTGGTAGCAGAAAGAGGTGCGTGCTAACCCATGTTGTCCTTCTCGCAGACCACTCACAAAAGAGAGAGAATGCTGACTGCCCCTTAGTATCTACTCCACTCAAACATTCTACGTCATTACCGGCCCAATGCTGTCAACCGCTGAATATATGACTTCCCCAAATACGTCAAAATAGTTCCTAAAAACGCGCTAAATGCCACAATACTTAACTGGTGACATATTGATGCTTCCCCTATTTGTTCCTTATTGGCTACATGTGATTTTGTATTCGGCCTCCGTGGTCAAGATGTACCATGCTAGCCTCTAGTTCCCTAGATCACGGGCTCAAATCCGGCGAAGAGTAATGGAATTTTTCGGGCTTAAAAATACATAGCATGGCTTCCTGCCGATGATCCCGTGCCGTAGATATACGGCACGTTAAAGAATCTCAAGCCCGACGAAGAGGCATCTGAGAAAAATGGAACGCTAAGAACCATAGTAGTTAAAGAGAGTCCATAAATAAAACTCGATTCAATTTATGCAGCTTTGTGGATTATATAGCAGTAATTTTAAGGTACCTGCAAATATCTTAAGACATCACTCATTACTTTATTGCAAAGAAGAGGTATTATTTTACACTATTGTAAACTCCGAAACAAATACCAACGTTTTTGCAGTTTTGCCTTTCCTAAAGCCTTACGTTCCTATTATAAAGAACTTTTCGAAACAAAATTAGCTTTTAATATTTGTGCCTTTAATTACACAAATTTCGGATTTATAAATAAAGAAAAATAAGGTTTAGCATATTTCAACACTGCAATATTCTGTGTATACAAACCAAAACTTTTGCTTCTAGCTTTCTTTTAATGTATGCATCATGTTAAGCGGCAATGTGCCTTAAATGGATCTTCAACTTCCGTTTTAGATGCCATAGATACATAGAAGTTCCACACTGATGAAAGAGTGGTTTAAGGGACTCAAGAATATTTGAGGCGAGTTTCATCGGAATAAACAGTCCCTTCTAGTAGAGTTACACCAGTTTTTTAGACTTTTATTAGGTACCACACTTAACTATCTACCTCCAAAACCATCTAATCAGCGAGACATCTATCGCGTGAATCCAATGTTAAAATCAGCCGTAAAAAAAGCAATCTGAGCAAGGGGAGAAATAATTAGCCATAACCTATTAAATACAAGCTTGTCCAAAATGGGTACTATGCAGTCATGTCACACAATAGAAATTAATATTTCAATTTTGTTACATGTACTAGACATAAATACCTAGTGATACTAGATTAATAAAGTTAAAAATTCATACAGGCTTTAGGTAAATTAAAAGGGGTAATATACAAGAAGAAGTTCGAAATGGAAACAAACAGCTCGCCTAGTATTCAGCTATATTAATACACTTGCAAAGTGTAGACATTCGAATCACCTAATGGATCTGTGGTATAATGCTATTCGTTTAGTACTACGAAGTGGCAGCACAAATTCAAATCCTATATAGTAATCAGTTATTTATTTCCCCTTTACTTTATCCATTTGGGCTTGGTACTGGATATTTTGGCATATAATTCATAAACAAGTTAAAGTGCTTTTAATTTTGAAGTTAGGTAAGAACAAACTAAAGATAATATGTTTCGTAGTCTCCTACATGCACTTGAGAAGTAAATAAACATTCAGTAAATAGAAAAAGTCCTAAAGCACCGGATAGAGTACACTTCATTTACACTCTCATGATAATTAGTGATATCCTGGATAAACTCCCCTGCTCAGGAGCTAAAGAATTAAAACTGAATAAATGAGTAAATAAATAAATTTAAAATAATAAATATTTTTAATGGAACTAGGGTTTAACTCTCCGTCTTCGAGTTGCCATAGTAATTTCGGAGCGTTAATCCACTCGATCTTGTAGAAGGTATTTTATTGTATTGTTATTTTAGCACCACGCTTTGGGCGTCAATTTGAAGTAGTTTGTATTGAAGGAGTTGTATTATATTTCTTGAGTACACTTTTTTGCATCTGTTTAGTAACGCTGTCTGCAGGCAACTGAATTCTAAATTTGTAAAATTTTCTCCTTTTCAGTTTCTGACTGGCTAATTCTACTCCAAAAGAATACTTTCATTTAACTAAAGCTTTTTTTGGTTGTTGATTGGCTATTTTATAAACTGTCACTAAAATTACATTATTGCTTCCAAGAAACAGTAGTAATATTGTTAAACTCTCAAACTTATTATTGCCTCAAGGTTACCTCATTGTTAGCAACGTATAACCTATTATTCTCACAGCTCCTACATTATTAAATTACGTAATACATACATTTACATAACATTATTAAACATGGATAAAATAATATAAACATTTGCAATGACTGTTATATACGTTTTACAAATTATTACATACACATATTGCTTCATGGCGGGCTGTTATTGAATTTATATATTTTATAATTAGACTGAAATTATTTAAGTGTTAGAAATACTGCCTCAATCTTCGTCGAAATGTTTTACAGAAAACCATTTCTATACTATTCTGATTTGACACATACGATTACTTTTTAAGTTCTTTATATATGTACAATAATTAATAATTAATATCGCCTAGACACGCGAATGCATATTTTACATTACAAGAATCGTAGGTTCAGAGAGACACATATGTTTAACAAAAGGGAGCTCTTTTCGTGTTAGAAATGTGTCCTATTCACTGCTATTATTATATTCTATCCCTTATAAATAAACCTAGTAAACAATCCCCACTTATATCAAATAATGAGCAAATAGCAAACCTGTTAAGGTCGAATACAAAGCCAGGTACTGTAGGAACATATAATATGAGATAAAAAGTTGAAAGTTGGACAACCCTGTTGGCATAAAGATAGCTTCGCATGAGAGCATGCAATAAAGTGATTTAAAATGATTGGACAACGTTATCCAGTGCGCCAACATTTGTACAAATGGTAGCATTATTCGCATAATTGCAAACTCATATTTATTGAACTGGGAGAGAAAAGTCGCCACTCTAAACAAGAGAAGCGCTTGCATAACTTGTTTTTATCTGTTGACAGTGCAATGTAAAATGACTAAACACGCCGGTAATGTTTGCGATGGCATTTTATGATAAATGCGAGGCATGTTTAATGTTTCTAATTAAACATTAAGCGTTTTGACGACCTGATCATGCGGAATTTATAGCAATAACAGTATGTGTTTGCTGATTCCCTGCTTTATTTGCTGTTATGATCGTCCTTTCTCCTGTAATAACCGCATGTTTATAATCATGTTAGTGTTTTTAGCAACTACCTGAAAAATGTGGGGTTCAGATGCCCCAGCTAACGAGTTATTCACACTGCAGTTTACTCTATCAATATCTGTACCCTCTTTCCTAGATACATATGTAGTTCACCGAATTACGGTTCGTCATTCCATAGTGTCTCTTCCGATTTTTACTTTCTCTACTACGTATAGTAAGTAGGGCAAGTATTGTATTCAACCCAAAAATTCGATACCGAGATTTCACCGGAAATACATGTTTTGAGACCCCCTGAATCCAAAAAAACATTTTTGGAAACATGTCCGTGTGTGTGTGTGTCTGTGAACAGCATAACTCAGAAACGAACAATCGGATAAACACCAAACTTGGTATTTAGGTTCAGTGTCTTCCAGATATGCGACACGAAGGTTTTTCAAGAAAATCCCCCACCCCAGATTACCCTTTACATGGAACATTTTTCGAAAATTTTAATTTTCTCAAAATTGGCTCTAACGATTTTGATTAAAATATCATATGTTTAAGATATTTTTATGACAAATAAAATGTATATCTCCAATTTTCTGGGAAACTCTCCAAAAGTATTCTTCATTGTGAACGACTTTTGCATAACTGGTAAACCATAAGAGATAGACAAGATTTTACTACAGAACAAATGTAGATCGCGTTAAAATACACAATATATGTCATGTACATTTTTTTGTTGGGTGAACCATTTTCGAGTAATTGCTTGTTATTCCCTTAAATTTTCCAATACTTATACTTTTTCTCAAATTCGTTATTCACTTTTTTTGTCGTGGTAATGCAAAGAGAATGGAATACTCCACTAGCAACCAGCTCTTAAAATATTTGACTATCGCTTAAACACTAGCAATTCCCCTTGCATCTACAAGAAAATTAGCAATAAGATTAACATCTCGATTAACGTGAAGCATATGCAGAATAAGCGTTTGTAAAAATAGTTCGTACAAGGGTAGAGAAAGTCATGTGAGTGTAACACATCAGATTTTTTAATAGTAACCCCAATGGTGATAAACCCCAAAAAGTTGCAAATTAATCACAAGGTATGCAGCTGTAATACAAGTATTGTTTTACAACTGCATATCACCAAAATGGCTCTAACTATATTCATTAAAATACCACAAGTTTTAAGATATCTGTATGATAAATGAAATATACAGGATACTTCAGAATTAGATCGATCAACTTTAAGGGATTTTATAGGGGTGTTGGGGGAACAATTGGAGATAAGACTCTTATTGTCCCAGAGCGCATGATTTTATGCAACAAGCCAAAATTAATTTGAGCCAGTACGTCACTGATACCATCTGAATGGTATATGAAAGCATTTGCTGCACTACCAAGAAATACACATGTGTGGCACAGTGGTAAATAGGGAGCTTTAAGCCAGCGACACCAGATTCCATTTTTCTTTCTTCTTTCTTCAAATTATTGATTGTGAAGGATATGGAATACTGCGCTACTCCATTTGTTATTATCGCTGCTTTTAAATGTAATCAAGCAAATTAAAGGAATGCATTTTGAACAGGAATGTACAGGGTCATTCAACAAGAGTGAGCTATCTTTAACATGTGATAGCTGCCATTGTTATTGAGTTACAGCAGTCATTTTTTTCATGTGGTTAAAACTTTTATTGACAAATAGCCATGGAACGTTACAGCATTCAGTAACGTGTAGAACTTGTGAAAATTTATTATCAAAATGGATCATTTGTTCGCCAAACCTTCCGTGTATTGCGTGAAGTTTACGTTGTGCATAATCGTCCCTGCGAGAGATCGATTCGGCGTTTGATCGATAAATTTGAAAGAAATGGTTCTGTCAGCGATCAAAGAACGCCTGTACCTAGTCGACATAAGCGCTCCAACGAAAAATCAGCGCCATTCGTGAGAGTGTATGCGAGAACGGAAACAAATCAATTGCTCGTCGAGCGCAAAAATTGGAGCTCTCGCCGACCACAACTTGGCGAATTCTGCATCTGAACTTGAAGTTTCACGCTTACAAAATGGTGTTAACTCAAGAACTAAAGCCCAACGATCATAGGTTGTGCCGTGTATTCGCTGCCTGGTATATGGAGCAATTGGAAGCTGACACGGATTTTTGTCGAATAATCATCTTCAGCGACGAAGCCCACTTTTGGATGGATGGTTGTGCTAACAAACAAAAATTGCCACTGTTGGAGCAATCACAATCCAATGCAGATTAAAGAATGACCACTCATCCCCAAAAAGGTTACTGTGTGGTGTGGAATTTGGTATGGTGGAATCATTGGTCCATATTTTTTCCAAGATGAAGATGGAGAAGCTCTAACTGTCAATGGAGAAAGATACCGGGCTCTTATAAGGGACTATTTTTGGCCTCAATTACATGGTATGGATCTCAGAAACATTTAGTTCCAGCAAGATGGCGCCACATTCATACTGCTCTCGAAACAATCCATCTTTTGAAGGAGAAATTCAGAAGTTTCATCATTTCCCGTGGTGGTGATGTTAACTGGCCTCCGAGGTCATGTGATTTAACGCCGTTGGATTACTTCTTGTGGGGTTATGTTAAATCTCGAGTTTATGTCAACAAACCAGAAACAGTAAACGATCTTATGAATGACATCACGCATGTTATTCGTGAAGTTGGTTCTAATTTACGTTCTTCTGTCATTGCTGTCATTGAAAATTGGGTCAACCGTATACGCGCAACCCAACGAAGTCGCGGCGGTCACTTAACTGATGTTCTCTTCCACACGTAATGACATTAATTATGTTACAAAATAAAAAAACAGATAAATCTCTATCATTTATAGAATGTGTTTTATTTAAGTTCAAAGATAGCACACTTTTGCTGAAAGACCCTATACAACGTAAGTTACGGTAATGTTTTATACATACTCATGAAACGTAATTAGAATCCTTTATGGAGTGACTTCAAAAAATGGCGTTACCATGACCTTGTTTTTCTTCTCGTGTTTAAGATTAGTGGTGCATGCATACGCGAATAGCAATGGTAATTTTAATTTCTGAATTATTTCCAGCCTATTGTGAAATTAAAACGTACATTTCATTTTTCATTCATTATCTATAACATTTCGACTTCGTTTTCGTAAATTTACACCTGTGTTAGACCACCGTCTTGTTATTGCCGTTGCATTGTTTAAAACGTTACATCATTCCCTAATTATTTCTTACATCCATGTAACAGGATATTTATTTCCGCTTCTTTTGTAGAGCGTTTTATCATTAATTTCTACAGTTAAACAGCAGTGAATATAACCACAGTGACCTTCAGAAACGAACAGGCGCCTGAGCACTGCAAGCGCTGTGCGAACAGGAATATTGCAGGTGCTCCTAAGCAATAGATTTAAAGAATATAATAAACCCTCTTTAGAAATGCCTTCGTTACACTAAAGCTAAATGTTTTTTTCATAATTATTAAGAAATTAATTACCATTGCTATTGGCGTATGCATGCCCCTCTAATCTTAAACACAAGCAGAAAAACAAAACATATTTTATAGAGGGAATCAAAAACAGCTTTTTACTTTCGCTACTTCGTATAGCAAGTAGGGGAAGTATTGCATTCCACCCAAAAATTCGATACCGAGATTTCACCGGAAATATATGTTTTGAGACCCCCTGAATCCTAAAAAAGGATTTTTGGAAACATGTCCGTGTGTCTGTCTGCGAACATCATAACTCAGAAACTAACAGTCGGAAAGCACCAAACTTGGTATTTAGGTTCAGTATCTTCCAGAGATGCGACACGAAGGTTTTCAAGAAAATCCCCCACTCCAGACTATCTTTTACATGGAACTTTTTTCGCAAATTTTAATTATCTCAAACATGGCTCTAACGATTTTGATTAAAATATCATATATTTAAAATACTTTCATGACAAATAAAATATACATCTTGAATTTTCTGGGTATGTCTCCAAAAGTATTCTTCATTGTAAACGACTTTTGCATAACTGGTAAACCACAAGGGATAGACAAAATTTTACTATAATAAAATTGTAGATCGCGTTAAAATACACAATTTATGTCATATACATTTTTTTGTTGTTGAGTGAACCACTTCGAGATATTGCTTGTTATTCCTTAAATTTTCCAGTACTTATACTTTTTCTCAAATGGGAATTCGTTTTTGTCCTGGTAATGCAAAGAGAATGGAATGCGTCACATAGCAACCAGCTCTTAAAATATTTGACTATCGCTTAAAGCCTACCAATTCCCCTTGCATCTACAAGAAAATTAACAATAAGATTAACATCTCGATTAACATGAAGCATATGGAGAATAAACGTTTGCAAAAATAGTTTGTACAAGAGTAGAGAAAGTCATGTGAGTGTAACACATCAGATTTTTTGTCCTGGTAATGCAAAGAGAATGGAATACTCCACATAGCAACCAGCTCTTAAAATATTTGACTATCGCTTAAAGCCTACCAATTCCCCTTGCATCTACAAGAAAATTAGCAATAAGATTAACATCTCGATATCTCGATTAACATAAAGCATATGGAGAATAAACGTTTGCAAAAATAGTTTGTACAAGAGTAGAGAAAGTCATATGAGTGTAACACATCTGATTTTTCATTACAGCAACGATGTTGCCGAGTGAGTCATCCTTGTGAGTGGCAACAAGTGCTTTCATAGATGTCTATTTGACTTTCTGCAAATGTATAGGAGTGCTATCTCGTGTTTCACTGGCGCTTCACAAAAGGACATGTGTATTTCAGAAAATCAGAGTTCACAAATTGAAATACTCACTGTCAGCTGTTGCCGTATACCTGAATAAAAAATACGATTTTCTACGGATCCTGGACGTGAATAAATAAAGCTTAAGCAGGAATGTAACTGTGATTTGTCTTGCACACTGGTTGTTTCTTTTCAAGAACTAAGAGCGTAATCTTTCAATTCGTAAACACAGTAGCGTACTAGTCTTGAACTTGAACTTGGAGTCTAGTGTCGCTGACTTGAGAACTCCCTACTGAGCCATACATGTGCACTTCTTAGCAGTGCAGAAAATGTTTGCATATACCACTGAGGTGGTATCAGCGGCGTACCGCTCAAATTAATTTTGGCTTATTGCACAAAATCATGCGCTCTGGTACCATAAGTGTTCTATCTCCAATTGCTCCCACAACACCTCTCTATAATCCCTTAAAGTTAATCAGTCGAATTCTGAAACATCCTGTGTATATTTTGAATAGCCTCTGAAGTCTTCTTCATTCATTTTTGCGTAACCGTTAAATGTAAGGGATAGATAATATCTTGCTATACAAAAAAATGCAGATTTCATTATAGCATACAGTTTAAGTCGATTTTTTCTGCGGAGTTAACCATTTCCGAGATATTCCTTGTTATTAGTTTGAGTTTTCATTTACTTACAACTTTTCTCAAATGGGAAGCCGTTATTGTTTTTTCTTTCTTCGGCTCGTGCAAAGAGCAGGGAATTTCAAAGCCGTTACATAGTGACACGCTCTTAAAAAATCTGACTGTCGCTTTACCTATTGTGTGTTTTATTTACAAACGGAATGTGTAGCCAGAAGTAGCTATGCGGGCGGTAATGAAAATTTTAGAACGCTATGTTTCTAAAAAAATGAAATTTGTTTATATTTGACAGCTACTTTCTAATGTTTTGGAGTTGAGTTTGTTCTATTTGCTCTAATAGCTTGTTAATTATGATCATTTAAAGATTTTGCGTTCACCCAAAAATGAATTCGACTAGAGAAAATTTCCGGACCATGATTTTTTAAGATTTTTAATCGTCATTAGCGTCTAAACAATGTGAAGATCTGCTTAGAAATGCATTTGGCGAAGAAGTGCCTTCTAAGGCAACAATTTATAATTGGTATAGCGAATTCAAAAGAGATCGGGTTTTGCTTAGTGATGAATTTCATGAAGGACGTCCAAGAGCTACCTGATAACCTTAGATGTTGAGGGCCCATAAACCCCATCTCATCATCATCATCATCATCATCATCATCATCATCATCACCAAGAGCTACCTACGAGGGTCGGTTGATAAATCCCGGTCCTCTTAATGAAAACAACATTTAAACAATTTTTTTTTGTTTCTCAACATAATTTCCAGAAAGGTTAATACACTTGTCATACCGGTGTTCTAATTTAATTAAATCATCTCTGTACTGCTATTTATCAAGGTCCTCAAAATAGCTGTTTACCGCATCAATGGCCTCCTTGTTGCTGTGAAATCTTCGTCCTCCAAGAACTTTTTTGAGATTAGGGAACAGGTGGTAGTCACTGGCGAATAGGGTGGATGTTCAAGCAATTCGAACTTTAATTTGCAAATTTTCCCCATTGCAATGACTGAACGATGGGCCGGAGCATTGTCGTGATGAATCAAGATTTTTTTTGTTGCCAAATGAGGTCTTTGTCTTTTCACCTCATCACTCAAACGTTGCAGCAAGCTTGCGTAGTAGTCATCAGTGATACTTCTACCCTTTTCCAAGTAATCAATAAACATAATTCCCTATGCATCCCAGAAAACACTCGCCATAACCTTGTTAGCTGACAAAATTGACTTTGCCTTTTTTGGAGTTGGTTCACCTGGCGCAATCCACTGTTTTGACTGTGATTTACTTTCTGGAGTGCAGTGATGTATCCAGACTTCATCCATAGTAATAAGCCGTCTCGAAAATTCATTGGGATTTTTACGGTAGAGCTCCACATTCTTAACGGAAACAGTTTTTCTATGCAACTTTTGATCAGGTGTCAACAAACACAGCACCCACCACGCATAGACCTTGCGAAAGCCCAAACATTTACTTAAAATATTACCTGAACGTTCTTTTGAAATGTTTACAGCCTCTGCTATCTCAAACAACTTTAATCTGCGGTCTTCCAGTACTAAATGATGAAAATTTTCAATCATCTCCGGAGTTGTGACTTCCACGTGGCGTCCAGAGCGAGGCTCATCACTAGTGCTCGTACGTCCCATTTTAAACTCTGCAACCCACCTTTTAATCATTGAATATGAAGCGGCAGAGTCTTTCAATGTACTGTCCATTTCCTCCTTGATTTCCTTAGGCGTTAAGCCTTTCAAATGGAAGTATTTAATCACTGCTCGTTTTTCCAAATCCTCCATTTTCGTAAAACCTCTAAAGTGGTCTTGTTTAGAATGCAGTCATTCAAAAACTAAACAAGCTATTGACCTGTAACTATGGATACAAGTTAGTCTAGAGTAAAGCAATACGATGCTACCGTCTAACTGTACTAGTGACGCCATCTCTGTGTGAGGCCCGGGTTTTATCAGCCGACCCTACGGATGAAAATATTGTCACGATACGTGAGGGGCTTGTTATCGCGTTCATTATTTTAGATTAATTTATATTATTTCTTTAACCTGTCACAATTTTCTAAATTTATACAGAATTATATATTTTATATTTTCTTAGCTTACTTAAGTTTTCTCAAGCTATGTACGTGACAGGATATACTTGGCATCCTGTGGTAGTCCCCATGGGCTTTACCTTAATTTCCGAATGGAAACTTATAGAACAATGTTGCATGATGCAAACTAAGAGATGTCACGCGTCTTTAGAAACAACCTGGAAACCCACACAAATCCAGGGCGATGGCATAGCGCATATGGTAAACGTCTTGATCGTCTTGACGGCCGTTCTGCTCCTCGGAGACGTACCGCTGACATTTCTCCAAGCCCCAATGGGGAATCTTCATAGAAAGTTTTATTAATG
This sequence comes from Deroplatys truncata, assembly GCA_030765065.1. Classification (NCBI taxonomy): domain Eukaryota; kingdom Metazoa; phylum Arthropoda; class Insecta; order Mantodea; family Mantidae; genus Deroplatys; species Deroplatys truncata. Next base: position 34,744,795 of record CM060982.1, on the reverse strand, counting down.
TCACTACTTAATTCGTAACTAGAATCAATTGTAATTATTGTAAATCACACACTGCAATAACATCCTTTTTCTGAACAAGCCAAATGTACCATTTAATCAGTACATGCTATACATGTATCTGTCCCTCTATCCTGATCATCTCTACGCCCCCAAGTCACTTCCTGGGGGAAGTGACAATATAGCCGCTATTCGAGTAATGCTTGAAGAAGACAACGGGCAACTTATGACTTTATTCGCTACATTGGGCATATTACATCAATAGTTAGACGTAAGAAGACCTTGTTGTCAATAGATTCCGCATAAATCGATTCCAGATGAAAAACAACAACGCATTGATTGGTGTAGAAAAAACTGTGGAAAAATTCCAAGGTAACACTTCAAATTTAGTTTGGATTATCATTGCTGGTGATTGGATTTATTGTTATGATCCTGAAAGAAAAGTCAATCGGCACAATGGGCCAAAAACAGAACCCAGTTCGACAAATTCGCAGTACTGGTAAGAAGATGGTTGGTAGTTTTGTTTTTACTTTTTCTACTACGTATAGTAATTAGGGGAAGTATTGTATTCCACCCAGAAATTCGATACCGAGATTTCACCGGAAATATATGTTTTGAGACCCCCTGAATCCTAAAAAAAGCATTTTTGGAAACATGTCCTTGTGTGTGTCTGTGAACAGCATTACTCAGAAACGAACAATCGGATAAAAACCAAACTTGGTATTTAGGTTCAGTATCTTCCAGAGATGCGAAAAGAATATTTTCAAGAAAATCCCCCCACCCCAAATTACCCTTTACATAAAACATTTTTTCGAAAATTTTAATTTTCTCAAAAATGGCTCTAACGATTTTGATTAAAATATCATATGTTTAAGATATTTTCATCAGAAATGAAACGTATATCTGGGATTTTCTGGGAATGTCTCCAAAGTATTCTTGATTGTGAACGACTTTTGCATAACTGGTAAACCATAAGAGATAGACAAAATTTTACTCCACAAATAATGTAGATTGCGTTAAAATACATAATTTATGTCATATACATTTTTGTTGTTGAGTGAACTATCTTCGCGATATTGCTTGTTATTCCCTTAAATTTTCCAATACTTATACTTTTTCTCAAATTCGTTATTCATTTTTTGTCCTGATAATGCAAAGAGAATGGAATACTCCACATAGCAACCAGCTGTTAAAATATTTGACTATCGCTTAAAGCCTACCAATTCCCCTTGCATCTACAAGAAGGTTAGCAATAAGATTAACATCTCGATAGATTAACATGAAGCATATGGGGAATAAGCGTTTGTAAAAATAGTTTGTACAAGAGTAGAGAAAGCCATGTGAGTGTAACAGATTTTTTTCTAAAATGGACCTATGCTACTTAGCACTAAAGGATAGACTGTTACTGATACACAGTTACTGAAGAAGCTTGTGAAAAATGCCCAAAATAAAAAGTAATGTTACATAATCGTAGCATACAGCAAAACTAACAACTATCTGGATGCCCTGAAGGTCAGCACCATTGACCCTCCACCTTATATTTAGCACCTTGTGATTTCTTTTTGTTTCCAAAAATTTAAGATAAAACGCTTGGAATCATTTCTCCGTCAGGTAAATCAGTGGATATTAAAACTCCTGGTTCTAAGGTGGCTCAGGAAGAGTGGCAACAATTGCTCTAAGAACTGGTTTCATCGAATTTAAAAATGCATTTATGTTCATGAAGAATATTTTGAAAAACAATAAAAACATTTAAATATTTTTAAAACTATTCTTATTTCATTTTCTATAACTTTTCAGTGTCCCCTCGAAGAATAATAAGATTTTGTAAGAATAATTTGTAGAAGAGGAAGAGAGTTTTACGGTGGTAATTATTCATTATTACCATGAAATACCTACTCACCCACTCACAAACTCAACGTAGAGTAAGAAATGCTTCTGGATAAACAAATATTTGCTCTCCCCAACCAAGGAATTGCACCCGGAACCTCTGCGTTCAGATCGCTCGACCCAGAGTTAACTTTCCTTCGTTTAATGTTTTCAAACACTATGACTGACAATACTCATTTAGGTTGTATACAGTCACTGTAAGTTAATTCTAATTTCTTGAATTGAAACTTTCTCAGCATATATTAAAATCCTGATGCTAAAATTATCTAAAATTCAGTAAGTTACAGAAACGAGCACAAGGTACACGCCAGATCTCACTTAGCAACGTTTCTTAGAATTTTCCGGGAGGCACTCTCTTTGAAGAATGGTTCTGTCGTTGGCTTTTGGTTTGAAAAGCGGAATACACGTGACCAATTAAGCTCAAGAATACTATACGGGCTTTTGTGTTCGAAGAAATGTATTGTCGATATTTATTTTATTGGCTTCTTTTGAGAGCAGAATGCTTATTTTCTCACGCATCACTTACGCTACAGATAACTAGCTCCCTCATCACAAAGTGTGCTGTGACTCTTTGTATTGTGGTTGCCTTATTGATGCCATTTACTTTGGTTAATGTACTACTTTACATAGAAACGTTTAAATCCTTGCAAAAAATATGTTTTTCTTAAGCTTATAGCATTCATAAATATCTCTCTTCGTAAAATAAGAAAGACTACGTATATAGGCAACTGAAGGAAAAAATCCTTAACGATACAAAAATAGAATAATCATCAAAACTAAATGAATAAAGAAACTCAGAAGAAGCACCTGTTAGCTTAGATACAAAGAAACAGAACACGAAGCAGAAGAAGATAGAATTATCATGTGTGATACTCACATGACTTTTTCCAGCCACTGTCTGTTTTTATATATGAGAGCGGATCGAAAAGTAACCCACAACAATTGTTTTACAAAAAGTTTAATAGCTATAACTTCAACAAAAACCACAAACAAACTTACACCTTTTACCTACTTTTCGACATAGTCACCAAGTTTCTCAACATATTTCTCCAATCGTGATACCAGTTTCAATATGCCCTGTTCGTAGAAGTCCGTTTCCTTGGAGTATAGCCATCTGCGACCAGCTGATTTCACTTCCGCATCTGTCGCAAAGCGTTGGCCGGCCAGGAATTTCTTCATGGGACCAAACAGATGAAAGTCCGGCCGTGCAAGGTCCGGACTGTATGGTTGATGCTGGAGCACCTCCCAAACAAATTTGGCGATTTTCTGACGAACAGCAGCAGCATTTTGACATCATCAGCATTCATGTTGTGGCGTTTGTCTCGAAGGGCAAGACACAACTTCGCCAAAGTTTTCAGCAGGCTGCAGCATTCACAGTGGTCCCGTGTTCAGCAAAGTCCACCAATACAACACCATGCATATCCCAGAACCCCGTCACAAACATTTTCCTAGCAGATTGATTCACTTTGAATTTGTTCTTCACTGGGGAACCAGCATGTTTCCACTCCATACTTGCCTGCTTGATTTCGGGAAGGTATGCCCACGACTCATCACCAGTGACGATTCCTTTCAGAAAGTCATGCCCTTCCGCGGTGTACCGCGTTAGGTGATCCGAGCTCGTCATCATTTGCTGGCCCTTGTGGTTGTCTGTCAGGTTCTAAGGCACCCAGTGAGCACTAACTTTACGAAATTTCAACGTGTCATGAACAGTATCGTACACTGCACCATAGGAAATGTTGAACTGTTGCGATAAGGTTCGCTGTTGCAGACACCGGTCGTTCAAAATTGCCGCCTCAGTGACTGACTTCTGCGGGGTTGCAGCTGTTACCGGCCTCCCGGAGCGTGGCGAATCACTAAGGTTCACACGGCCCTCTAGGAAGAATGCACACCACCTGGAGACATTGCTATGATCCATACAACCATCCCCATACACGCCACGCATGTCTCTGCGAATATCACTCGGTTTATGCCGTTTGGCCCACAAATATCGAACCACATCCTCTCTGCTCTTCACACGTGGATGACAGTAACATGGGCGCCATTTTTGTTGCGTAGTTCATGCTTCTGTCGCTTGAGCTGCACATGAAATAAAATATACCCTTTGTAGTGAGCGCAGAAAAACCTTGTGCGTTACTTTTCGATCCACCCTAGTAGCTTCTACAAGCCACCTTCATATCAATCTTCCATATATAGTTCAATTACACATTTCGTTGTAAGTACAAGGTGGACACATAAAACCAAAGCTGTAATGAAATGTTTAAAAGGGGATCACTATATGGTGAAAGTCCACACTATTCCCACGACATCGCAAGAAACAACTGAAAGTTGATAGTACTAAAAAATTCATATCAACAAAACGGATATCTCGGAAATGGCTGATGTCACAAAAACGTTTTTTGAAATAAATTGCTGTTTTTACGATATCTACGTTTTTGGTATAGTTTTTCTCTATTTCTCATAATTTACCAGATAAAAAGTGCACATAATTCCTTCAGAATATGGAGAACTACACATGCGATGTACAGAAAATTCAAGGTGTGCGTTTTATTTGTTATACAAATAAATGTATGGTATATTACTCAAATTTGTAGTCATTTTTGAGAGAATAAAAATACTGAAAATTTTTCCATGTAAAGGGTAGTTTGGGTAGGGCGGATTTTTTGAAAATCTTTGTTTTGCATCTTTGAAAGATACCAAATGTAACTTTTGAGTCATGCCTCTCCAAGACAAGACAGGCGCGCGCGGGGACCCCTTTCTAAAAGCGCTTTTTTATTTATAGGCCCCAAAATGTGTTTTTCATTCAAATCTAGACATTCAGTTTTGGGTGGAATGCAGTGTTTGCTCTATCTAGTAGGTACTTGATAAAGGAAGCAAATCCCTGGTTCTAAAATATTTTATCCCTACTGATCAAACAAATAAAGGTACTTGAGTTTGATTTATGTAAATTGATTTTATGTTAATCATAGTCAATCAACTTAATTGTATAACCGCGGATGCTGGCACAATTTTTACCAAACTTATATAACATTTACTAAAAAATGAGACCGATTCATGCTACTTGCAGTCAATAAAGTAAAATCAGCGCTTATTAAATGTATGCTGTAAAAGGTGACAAATAAATGCAGTTCAGTATTGTACACACCATCGGACGTTAATGTGATTGAAACAAACGCCTGCTGGTGCATCACAAACCACTCCGTGCTTTCTGATCCCTGTTAACCTATGGGTGCTAGTAGTGGCGTGAAATGTGTCATTAAGCTCTACAGAAGGTGGGTGTGCATTTCTTGTGAGCCTATTTACGAAATTAGCGAACAGTAGCACTACATTTGTATGTTTTTTGCGTCAGAAGGTATAAGGCACGATCAGTGGTAATTATCTAAGTGAATTTATGTAAACACTTTGAAAGTACACAGCAATTTTATAGTGGTTTATTTAACTACACAGCTACCGAATGGCTCAGGCTGTAGCGTCTGAGATTTCCATAAAGGAGGTCCCGAGATTGATTCCTATTAGATCTGCCCCTAATCTTTTTTTTTTCCTTGGTTTTCAAGTTGATAGCATCTCTTCTCAATTCGTTTCCTTTCGTATTGTAGGTTAGTAAGGTTAGGAATGGTAGTGTGAAGCGTATGCGGTGAGTGTACTTTGAGGAGACAACTGTTTCTCCCCTAGCCTGATGCCTAAACTTCTGCCCGAACCTTCTGTGAGAATAGGAGTTAGCAGCATTCAGACCGAGCGGGCCTCAGTAACTGGTGCACAGCACCGTACGAGTCGGGCCATTAGTGCCTCCAACGTGATCCCTAGGAGGAAGCGATGAGGGGAAGACCCGAAGGGCGATAAATTCTGGACGACGATGTGCGCTAGCAAGGACTGGGTCCTTAACGATTCCAACATAACACCAATACTAACGCCGCTTAGCTCCAGAACCTGGGAATCCCGGAATACTCGAGACATTCCCAAGAAGGAAGGTTGCCCCAACAGTCCCGCCAAGCACAAGGGAGAATTCCACTCCTGCCGCAACATATCAACCTCCAGGTCCTATTACCCTGAAACAGATGTGGTTAAATAAAATGATAGAGACCGGAAATTATGGGCAAAAAGTCCTGGTTATAGGAGAACAGTACCTCAACATTCGCTTAACGACCCGGGGAAACCACGAAAAACCCATGGTCAGAGTGGCCGGCCCAATGGAAATCGAACCTGGCCCTCCCGATGCAAGAATTTCACGTTAGAGCGTTACATACTCTGTTAGGTTCTATTTTGTATTATGAACAATAATGATGTTATATTTTGACTCAAACATGCTCGTTCCATCCAGGATTTATGAACCCGTTTTGGTATTTCAATCATGTAAGAGCTAAAGTTAGAAACTGTCTTACTACCTATGTCCATTGGAAATATACTTTATCATTATTAAAATGGCTGGAGTAGTTTCCTATAGCCGGCCCTCGTAGCCGTGGTCGCTGGAGGGTATAGCTACGTCGTTCCGCCAAGCTGACGGTCGCGGGTTCGAGTCCCGCCATGGGCATAGGTGTTTGTATGTGTGTCTGCGTGTTGTATAATTGCGTAATAAGCGTTAACAAAAGCAGTAAAACAGTATGATTAAAAAAATAAAATTGCCCTGCACTCTCCCTCCCTTTCACCCCTCTCTCATAACACACACACACACACACACACACACATACATATACACAGGACTTTTTCTACAATTTAAGCATAGATTACTGAAATAAAAACAAATATTAATTGCAATTTATTACTTTTGTAGGTTTTAGTGATCAGTTGTCTGTATAGTTTAATCTGTTTATGTTAAAGATATAATAATTATGGATTTTATATACAAAGAATTAAGGGGGCAAGGGACATGTGAATTGAATATTTGAGTATCAGGGACGCCTAACTTGTAGGATCGCTAGTAATTTCAGATTATTATTACAAATACCTAAACTAAGAATGTAATCTAAAGACTCCTTTTTTCACCAGATTCTTTCAATACAATGACACAGTAAGCATTAATACTGCACTGTTCATCACTCCTTAAAATATTATTGTAATCAAATTTCTATGCGTATAATAATCCCAATGTTAAAATTAAATAGTGTTTCTCACATCCTTTTCTTTAAAGCAAAGGAAATTAATCGAATCAGTTGACGGCATACCACTGTTGTTCCGTTATTTCTTCTGGATTTCTCTTTTACACACGCGCTGCTTCAGGAACTGGTATGAGCAGGCCAGCTACTTTATTGAGTATTCTGTTAATGCCTTTTGCTCTGGGATATGTATTTTAGCATATGCTGACAACGTTGATTTAATTCAAGAAAACGAACATAATTTACAGAAGGCATTATACACGTTAAATAAGAAAGTATTTACGGAAAACAAAATAATAACATTTTGGGAAAATTAACATAAAAGATCGAAGATTGTGAATGATAACAAAATTTTGCAGCAAGTATTAAGCTCAGTATTTAGGATGCAATTGTAGTACAAACAGAAAACAGAATTGGAGAGAAATGTGAAGGTACAACAGTTAAAATTATGTGTGAAGGTTTAATAAAACCTTACAAATAAAAAAGAAAATATACAGGAATAATATTTATAAAACTATAGTTATTCCTATGCTTTTATGGGCGCGAAATCTAGGTAATGAGAAAGAGGTTGAAAATTAGAATACAGGCTGTAGAGATATACTTTATCAGAAGAACCAGAATTCCATAAAATTAGATAGAATACTTAATGAAGATGTAAGAACAGAATTAAATATATTCAGTGAATGATACAATTAAGGGACATTAAGACAAATATAAGTAACATCTTGAAATAAAGATGCCAACTAAAGCAGCATATGAATATAAATCAAAGTGTAAAAGGTATTCAGAAAGACCTATGCAAATATGGAAGAAACAATATGAGGGCGGAACAGGCAACTTGCCTAGTCCATGAAGTGGGGAAGAAGAAGAGAAGATATACTATGTGACTAAAATTATCCGGACACTCCCACAAACATACGTTTTTCATCTTAGGTGCATTGTGCTGCCACCTACTGCCTGGTACTCATTATCCGCAACCTCAGTAGTCATTAGACATACTGAAACAGCAGAATGGGACGTTCAGTGGAACTCACGAACGTGGTCAGGTGATTGGGTTTCACTTGTGTCAGAAGTCTGTACGTGAGATTTCCATACTCCTAAACATCCCTAGGTCCACTGTTTCTGATGTGATAGTAAAGTGGAAACGTAAAGGGACATGTACAGTACAAAAGCGTACAGACCGGCCTCGCCTGTTGACTGACAGATACCGCCGACATTTGAAGAGAGTCGTAAAGTGTAATAGGCAGACATCTATCCAGACCATCACACAGAAATTCCAAACTGCACCGATCCACTCCACGTACTATGAAAGTTAGGCGTGAGGTGAGAAACCTTGTATTCCATGGTTGAGCAGCTGTTCATAAGCCACACATTACGCAGGAAAATGTCAAACGGCGCCTCGCTTGGTGTAAGGAGCGTCAACATTACACGATTGAACACTGGCAAAACGTTGTGTGGAGTGACGAATCACGGTAAACAAAGTGGCGATCCGATGGTAGCAGGGTGTGGGTATGGCGAATGTCCGGTGAAGGTCATCTGCCAGCGTGTGTAATGCCAACAGTGGAATTCGGAGGTGGTGGTGTTACAGTGTGCTCGTGATTTTCCTGGACGGGGCTTGCACCCCTTGTTGTTTTGCGTGGCACGATCACAGCGCAGACCTACATTGATATTTTAAGCACCTTCTTACTTCCCACTGTTGAAGAGCAATTCGGGGATGGCGATTGCATCTTTTAACACGATCGAACGCCTGCTCATACTGCACGGGCTGTGGCGGAGTGGTTACACGACAATAACATCCCTCTAATAGACTGGCCTGCACAGAGTCCTGACTTCAATCCAATAGAACACCTTTGGGATGTTTTGAAACGCCGACTTTGTGCCAGGCCTCACCGACCTACATCGATACCTCTCCTCAGTTCCGCACTCCGTGAAGAATGGGCTGCCATTCTCCAAGAAACCTTCCAGCACCTAATTGAAAGTATGTCTGCGAGAGTGAACGCTGTCATCAAGGCTAAGGTTGGGCCAACTCCATATTGACTTTCAGCATTACCGATGGAGGTCGCCGCGAACTTGTACGTCATTTTCAGCCAGGGGTCCGGATATTTTTGATCACGTAGTGTACATAAAGTGGAAAGTGGATCTCCCAAACATTTTAAAATTATGAAATTTTAAACGTTGCTGAAATGAGTACATTATTCAAAGCAGTCCAAACATCCGTAGTGCAAGTAGAAAACTAAATATTAATAACTAAAGTGCTAGCAGTATAATGAACAGAAGATGTTTTAATTGCTCACTTGAAAGCAGATCTGTATATGGAGACCAATACGTACGTTGGTTTGAATTTTGTTGGTAGCTCTGGTAAGGGTTGTTATTTACTCGTCTAAGAAGCTTACTAAAGGTAGGAGAGAGAAGCTTCTACCTATAGATATGCGCTAACTACGGCAGACCTTGCCGTCGTCATGACAACCTTAACATGGTGCTGTCACCAGGCAACTAAACCCACATGAGGCTTCTCTCTCCATCATACAGCTTCGCCAAGAAGAAAAACTGCCTCAATAAAATTACTTTCTCGTTTTTACCCTCCGTTTCCATTTTATTTGCTTCCCAGCAGCTTTGAAGGTTATCCTACTGGAGAAACGTCAACAGGTGAAACTTATATGCATTATTCGGACGCAGAATTCATAGCTTTAATCTCAAAACTCAATTTTTTCTTCTTCCAAGCAATAGTTCTGGCAATATTTTTATACCAGTTAACAAAAGTTATCTTCTCCGATCAATATGACAACGGATTCATCCACACATACGCTTCATATATACACCACTTATAGGAGCTAAGAGATTAGAAATTAGCAGACTTCATTCTAAAGTGAATGCAGTATGAGAATACCCCCACAGCTACTTATGATCATAGGGACTCGATTTTCGGGTACGTACTGACGGCATACTCGAAGCAAATACATTTTTCCTTTTAAGAAATAGCTCATCACTTCTGGCTAAGGAAATGTGTTTATTAGAATTTTTTTTTCATAGATCGATCTCCGTCCATGCCATCCCATCAATTATCTCGGACCTAACAGAGCATTCCTCGCGTAGTTCCAAAATAGTTCTTAATAGAGATGTGTACCTGCCATGTATTATTAACAACTGTTGCTTACTGCTTGTATGACGCGCGACGTGTCTACGTTTTGAGTAAATTTCATAGTATACTTACGTACTCTAATTATGCTTTCTCTGTTTCTTTTTGTCAGTAATCGAGCTACGTCCCAACTTATGGCGTAATGCAACATGATAATTTTATGTAATTAGTGTGTCTTATCTACATTTTTAACCTAAACCGAACGTCATTTTTAATACGTGACAAATGGTGAGGGCGCCACTCGTAGGCATTCCTTGATTCCGTGCCATAATGAGCATAATGGTATAGGTTCTTCCCTGCAATCTTGCTTGGTTAGGAATACGGTGTTACCTACACTTAATTCGTTCCGTTTTGCATCTCCACTATTTTTTTATTACAGGACGCTTATTTTCTTTACATCACAAAAAAACTTCGGTTTAGAGAGGTTCTAGTAGAATATGTCAACGTTACTTCTAGACGCTGGTAGTGGTCATACAGTGACAGCACATGCAAACCTTTAAGCTATAAACGTTGAAAAAGCACAATATGCTAGGATTTATTAGACTTAGTTTAGCAGATACACTTCCTGTTGTTTTCAACTTTGCCTCTTAGAAGCTTATTTTTAATTTCTCAACTGGGTTTCTCAAGAACTGTTTGGTAAACATTCTTCACATACATATAATTTCTTTTCAACGAGAGATCTTATCGAATTAATAATATACTATTGTTATCATTGTTATTATACAGGGGTTCTATTTCAAAATTTCCAAGCATAATAATTGTTTATTTAATTTAGTTTAATTTAAACAAAACATCAGTTTAGAAACAGAGGGAGGGGATTAAAACAGGATTAATTTCATCTTAAAATTCAAACCCTCACCTCAGTTATCCCCCTTTAAAATTCGATACTTATACCCCTAATTTCTTATACTTTGTTTTGAAAGGGCATTCATTTATATTTACACTTGCGAAATTTTGATATTTTTAAGTAATTAATATGTACACACTTTAAGTTATTAATTCATAAATTTCCAAAATACCAAAAATTAAAATAACAAAGAATAAAACATTTGCCACTATGACCCATCCTGTGGTCCAAACGTTTGCTTGCTCCTCAGCAGGGTACTGACACAGGACATTGATTTGTAAGTCCTTGGGGATATGTAACGATTCTTCGTTACGCTCCCAGGCATATTGTCAAAAAGAGTACTCATGGTCAAAGATTACGGCGCATTATAGCTTGGCAATGCAATGCCTCTTCTCGAACCTTCATGGTGAGGGGAAGGCGAGTGAGAGGGGTGAAGGGGGGAAACTCACGTGACAATTTTGCTCACATGTGGACAAAGAGAGGAAGTCAAAGTCCAGGCATGGTATTGTGAGTTGCCTGCCAGCAGTAGCACCTACGCATTACGAAGAAATGCAGTTACAATAGCAACAGCACATGGCGTAGTACTTTAACACAGACTTCTACAAATGTAACATTAGGTTACATTGCATTGGGCACAAAGGGAACGCTGCAAGGCCTGCTAACTTAATGGGTGAATGCAGCATCTCGAACCAGAGGTCATATGGGACAAGTCCATCTGTTCAGCACTCATGCAGCTATAAGAAACGGGTGAGATCTGTCCTCATATCATTTCTAGGCATATCATTTTGGCAAAGTTTTGGAAATTGAAGTGTTTAAATTCAGGGGAAAAATTATTAACAGACGGTCAAGCAGCAAGCTGCAAATCTACAACGCGAATGTTTCATTGTAGTGTGGTATTCATTTAAAGCTATCTTAAGTGTAGTATGTGTATTCTGAAATAAGTGCAAAAATATTGAAAGCATTAATTCTGAAGTGCGAATAGAAAAACCTTACAGTTGAATGCAGAAATAAATTAATACTCACGAAAAAACTTTATATAAATCATCTCATTTTATGATTATAATTATGGAATTCATCAGAATTATATTTCTTTAAGTTACTAAATTACAGCAAACTGCTTATTGTTAAAATCTATGAAGAAGGTTGCACAAAGGCGGAAATGCATGTATGTTACTCGGAAATTTCAAATATATTTTATAAAATTATTGTTAGTATCTTTGTGGAACGCTTATTAAATATACTCTTCTTAATTACCATGAGTAGAACTTATTATAAAGATCGTTATTAAAATAAGAGCTTCGAAGGTGAAAGTAAAAGATGGTACAGCATGCTAAAGTATTGAGTAGTCATGATCTTGATAATGTGATACTTAGTAGCGGAATAAAAGCATCCGTACTTAAAAGGTAGAGGAGATTATAAGTGATAAATTATAGTGGTTGAAAGGGTCAGCAAATTTCCAAGGTAAAGCAGTACGCTTCCCAAATTTAACGTGACGTCATTATTAGAATTTCATTAGTAACTATGCAACGGTCCACATTACAATAGTGTGTAGGTAACACTTATAAAGGTACTTTGAAAAGCACCGTCGCAGATATAAGTCTTACAAAGAGGAGAGTAATCCGTTGTAGAAGAAGATATGTAATTGCAACACAAAATTACAAGGAGAGAGTTGGACGGCTATAGGGATGGTGGAAGTCGATTAAAAGGATCACTGAAACAAAATTTCATATTTTCGATTAGTTATTTAGTTATCACTTCAGTAAATTTAACAATATTTGGAAAACTTTAACAGTACCATGTTAAAAATCTCGATTGCCAGGGAAATGTTCTTAATATAGATATGAGAAGTGAAATCAGTATAGGAAAAAAATCTGATGTTACACTCACATGACTTTCTCTACTCTTGTAAAACTATTTTTACAAACACTTATTCTCCATATGCTTCATGTTAATCGAGATGTTAATCTTATTGCTAATTTTCTTGTAGATGCAAGGGGAATTGCTAGGCTTTAAGCGATAGTCAAATATTTTAAGAGCTGGTTACTATGTGGAGCAATGCATTCTCTTTGCATGTCCAGGACATAAAAAAACAAAGCATTTTTGGAAATATATCCGTGTGTATGTCTTGTGTGTCTGTGTATGTGTGTGTGTGTGTCTGTGTGTGTGTCTGTCTGTGTACAGCATAACTCAAAAAGAAAAGTCGGATAAACACCAAACTTGGTATTTAGGTTCAATATGTTCCAGGGATGCGCCATGAAAGTTCAAGAAAATCCCCCCACCCCAAACCACCCCTTACATGGAACATTTTTCGAAAATTTTTATTTTCTCAAAAACGGCTCTCACGATTTTAAGTTTAAGACATTTTTATGGCAAATAAAATCTATATCTTGAATTTTCTGGGAATGTCCCCAAAAGTCCCCTACATTCTGAACGACTTTTGCATAACTGGTAAACCGCAAGAGATACACAAAATTTTACTACATAAACAATGTAGATCTCGTTAAAACACACAATATGTCATAAACATTTTTTTGTAAAGTGAACCATTTTCAAGATATTCCTTGTCACTTCTTTGAATTTTCCAATACTTACACTTTTTCTGAACTGAGAATTCCTTGTTCTTTTTTATGTTCTTGACATACAAAGGGAATTACATTTTATACATTTTTTTTACAATATAAATTATTTGTGTAGTAAAATTTTGTCTATCTTTTATGGTTTACCAGTTATGCAAAAGTCGTTCACAATGAAGAATACTTTTGGAGACATTCCCAGAAAATTCGAGATATACATTTTATTTGTCATGAAAGTATTTTAAATATATGATATTTTAATCAAAATCGTTAGAGCCATTTTTGAGAAAATTAAAATTTTCGAAAAATATTCCATGTAAAAGTTAATCTGGGGTGGGGGGATTTTCTTGAAAACCTTCGTGTCGCATCTCTGAAAGATATTGAACCTAAATACCAAGTTTGGTATAAAAGATTTGACTATCGCTTAAAACCTACCATATTCCCTTGCATCTACAAGAAAATTACCAATAAGATTAACATCTCGATATCTCGATTAATATGAAGCATATGGAGAATAAGCGTTTGTAAAAATAGTTTTTACAAGAGTAGATAAAGTCATGTGAGTGTAACACATCAGATTTTTTATCCTGGTAATGCAAAGAGAATGGAATACTCCACATAGCAACCAACTCTTAAAATATTTGACTATGGCTTAAAGCCTATCAATTCCCCTTGCATCTACAAGAAAATTAGCAATAAGATTAACATCTCGATTAATGAAGCATATGGAGAATAAGCGTTTGTAAAAATAGTTTGTAGAAGAGTAGAGAAAGTCATGTGAGTGTAACACATAAGCTTTTTTGGATTCTGGAGGCCTCAAAGCATGTATTTCCGGTGAAATCTCAGTATCGAATTTTTGGGTGGAATACAATACTTCCCCTACTTACTATACGTAGTAGAGAAAGCAATAAGATGAACCATGTAATAACTTTATCTGAAAAATGCAACAAACAATTGTAAGATACATATTATTCTGCTAATATTATAGGGAGAGTGTTGTGTGTGTGTGTGTGTGTGTGTGTGTGTGTGTGTGTTTGAGTGGCAGAGAGAGGGATCGGAATCCACCCAAACTACGACTGAACAAGTGTTCAGACTTTTATGGTGACTGTGTAGAAAAATAAAATAATGGTCATACTTTTATTTCTTATAGAACCTATGTTCATAAATAAAATACTTGGAAATAAACGATTCTTATTTAAAAAACGACCCTCCTATTTTCATAATACTTTCACGACTAAAAAACACTGTTTTTAATTATGTATATCGACTAGAAGTATTTCCAACAACACTTGGATTTTAGCATTTGATAAAGATGATAAGCCACCTTTATTTTCAATCTTTACTTTCAACCCCTAACATATAAGTCAATAATCTTAGCTCTATCAAGTCAAAACCTAGTATACTTATAGTATGGGGCACAAAGAAAATCACACGCTGCCTTAAAACTGCTGAAAACTATCTCTACCATTCCTCATCCTTCTAATATAGAAGTCTACACTGATTAAATATCTGGTAAAAGTATTATACAGCTATACTATAGTACCTGGAAAAATATTTAGGCTACCTTACAACTTCCAAAAACTATCTATCCCTTATTTTCAATCAAATACTATCTCTAAAATATTAAACACTACTCTTACGCTTTACTTTTAAACCTTTATAAAATATACTGCTCGGGGAATAAGGGACAAATTTGTGCAGTGAGCTTCAGGAATTGGATAGAATTATAACATACTCTGCGATTTCAAAACCTGCCGTTATGACATTGCGTTTATCACAGATACTTATCTCGTTCATTATTGTTTAATCATATAATCCTTAACATGTATCTGTGTACTGTGTGCGTCCATAGATGAGGAATCCCGCTCTTGCGTGAGAATGTCTAAGAGTGGAGCTAGAAACTAGCTTATTATTGTTTATATTTCATGATGAAGTAATTAAATAATATAATTAGTATAAAAGATATTCCTATAAGCGAATTTGTTAAAATGAACTGCTATGAAAAATACTGAACCAAATGGTTATGTTGAAACTCAGTAAACACACCTGCTATGAAGTGCAGTGCAAACAATATTTCGGACCGTTACAACCTTCCTCAAGATAAAACTTGACTTTTGCCACCACTAAAGTTCACTTGGCAAATGTCTTTATAGTTATAAATGTAAATAAATGCCGAAGTTACCTGATAACAGCATGATATATGCTCAGCAGCAGCAGCACATTAATTGCATGGGTCATAAGACCGTACATGCTCTCTAGAAAAATACCTGATCTGTATACGTGACTTGCAGAAAACAACTATTCTTATAATCACCACACTATATACATACTCTGAATCAATACAAACACCCACACACTCACGCACACAAGTGCTCAAGCATCACATATATTTATAGAAAATTTACATAAACACCTTATCTCTTAGTACACGTACTTCCATTAAGTATGTGCCCAAGCTTGACCAGTTTTGGCTGTTTAGAATCATGTCCCAGCATGCTGTTCTCCGTCTGTTGGAAGCCAGAAATACTTCCGGTAATAATTCTTTCCTAATACCCTCGGTCTGCACGCTTGCTATATGCTGAGTAAAAGTAAGGTATAATAAGCAAAGCACATTTGTTGGACATATTTCGGGTGAGCGACACCCTTCTTTAATCGCATCGCGAAAATTTCGAGGCGGCAAACCAAGTGAAGTGAAGTTATCGCAATGAGATGTTGCCAACCTGATGAAAACTTTACTACATGAAACGCACTGCTGCAAACTGATACTGTGGTGGCATGCAAAGTAGTGCTGTATGTAACAGCGAAGTTAAGAGAAAAAGATCCATCCGGGCTGAGTGTGAAAAATTTTAAAAATTAGAGCTTTTAGCACGAGCCACTCAAAATAGAAATTAAAGATTGACACTCCATTGTTACCACCCTTGTTTCTTGCGATGGAAATTATATTATATTAAGCGAAGGTCTTGTATCGATTACTGTGGCTACGGATGACTCAGAAATGGATTGTGCAGAACCAGAAGTTTCCATTTATTCTTCCTCTGCACAAAAATCTTAATATCACAAATTGTGAAGCAATTAGTCAGAATCACAATTACATAACGGAATATTGTAATGTTAAATAAATATATTTACTAATAACATTATTTTTGCACTTACGCTGTTGAAACGAGCGGGATGGCTCAGGCGGTTACGTCTGTGGCCTGCATTCGGGAGGTCGTGCGTTCGATTCCCCCGGGCGACCCTCCTAACCCATGGGGTTTTTCAGAGGTACCCCAGGTCGCTAGATGAATGCTGGGATCACTATATCTCCGGAGTTTCCTGTCCCTCCATTTCACCTCCATCCTCATTTCACTTCACCGTTCATCTGCTTGGTCTATTTCAGGTTAAAAGTGTCGGCGGGAGTCTCAACGTTGCTGGCAGGGGAAAAGTATGCGCTATATAACCCTTCATAACCCGGAATGGGGGCGGTCTCCGAGTCCCTGGCCCCCCACTGGATGTGCAAACCTGGAGGGGGGAGGGAGCCGGTTGCACCAGCTGCCATCCGGGAAGTTTCCATTTGTTAAAGGTAGGGACCCTGCTCTCTGCTCTGCCCTGCCTCCTGGTCCGGCCGCCCTCTGTCTCCTCTCTCTCACCTCACCCCTCCCTTCCGGAGACACTCCATCAGGAGCTTAGGGACAAAAGATCTTGTAGGTCGAGGTGCTAAGTCTCTCTCCGTACTCCTATTCTGTAGAAATATTTTTGCCACAGCCTTCTATATATTATAGAATGTTATGATTGTGTAAGTGATAATTTTGTTGATAACAACCAAGGCCAAATAAGAACGGTTAGAGCTCACCACATGTTTGAATGTATTTCCACAGAAATGTCAACTTTATAATTTACAATTCAGGACTGACTAAAAGTAGTATATGATACCACATGTTAAAAGCTATTTTACTTTCTCCTAGGATTGTTATACTCGGCTTTCAGAGTCGTTCCGCAAATGTTCCTACTAGCAAAATAAAACTACTGTTTCAGCGTTTGTATCATAAACAACTGTTGATCGTGAAAGGGTCAGCTTATTTGGTGGTCCTGTTGTTACATTGCGAGGTTTAGTTTGTGAGAGTCTGTGTTTCTGTATATAGGTCGATAAAATTAATAGTTAGATGTCGTTGTGCTCAGAAACGTTCAATTGGGACATTCAAGGTTTGTTTGGCACTGAAAACTGGTAATCTATGACGCAGTTCTTTCTTGAAAAGCAATCATTGTGCTTAACGCTTACTGTAGAACATTAAACAATTTTAGGGAGCGGATTACTTTGTAAAACTGAAACACTGCAAACATTACTGACCATTGCGTTAACATTCGTTAACACTCATTTTCTTTTTCATTTGGATCTTTTCTGTCGCATTAACACGGTGGGACATATCCGACGGTGAATGAACGAAATGAGGAAGGGATCAGATTGAGTCGGGGTCAAATAGACTTACAGTTACCTCACATTCCTCGTCTCAGGATAAGCGAAACCGTAACCAAGTTTCAAACTTCGATCTCTTGAATGTGAGACAGATACGCCCCCCTACCGTAGAGATAGGCTATTTCCTTAACAGTATTCGGTCATTGCCTTATCAATAAGCTTTAATTTTGCTTAAATTTTTCACTTTGTTACTTTCTCTACTACGTGGAGTAAGTAGGGGAAGTATTGTATTCCACACAAAAATTCGATACCGAGATATCACGGAAATATATGTTTTGAGGTCCCCTGAATCCAAAAGAAGCATTTTTGGAAATATGTCCGTGTGTGTCTGTGAATAACATAACTCATTGTATTTAGGTTCAGTAACTTCCAGAGATGCGTCAGGAACGTTTTCAAGAAAATCCCCCACCCTAGATTACCCTTTACATGGAAACTTTTTGGAAAATTTTAATTTTCTCAAAAATAGCTCTAACTATTTTGATTGAAATATCATATGTTTAAGATATATTCATGACAAATAAAATGTATATCTCAAATTTTCTGGAAATGTCTCCAAAAGCATCCTTCATTGAGAACGACTTTTGCATGACTGGTAAGCCATAAGAGTTACGCAAAATTTTACTGCACAAAAATGTAGATCGCCTTAAAATACACATTTTATGTCATATACATTTTTTGTTGAGTGAATCATTTTCGAGATATTGCTTGTTATTCCCTTAAATTTTCCAATACTTATATTTTTTTCTCAAATTATAATTTGTTATTCATTTTTTTTTGTCCTGTTAATGTAAAGAGAGTAGAATACTCCACATAGCAACGAGCTCTTAAAATATTTGACTATCGCTTAAAGCCTACCAATTCCTCTTGCAGCTACAAAAAATTAGCAATAAGATTAACATTTCGATTAACATGAAGCACATGAAGAATAAGAGTTTGTAAAAATAGTTTGTACAAGAGTAGAGAAATTCATGCGAGTGTAACACATTAGATTTTTTTTCTGTAACGTGAACCCAACATTGATCTGAGTAATACGTGCTTTAAAGCTTCGAAATTTTTTCTTCGTAAAGTTTATTTTTACTTCTCTAAAACAACTGCAATGGACTAAAACTTTAGACACCGGATATATGCGTCTGAGGGGGTGGAGAAGAAAGTCAGGGATGCCGACAAACAGAGGCAGAGAGATACAAAAAGAGATAGAAAAATTAAATTGAGTTTTATTTATGGACACTCTGTAACTGCTGTGGTTGTAGCCTCCCATTCTATATTGAGCGTGGAAGACCGTTAATTTTGCTCAAAGACCTCTTTATCTGGCAAGAGGTTATTTTATGTGCCGTATATCTACGACGCGGGAACACCGGCTTTACTTGTCTTCCGAAGGAAGCCATGTTAAAAATTTTTACTGAGAGAGAGAGAGAGACCGAACATTGTAAATCGAAAAGACAGATTCCTAGAAACCTTGCTATTTCAGACCGTATATTTTAAGCATGCAATGCGAAGGTTTCCATGGGATTTCCTCAAACCCAAAAATACTTTTAATGAAACATTCGGAACATATGTATTATTGTTTTTATTTTCTAAAAATGGTTTTAAACGATTTTAATTAAAGCATCATATTGTGCAAATAAAATACATATCTTTATCATTTCTGTAAATATTACATAATGCCGAAAGTAATACCTCCTATTTATGTTCATGAAAACTACAACAGATACGGAAATCACAATAACACAGTTGAATAGAGCAAGATTTTAACTGCATACTGTTATTTTTCACATAAGCTGTTCGTTATGCACGTTTGCCAACGATGAACATGCCACGCTCTTAAAAATCTGAACCAGCTGAGGCTAGCCACTGTCTTACAGCTGTGACAACAGCATCTGTGTCTGGAAAATAGTGGAAAATAGTGCATCTTTCATAGGCCCAAAGACATGGAAGTCCGAAGGTGCTAAATCAGGACTGTACGCTGGATGTGGTAGGAAAGTCCAGCCAAATTTCGTAATGAGCTCCATGGTCGCAAAAATGATGTGGGGCCTGACATTATCATACTGCAGGTGGATGTTTGTCTGCTTCTCTGGCCTGATTATGGAAATTTGGTCTTTCAGCCTAGCCGTTGTCAACTTGTAGCGTTCGGAATTGGCATTTGCTCCAGGTTCCAAGGTATCCAAAATAACCACAACATGTCTTTTCCAGAAGACTGTGCACATCACTTTGCCTGCAGATGGCTGTGTCTTGAACATCTTCTTCTTGGAGAAGTCGGATGTCGCCACTTAATGAACTGTCGTTTAGATTCTGACTCGTAGTGGTGACACCACGCCTCATTTCCGGTCATGATGGAGCCTCTTATTGGCCCAGCAGGGCCCGACAAATTTCCACTCGAGTTTTTTAGAACCCATCTCGCACACACTTTGCGACAGTTACGGTGCGCAACATCTTGTCTAAGGCACTACAGCCGACATTCAGCTCTACACACAATTCCTTGGTCGCAATCCGCCGATCATTACGGATGAGTTGATCGAGACGCTGTTCATTATTTGCTGTGACAGCCACAGGGTCAACCAGGGCGACGCTTACCTGCACAACCTTTTCACCACTTTTGAAACGCTGTACCCACTGCCCCACATTACTCACATCTACTGTATCGGCTCCATATAATTTTAGCAAGCGTCGATGGATTTCAATTGGCGCAATTTGTTCAGCGGTAAGGAATTCAAAAACACATCTCCGTATTGTACGCACTTCGATGATAGTAGCCATTTTGGAACCCTCTCCTCCTGCTGCTATCTGTTGCAGGACAAAGAAACTAACAAGACTAGCGGGAAAGTTCAACAATTAATACTACACCAACATAATATAGCTTGGACACTCAAAGGCAACACAAAAAATGGGAGGCATTACTTTCGGATTGACCTCGTACTTCAATTTTATTCACTTGAATATAACAGAGAGAGCGAGAGAGAGAGAGAGAGAGAGAGAGGAAGTTTACGTCGCAAAAACGTATACTCATTAAAATATACAATTTGTTAACTCAGTACTCATTGTTACACTATTTTCAGATCGAAGTTCACTGTTATTTGACGTTTAGTTGCATGTTTGATAATGCCTGATTGTTTTGCTCTCACATGTGCTCATTAATAATTGATAATAGTTTATATTAACCAGTCCATATTGCTTAGAAATAACTCCAAACTGCATAAGGAACCATTGTGATTCCCGTCAATCAGTAATGCATAGAGAAAGCATTTTATTTTTCTTGCATAATATGAGTTCGTAATAAACCCCGGTAAGAATCTCTGTTTTACTTTACTACTAGCTTTCTTTAATTAAACGCTTTCCTAAGCCTGTGATGTATAACTGACATTTTTAGTAACATTTATTACTTTCTGTACTACGTATAGTAAGTAGGGGAAGTATTGTATTCCACCCGAAAATTCCATACCGAGATTTCACCGGAAATAGATGTTTTGAGGCCTCCTGAATCAAAAAAAAAACATTTTTGGAAACATGTCCGTGTGTGTGTCTGTGTGTTTGTGAACAACATAACTCAGAAACGAACAGTCGAATAAACACCAAACTTGGTATTTAGGTTCAGTATCTTACAGAGATGCGACACAAAGGTTTTCAAGAAAATCCCCCCACCCCAGGTTATCCTTTACATGGAACATTTTTCGAAATTTTTAATTTTCTCAAAGATGGCTCTAACGATTTTGATTAAAATATAATATATTTAAGATATTTTCATGACAAATGAAATGTATATCTCGAATATTCTGGGAATATCTCCAAAAGTATTCTTCATTGTGAACGACTTTTGCATAACTGGTAAACCATAACAGATAGACAAAATTTTACTACACAAAAATGTAGATCGCGTTAAAATACACAATTTATGTCATATACATTTTTTTGTTGAGTGAAGAATTTTCGAGATATTGCTTGTTATTCCCTTAAATTTTCCAATACTTATACTTTTTCTCAAATTGGTATTCGTGATTCATTTGTTTTTGTCTTGGTAATGCAAAGAGAATGGAATACTCCACATATCAAGCAGCTTTTGTAATATTTGACTGTCGCTTAAAGCCTACCAATTCCCCTTGCTTTTACAAGAAAATTAGCAATAAGATTAACATCTCGATATCTAGATTAACATGAAGCATGTAGTGAATAAGCGTTTGTAAAAACAGTTTGTACAAGAGTAGAGAAAACATGTGAGTGTAACACTCAGATCTTTTTTTTTTTTTTACAAAATGATCAGCATTTATATTATTTTACATTAAAAGTTATATTTTCTTCAGTCAATTAGCAGGATTTTCTAGTAAAAATTTCGCATATTTAGGTGATAATCGTAATAAATAAATGCAACGGGTTGTATTTTGAAGATACAAAAATACAATCATATAATTTATCATTTTAAACGGTAATTGGGAAGCACGTGGAAAATAAAATAAATACGGAAGCCGTGCTTTGATTACATGTTGCTGACTGTAGCAGTGGATATAAGCTTTTTTATTCTATTTTATATCCCGGAAAATCCTTGTTTCTGTAATGTCAGCCCCTGGTGCTATTTCCGCGTTAAAAGGTAAAGTCCCCGGGAAGGGGAACCTAGAGGGAATTGTTTCCACTTCTGAATGTGACAGGGAAATAACCTGTTCCGATCAGAAACCGTGTTTGATATTATTTTTGTTTAATTTCACTCATCTGCGCTGCATGCTTTGACACTTTCCATTTGCTCAACTAACACTTCCGTTACTGCTCCACGCTCGACTCTTTTAAATATAAAGCGAATAATCATCGACGTCATCTTTCAGAAAATGTAATCACAGCTTGTTTTTGTCTTTGGACGAACGTTAGTGACCTAAAGGACATACCAGCCTACGGAATTTGATTCGTTTACTATTCGAACTACAGTTAGTCTACAGTTTGATTGAACTTATTATATGACAGTTGCCAAATCTATCTTAGGTTCGTTCCCATAACAAACTACGCGTAAGTTTTATCAGTTGAGTTCTGCCAGTTGCATTAGATGAATTTTGCCGCTTGTTAAGAGTAAAACTGTGTTGCGTGTTGGGCTTAAGTTAGTCATCACGACAGAGTAAGTCGTCCTCCGAGGTGCAATGGTTACCATACTAGCCTCTAGTTCACAAGGTCACGAGTTCAAACCCGGCGGAGGGCGATGGATTTTTTCGGGCTTAAAAATCCTTAGCATGGCTTCCTTAGGAAGGGAAGTAAAGCCGGTGGTCCCGTGTCTAGCTTTACGGCACGTAAAAGAACCTCATGTCTGATAAAGCGGCCTCTGAGCAAAATTACCAGTCTTTCACGCCCAATATGGGACGCTAAGGACCATAGCAGTTAAAGAGCGTCCTCAATTTCATTCCTTACAAGTGTGCTTTTCTGTATGGTGTGCATTTGATAGTAAAAGAAAATGTCAAACAAAATTACATTTCAGTCTGAAGACGTGCAATTCCTAGTAGTGTAGCTAAACATAATATCGTGAACAAAGTCAAGCGTAAGATAAAAAGAATGCAACAACGCCGTATGCAGGACGATCAGAACAGAACACCCGTACCTTGTTTGAGCTATCGTAATGCAGGTAAGCCAATCATGCATGTTTATATACTTTTTGTGTGAATATAATATGCATTGCCAGGGACTTTCGGGCTATTTTATGGACAGTAAGTGCGGCGAATGTAGCCCAGCCAATCCCAAAGTGCCATCGATTCGTTATACTAAACATGCATACAAGTCCAATTCTGTGAAAAATGATCTTATGTTAACCCAGGAACTGCCTCTATGGTCGAGGATCAACGCTCTGGTTTCCCTCCCAACCCGGGTTCGATTCTCGACTGGGCAGAGGAATACCTCCTTAACTAGAGTCACTCCCGGGTATAGGACCGGTGCCCACTCACATCGAGAGGAAATTGAAGAGCTGTGCCAGGCAGCGCTCCCGGCCACGAAAGCCAACATTCCGGCTGGGAGATGCGTGATGCCGGCCGCAATACCTCCCCGTATAAGTTGGATGAGCGCCCACCTCTGCCGTGCGTGCCTAGGCGTGACGCCAGCAGTCGGGTTGGTCGTCTGTATTGGGCTGTATCGACAAGGGATTACTGTTATTACAGCCATTCCCAATTCTATGCAAAGTCTGAAAGTATGAATGCGTTTCGTAACAAAACCACAGTTCAGAGAGTAAATAACACCATCAATGATAGCTCCAGAGATGACTATAATAAAAGTGGGGTATGCAAATTAAACATTAAAAATCAGTCGTTAATATTTTGTGCGTACCAGAGAGTTAGTATGCATGTATCAAATGCGCATTCATTTCAATGGAAGTTAAGCTTGAACAACTATTAACATCTTCTATGCATTCAAGTAACACGAATCGAAAAACAAATCCTAACATGATGCGTTTAAATGACACGTCTAACAAGTTGCACATACAAAGATGCTTTATTTTGCCTTCTCTATCACCCCACTCATAAGCCACCAAGTTAACCCGTTGTAAAAGACGCATAGTCTGCGACTATCGAGAAAAAAATCATATTCTGAGTTGTTAATTATAAAATATCGGTTGACTGATTTCTAAGTTATCTGGAATCAACTTTCTCTCTTCATACAATAATTACTTATCATATCCTGCTAGCAGTCTTCTATCGTATTTTTACTTTCTCTACTACGTATAGTAAGTAGGGGAAGTATTGTATTCCACCCAAAATTTCGATACCGAGATTTCACCGGAAATACATGTTTTGAGACCCCTGAATCCAAAAAAAGCATTTTTGGAAACATGTCCGTGTGTGTGTCTGTGTGTCTGTCTGGTGTGTGTCTGTGTGTATGTCTGTGTGTGTGTGTGTGTCTGTGAACAGCATAACTCAGAAACGAACAGTCGGATAAACACCAAACTTGGTATTTGGGTTCAGTATCTTCCAAGGATGCGACACGAAGGTTTTCAAGAAAATCCCCCCACCCCAGAGTACCCTTTACATGGAAGATTTTTCGAAAATGTAATTTTCTCAAAAATGGCTCTAACGATTTTGATTAAAATATCATATGTTTAAGATATTTTTATGACAAATAAAATGTATATCTTGAATTTCCTGGGAATGTCTCCAAAAGTATTCTTCATTGTGAACGACTTTTGCATAACTGGTAAACCATAAGAGATAGACAAAATTTTACTACACAAAAAATGTAGATCGCGTTAAAATACACAATTTATGTAATATACATTTTTTTGGTTGAGTGAACCATTTTCGAGATATTACTTGTTATTACCTTAAATTTTTCAATACTTTTCTCAAATGGGGATTCGTTATTCATTTTTTTTGTCTTCGATATGCAAAGAATATTAATCTGTGGCAAAGCGAATGGTGCTGCACCTAGCAACCAGCTAATAAGAGATATGTATATGCTTAAAGGCTACTGTATTTGTATATTGTTCTTGTAAATATATATTCCTCTTACATCTAAAAGAAAATTAGCAATAAGATAGAGTCTGCAAGTGTTTATCTCGATTAACATGAAGCATATGGAGAATAAGCGTTTGTATAAATAGTTTGTACAAGAGTAGAGAAAGTCATGTGAGTGTAACACATCAGATTTTTATAAGTAGGTTCGATTCTATTTTGTTTTGCTGTGCCTTAATTACTAAATCGTCATCATTTAAATTTATATTGTTTGGTATGAAATATCCATGGCATTTGTTTTACATGCCTTTTCTGTGGAGTAACAAAGGGATGGCATTGTCAAATGAAAGCCACAGCCTTCTTTGAAAACATGTTCTTTTATAACTTCATTGTTGTTTGAGGCAGTATTTTTAAACACTTAAATGATTTCAGTGAAATTAAATAATATATAATTCAATAACAGCCCGCCTTAAAGTATATGTGTATGTAACAATATCTAAAAGTTTTATATTACAGTTATTGTAAATGTTTATATTATTGTATACATGTTCAATAATGTTATGTGAATACGTAATTTAATTAATGTAGGAGCTGCGAGAATAATAGGTTAAACGTTGCTAACAATGAGGTAACCTTGAGGCAATAATGAGTAAGAATGTTTAATAATGCTACTAGTCATTCTTGGAAACAATAATGTAATTTTTCAGACAGTTCATAAAATAGCCAATCAACAACCAGAAAAAACTTAAGTTAAATAATAGTATTCTATTGGATTGGGAATAGCCAATCAGAGACTTGAAATACAGAAATTTACAAATGTGGCGGTAGAATTAAAGTCAGTTTCTTGTAGACAGTGCTCATAACTGGACGCGTTGATTGTAGGCATACGCGAGACACGTTCTAGAAAAATGTAATACGTATTCAGTGTGAGACGAAAATAGTTTACGTGTTAAAAAGTGCAAGTAATTAACAAAAGAATGGCACCGCTCTCGATATCAGTGAAGTGTTATTAATAAAAAGGAATGAATTAAAACTTAAAATCTTGTAATCCTACATTCTTGTCGCATCACGCCCTGCCAAGATATCCATGTCTCTAAAATAATGCGTAGCCGAGGCAAACATAAATATATAATATTTAAAGAAACAGCTAAATTACAAAGCTATTATTTTTAAACATGGTGCAAATAACGTAACAAACCACCTACTTCAAATTGGCGTCCATACGTGGAGCTAAATAAATAAACAACTCCAACGTAAAGACAATATCTGCTTCATCTTTGAAAACATGTTCTTTTATAACTTAATTGTGCTTATTTTCAAGTATCTGGCTTTGTAAATCCTTCTTAATTTTTCAGTAATCTATAAAATAAAGTTATCTGTTTACAGACCATGTCTGCGAGAAATTATTGGGCTTTCCAGTGATGAAAGAATTATCACAATCGGTTGAATAGTTTTTGAGATTACCATACATACACGTACAAAATTTCTCTCTTTTTAATATTAATATAGATTGTTACAATTTAGCAATGAAGACACAAACCAAAACCGAATCTATTTGTAATTTTAGGAGACGCGTGTGATATCAATGCCAAAATATTTTAATAACCCTCATGTAAGAAAGTTTTTCTTTATCTCCTTTGCACTTAGGATGTAGTCAACTTCGTTATTAAATAATTGTATAAACAGATAAAATTGCTAACATTAGAAATCAATGAACCACTATTTTTAATTAACAAGTGAGAAGATTGTTTATCTCGTTGGTTGCAAACTAACTTGGTGGCCTGGGAGTCGATAATCCACATATTCACCAGCGTCACCTCTATTTCGTTGTATATGTTAAGGGTTTTCTGTATTATGTGAAAACGTTGTGCCTTTCATGTTATTAAATAGCTACGAGGCCAAAGAGAAGGACGAAGGTTTACAATCGCCTGCTATAGTTATGTAACAAGTTACTCGACCATTCCGATCGAAGACTGTTCCACAGCCAATATTTATAGGATATGCAAAGTTTCCAGAACTTGGAAGACTGTAGGAGATAAGTTAGGAAAGTCAGATTGTTTCACCAACGTTTCACATCATCACGAAATTAAAATTATAAGGGGTAAAGGGGAGGATTTACGATAAAAATCTCATAAATCATTGTACAATAAGTTAAAAAGAACTTATGGAAGGTGGTGGGTGGATGGATGGATAATCATCACCATCATCATCATCATCATCATCAACACTTCACGGTTTATGAGATGTCTCCCGTTCCGACCTCATACTTCCTTCCATCGCTTCAACGGCCTTCCTATGATTCTATAACCTCGTGCTTTGTACATATGTGTTAGAAACGGAATGCCGGTGTTATTCATTCTTTACATTATTTTTCCATTTTTCTCTGTTGGTTAATATTTTGTCATTTCGTGAAAATATACTTAATTCTCTTCTTAAGTCCTAATTTCTAATTCGGTCTGATCTTGTACATCCTTTTATTATTCGGAGAAATTTCATTTCTGCAGCTTGAGTTTTATTCCAATCCCTCTTTTTTAAGGTTCATGTCTCCAAACCATAGAGTAAAACAGAAACTGCCATTGCCTTGTAAGATTTTAAAAATTATTAATACATCTTTATACCTAAAATAATACCTTTAAATTGATTAATCATATTTTTTCTCAATTATACTAATTCTATCAATGTAATAAATTTTTATATACTTTCTTATACAGCTACAATTTTAACTTCAAATAAAACTTTATTAAAAACTTTAATTTGAAAGTGATAACCAACTTATTGTTTCTCTTCGAGTTTTTCTTTTCAAAGCATTTGCTATTATTCCACAAATGTATTGCAACTTACTCACTTTATTGTTTATTTCTTCTTTGTTTGTTTATATGTTGTATTGTAGCCCAGATATTTAAAACTTCTACATTTTATTATTTAAAGCTATCTCAGGTATTATTATTTGCATTTCTTGGAATGCAATTATCTTTGATTTCTCGACCGAAAGTTTTAGACTGTAATCTTGAATCAATTTTAGTAATTTATAGACACTAATTTGCAACTTATTTTCATTGTGTCGAATTAATATAGTGTCATCCGCAAAGAGTAGCGTATTTAGTGTGTCGTTTTTATTTAATTCTTTCAAATGGTATTTCTTCTTTTAATTTTCGGAGAATATCATCTATGTATATATTAAATAACAGCGGAGACAAACTGCATCCTTGTCTTAAACCATTATTAATTATTGTTTTATTGTTTTATTATGTTTTGGCTATCCTTTCTTATCTAATACTTCCCAGAATCTAGTCCTATTGATTTTATCGGATGCTTTTTCTAGGTCGATAAAAGCTATATGTGAATCAAGGTTATATTCTCTCTTTTCAATGAATTGGTTAACTGCAAATATATTGTCTATCAGGATCTGCCCTTTCTAAATCCTGTTTGATTTTCTAATAATAGTGGTTCTGTGATTAATTTAAACATTAGTTAATAATTTTTGTTTACAGCTGTGTTAAGGAGACTTGTGTTAAGGAGACTTATACCTCTATAATTTTTACATATATTTGGTTTTTCTTTTTACTTTCTCTACTACGTATAGTAAGTAGGGGAAGTATTGCATTCCACCCAAAATTCGATACCGAGATTTCACCGGAAATATATGTTTTGAGACCGCGTGAATCCAAAAAAAGCATTTTTGAAAACATGTCCGTGTGTATGTTTGTGTGTCTCTCTGTGTGTGAGCCTGTGAACAGCATAACTCAGAAACTAATAGTCGGATAAACACCAAACTTGGTATTTAGGTTCAGTATCTTCCAGAGATGCGACACGAAGGTTTTCAAGAAAATCCCCCACCCCAGATTACCCTTTACATGAACATTTTAATTCTATCAAAAATGGCTCTAATGATTTTGATTAAAATATCATATGTTTAAGATATTTTCATGACAAATGAAATGTATATCTCGAGTTTTCTGGGAATGTCTCCATAGGTATTCTTCATTGTGAACGACTTTTGCATAACTGGTAAACCATAAGAGATAGACGACATTTTACTACACAAAATATGTAGATCCCGTTAAAATACACAATTTATGTCATATACATTTTTTTGTTGAGTAAACCATTTACGAATTATTGTTTGTTATTCCCTTAAATTTTCCAATACTTATACTTTTTCTTAAATTCGTTATGCATTGTTTTTATGTCCTGGACATGCAAAGAGAATTGAATGCGCCACATAGCAACCAGCTCTTAAAAAATTTGACTGTCGCTTAAAACCTCCATATTCCCCTTGCATCTACAAGAAAATTAGCAATAAGATTAACATCTCGATTAACATGAAGCATATGGAGAATAAGCGTTTGTAAAAGTAGTTTGTACAAGAGTAGAGAAAGTCATGTGAGTGTAACACATCAGATTTTTTAAACAAAATAATAATATGTGCATCATACCAGCTTTTAGGAATTATATCCATTTGTCAATATTTAATAATAACTCTATGTAATCTTTCAGGTAGTTTCATTCTCCATATTCTAATTGTTCTGTGATTATTCCATCTGGTCCCGCTGCTTTTCTATTTTTCATGTTTTATAAGTGATTTTGTAATTCTTGTTCGGTAATTAAATCTATAAATAACTCAGGTATTTCTTTATTTTCTATTGTAGTTGCATTTTCTTCTGGTTTGTACCACTATTCATTATGTTTCGACGATTCTTCTTCCGATGTAGTATTTATTGTGACTTTATCCTTTTCTTCTTTTTGTGATGTTTTTATAATTTTATAAGCAAATTGTTGTCAGCCATGTATGGAAGGATAATTTAGTATTGAAATAATTAGTAAGGTAGCGAAAAAATAGTCCTTCCATTTGTTAAATACATTATTGTATTTCTACTTCAATTACTGAGAAATTGATTTACTGTTTCAAAAAACGCATACTTTAATTTGTGATCTGGTAGATGCTGTATCTGTAGCGCCAGTAATATTGAGGTGAAAAAGTTATTGATATAACATCACCGTAATGCTGTGCCCATTGGTTTTCAGGAACAGATAAACTCCACGAGGAAAATGTAATGCTACAACTCCGAGGCACATGGCGTTAATGTCTATCTTTTACAGGTATAAACATGAACGCGATTGGCAAAAGGAAGAACTTGGAGGAAAACTGCCTGCAGTAACCCAAAATGTACTGCTTGAAAAAAAAGGTACCAAGCCTATCGATTCATGAAATATTGCCATCCTATTCTATCACACCAGCCGAAAGAAACAATTAAGCGTATCGAAAGTGTGCGTGATACTAGTGACCTTTATTACACTTGCTCTTCTTGGAAAAGCAACACTAGTAAGCATGCCAGTATTAGAAACACTTTTTGACTCGCTTGGTTGGTTTTTACTTTCTCTACTACGTATAGTAAGTAGGGGAAGTATTGTATTCCACCCAAAAATTCGTTACCGAAATTTCACCGGAAATATATGTTTTGAGAGCCCCTGAATCCAAAAAAAGCATTTTTGGAAACATGTCCGCGTGTGTGTCTGTCTGTCTGTGTGTCTGTGTGTGTGTCTGTGAACAGCATAACTCAGAAACGAACAGTCGGATAAACACCAAACTTAGTATTTAGGTTCAGTATCTTCCAGAGATGCGACACGAAGGTTTTCAAGATAATCTTCCCACCCCAGATTACCCTTTACATGGAACATTTTTCGAAAATTTTAATATTCTCAAAAATGGGTCTAACGGTTTTGATTAAAATATCATATGTTTGCGATATTTTCATGACAAATCAAACGTATATCCTGAATTTTCTGGGAATGTCTCCAAAAGCATTCTTCATTGTGAACGACTTTTGCATAACTGGTAAACCATAAGAGATAGACAAAATGTTACTACACAAAAAATGTAGATCGCGTTAAAATACACAATTTATGTTATATACATTTTTTTGTTGAGTGAACCATTTTCGAGATATTGCTTGTTATTCCCTTAAATTTTTCAATACCTATTTTCTCAAATGGGAATTCGTTATTCATTTTTTTGTCTTTGATATGCAAAGAGTATTAATCTGTGGCAAAGGGAATGGTGCTGCACCTAGCAACCAGCTATTAAGAGAGATGTATGTGCTTAAAGGCTACTGTATTTCTATATTGCCCTTGTAAATATATATTCCCCTTACATCTACAAGAAAATTAGCAATAAGATAGAGTCTGCAAATGTTTATCTCGATTAACATGAAGTAGATGGAGAATAAGCGTTTGTAAAAATAGTTTGTACAAGAGTAGAGAAAGTCCTGAGAGTGTAACACATCAAATTTTTTAAATAGTACAGAGCAGCCTAAGCTTTGCTGCATTTGTGTTGGGCCATGCCACTGTGCCTTCAGATTCGGTAGTCCATGTATGTTATTTACATCCAATCGCAGCAAACTATTACTCCATTCATGCACTTTGTTCCGAATATTTACCACAGGTTACTCAGAGATACATATAAGATAGTATCTTACAGTCAAATATTAACTACACAATGCTGTTTACAGAGAGAAAAAAAGAAAAACACTCATTGAACACCAGGTCTGGGCTGTAGGGTGGGTAATCAAGACTCTCTCAACCGATTGACCTTTGTTGTCGTACTAGCTCTCACATTGTCATTCAAACTGATATCATAAAGCCAGCTCTCTTCCTTCGAATAGAACGCTTTTTTACGCCGATTAAAACTCATTACTTCCTTCCTTTACCAAGGGTTTGTATTTGTGTGAAAAGTAAAGGATTATTATGTCTGAATTATTAGAATCCAGGTCTACGGTTCGGGGATTCCTAACTGAGCTGTAACTTTGGTGTTCATATTACACCATGGTGATTTATTCATGGCTTCTTTCTTCCCTGTCGGCTTCAATATGTTCTAGAGTCTCTGAATTTATAGTCTTGAGCTAAAGTACAGGTGGCGCTGATGTGGAAGTTTGGATACGTTACCTTCCACCAGCCGACGGCAGAAATGCAAACTATCAGCAACCGATTGCGCTAGCGCAACTTTAGTCTGAATAGAGATTGAGGTTTATTTCAACTATACCTTTTTATTTTCTCTACTACATATAGTTAAGTAGAAGTATTGTTTCTCCTCAAAAATTCGATACCGAGATTTCACCGAAAATATATGTTTTGAGACCCCCCGAATCCAAAAAAAGCATTTTTGGAAACATGTGTGTGTGTCTATGAACAGCATAACTCAGAAACGAACAGTCGGATAAACACCAAACTTGGTATTAAGGTTCAGTATCTTCCAGAGATACGACACGAAGGTTTTTCAAGAAAATCCCCCACCCCAGATTACCCTTTACATGGAACATTTTTCGAAAATTTTAATTTTCTCAAAAATGGCTCTAACGATTTTGATTAAAATATCATATGTTTAAGATATTTTCACGACAAATGAAATGTATATCTCGAATTTTCAGAGAATGTCTCCGAAAGTATTCTTCATTGCGAACGACTTTTGCATAACTGGTAAACCATAAGAAATAGACAAAATTTTACTACACAAAAAATGTAGATCGCTTTAAAATACACAATTTATGTCATATACATTTTTTTTGTTGAGTGAACCATTTTCGAGATATTGCTTGTTATTTTCTAAAATTTTCCAATACTTTTTCTCAAATGGGAAATCGTTATTCATTTTTTTATGTCCTGGACATACAAAGAGAATGGAATGCGCCACATAGCAACCAGCTCTTAAAACATTTGACTATCACTTAAATACTACCATATTCCCCTTGCATCTACAAGAAAATTAGCAATAAGGTTAACATCTCGATATCTCGATTAACATGAAGCATATGGAGAATAAGCGTTTGTAAAAATAGTTTGTACAAGAGTAGAGAAAGTCATGTGAGTGTAACACATCAGATTTATCACTATAAGCAGAAGAAAAAAGTAAACAAAACCACGTGACAGACAGACAGCACCTCATTGACTGGTGGAGACAAATTACAACCTTTTCCACTTAACATGTCGTCTCTTCCTCTACAAAAACACAGTTCGGTTCAGATCGTAACATTTTGTGGTTATTCTCGTGCAGAGAAATTTAAAAAACTCATTATTGCAACAGTTCAATTTATGAAACTAAATGTGTTTGTTCAGATTCAGCTATAACTAAATGAACCGTTACAGCAGAGGGTTTAAGAGGCTATGCGCAGACGCTGCAGTTTGTTTCCGGTTTCCGGCTGAGAATCCTCTGCCACTGTGGAAAACAAACGCCGGAAATGGAAAGATGACAATTGTGTTAAATGCTTTTAACAAATTTTGTGAAACGTACCCACTTTAATCGACAATGAATAATTGAACTTCCTTGTTAGTGATGCAGAATTGTTTTTCGGGTCGCGTTTGTTTTCTGTTGTGTTTTAACCTATAGTGGTAATCGTTTTTTTAACTTGTTGACTCATAAAAGGTTAAAGCAAAAGTGGTATAACGATATTAGTCATTAAATGAATGACTTCTAAAGCCTGAAGTTAAGAACAGTTTAATCCCGTACCTTTAATGACAGATTGCGAAGTGTTCGGGTACAACTTTTATTTGTCTACTCGTAGTATTATGTGTTAGAAGTTTAGGATGTAAGGCAAAATATAAGAATAAGACATACAATGTTTAAAAGCTAATGATCCCCAAGCTACACAATATACTGTATTCCCATTCTGTCTGAAGCAATTTCCTCTCACGGGTCTTAGTCACCGACATCCTCCACGTGGTGCTGCCATGTGCTCGGCGGAGTGATACATTTAAGTTTTGTTTACTTCTCCTTTCAGCTTATAGTGAAAAAGGCATAAATGATAATATTGGAGACGTTAAGACATCGCAATAGGTACATGTTTTACTCTTAGGCTTTCGAACCTATCCTTCTCCAAGATGGATCGATAGGTCAGACCGTGGCGGAAACAGTACACCTATTTTCTTCGGTTACTTCGCAAAACCCGCAGTACTGAAGGACATAAAGACATTGCGGAAACGTCTTCATATATTGGTTGACTGTCCTCCTGTTCTCCTGAACTAATGCAAGTGCCTGTTCATGGTAGCGACTGTCTGACTTCTCCTCACGGTCTCACTATAACTTCGCCACACGGCGTATAGCAGAGAGAACTGAAGCACTTGGGAGGATAATACCAGATGTGTCCAGACACAGGTTATGTTTCTGTAGTATCCATAGCTCGGGGTATAACAGTTTATGGACATTCGGCTCAGAACACCTGAGGAAGGCCCGCTGTGATTCACAACCACCAACCACACTGTCGCGCATCTCAATGTATTAGCTTCGGAAGCTTCCGGTTGTCGCTGCGTATTGCTATGGATAGAATGGACAGCCAGCTCAGCTAATTGAATACTACTCGCTAAAGTCAAAATAAACTGTTTAATGAAAATTGAACATGTCATTACATCCTTTAAAAAATGGTTTTAGACGTCATTATTGTGGTTTGTAAGATAATCTGAATAATCTAATAATATCTTAAATTTGGCGGAAAACGATGTCACCATGTAATGTTTCTTTGTTTTCTTGCATAAAACACACAGATATTGTACTGGAAAATATGGAATTATTTTTGTAACACTAAAGGTATCATACCTGCTTTATTAATGCTGCCCATATAACTTTATAACCTAGAGGTCCTGGGTTCAATTCCTGGTTTTGCCAGGGAATTGTTCTTTAATTAGAATCATTCCCACGCTCTGTAGAGTCTAGAAAAATGAATAAAAGAATAAATTCAACGTTAAAAATTGTATGAGTTTGATTGAAATGTCAAGCGGAGGGGGTGTGGCACGGATCCAGGAATGAAGATATTGTACCGACCCTCACGAGGGGACGCCCCCTGGAGGAAGGGGTGAGATGAGGGGAGACACCGAGCAGCCGGAACTAGGAATGACGGCACAACAATGACAGAGTCTACAGTTTCCAGATATACTCGCCCCGGCAGTTAGGTATGCCGAGGACCCCGCCCCACATATGGTCCAACGCCCCTGCTCCAAGTGGCGATCTTTATACTCCGAAACCAGCTGAAGGCCGAGGAATGGAGAAAGTTTGCAGAGAGCATCCTTTTTTCCTGCCATGCTTCACCGAAACACCATCGGCGACACTTCCAATCCTGAAAGAGACCAAATAGGGTGAAGGATAAATGAAATGATTAATGGAACGGAATGGAGGCATAGGAGATTAGGAGCATAAAAGAAACCATTCGCCTGACGACGCGGAAAAACACTCGAAAAAACCCATAGTGAGCGGTCGCAGTGGATCAAACCCGGAACCTCCGGAATACGGACCACAAATGTTACTACCTGAGTCATTCCTCTCGGTTTTGTATGTGTTACATTCAAATGGTGTTCTCCTGGCATTATCGTTTATTTCATATAGCTTCTACAAACTATTCTTGCAAAGGCGCTTATCTATCTGCTACATGTTAATTGAGACAAACGTTTACAGAAATACTTTCATTGTAGACTTCGTTGTTGGTACAACAGGGATAAGGAGACTGAAGCGATAGTCAAATGTTTAAAAAGTGGAGCGCTATAATATGCTCAACTTGAAATTGCACAGTCGTTCTCCGGTGTAGTGGTTACCAGCTAGCCTCTACTTCCCGAGGTCGCGGGTTTAAACCCGGCGGAGGACGACGGATTTTTTCGGGAAAAAAAAATCCTTAGCATGGCTTCTTTCGAAAGGGAAGTAGAGCCGGTGGTCCCGTGTCGTAGATATACGGCACGTAAAAGAACCTCAAGCCTGATAAAGAGGCCTCTGAGAAAAATTACCGGTCTTCCACGCCCAATATAGAATGGGACGCTAAGGACCACAGCAGTTAAGGAGCGTCCATAAATAGAACTCGATTTAATATAATTTTGAAATTGCATACTCGTTTTATGATATCGGGAGAAACAACTGAATGGTTACACTATTAATAAAATCGTATATAACAATTCACATGACGTTCTCTACCCTCTATCATTCATTAGTGGGTATGCAATCCATTCTTACTAAAGCTTATTTTTCTATCCCCTTCATTTTAATCCAAATAAACGTTTTCTGAAATATCTACTTTACATATTTCGTTATATATGCAAAGGGAAAAGCGACAGATAAATGTTAAGGAACTGAACGCTATATGCTGACCTTAAAATTCCATACATTTCCAAGCAATAGTGAGAAAAACTGAAAATCGATGGGACTTAAAAAAAATGACAAGGCATTGAACAAATCCAACCATTAATAACGGATATCTGCAAAATACCTCATGCTACAAAAAGTGTATTTCAAATAAATTGCGTGTTTTAAAGAGATCTGCATTTTTTGGGGTAGTACCTACGTCTTCGTCTATCGCTTAACGCTTACCAGTTATATACGATTATATATAATTTTTTTCAAATGAAGTGGACTTCAAGGCTATTTACAGAAAATTGAAGATATGCATGTTATTTTTAATGTAAATATATTTAATATATGGTATTTTAATCAAAATCGTTAGAGCCATTTTTTAGAAAATCAAATATTTCGAAAAATCTTCCATGTAAAGACTAGTCCGGAGTCAAGGGATTTTCTCGAAAATCTTCGTATCCCATCTTTGAAATATATTGAACCTAAATACCAAGTTTGGTATTTATCCAAATTTTCGTTTTTGAGTTATGTTGTTCACCGACAAACACGGACCTTTTTCTAAAAAAAGTTTTTTTTATTCAGGGGGCCTCACTCAAACATATATTTACGGTGAAATTTTCCCATCGAAGTTTTGGGTGGAACACAATAATTTCTCTAGTTACTATGCGTAGAGAGATGACAACATTGAAAAATTCAAACCAATGACATTGAATATCATAGATGCCACAAAAATCGTTTAAAATAAGTTGTGTTTTATGTGATTATATATTTTGGTATAGTAACTTTCTGACCATATCTTAATGGGGTACCGGTTACGCGAAATTCATTCCAAACGAAGAGAACTTCACAGGTTATTTCCAGAAAATTGAAGATATGCATTTTATTAGTCGAAGTTTAAGGGCTTTCCAAAGCGTCACCTTGAGGCATCGCTTAAATGATATCAGTCTAATTATATAATATAAAAAATAACTACCCGCCTAAAAGCAATATGCTTATGTTATAATATATAAAGTGCATATTATAGTCATTGTATTATGTTTATTTTATTATGTATATGTATAAAATGTTATGTGAATGCATTACGTAGTTTAACAATGTAGGAGCTGTGAGAATAGAAAGAAGCAAGCTGCTTTTCGCAGCAAACTGAGTTACAAAGTAGAAGCCGAAAGTTACTAACAATAAGGTAACGTTGAGACAGCAATAAATTAGAAAGTTAAAAAAAGGCTACTAATAGTCCATGGAACAATATTAATGTATATTTGAAACAGTTTATAAATAATCACGTGGATGTGGAAAGAAAAGCCAAGGTAAAAATAAGGTATTCTATTGGAGTAGGCTTAGTCAATAAAAAACTAGAGAAGCTAAAATAAAATAAAAGTATTCTATTGGAGTAGGCTTAGCCAATCAGAAATTAGAAATAGAGAAATGTACATATTCAAACGGTTGACGCTAGTAGATAGCGTACCCACGCAGTGCAGTTCGGTTCGGTACGGGTTCAGTGATTGTATGTGAGACATGAAAATTCATTGCGGAGAGGATAATATAAATTTTTACCTGTTAAAAGTGTAATTAACAATAATCTCACAGCTCTATACTAGGATACATCAGTGAAGTGTTATAAACTGTGTTAAGGATAAATAAAAAAATGTAAAATACAATTATAATTTGCGTAAACTTTATTCTTCATCCCTACCAGCACTAGTAAGACATACTTGCTCTACAAAATACTACTGACGCAACCGAGGCATGAATAATAAATAAATAAAAAATAAAAAAATAATTATTTCACATAAAACAACATGACAGTGCGGCAAAAGTTGGTTCCTAAACGTGAGGCGAAGACCAATGAAAGTTTGTACCGTACGTGGGGCGAACACTCGTAGAAACATATCTCCCGCAAATTGGCATCCATACGTGGATCCGTAATCTGCTTCAACCTGACAGACTATTTTCTTCCTATTTTCTTTGAGCATGTTGAAGCCTTCTTCCTTAATTTGTAATAATTCTTGCGTAAAAATATATCTTGAATAGCCTATCTAGGACAGAAAATCATATTTATGTGAAAAGTATAATGCATATATAATTTCAGTACAGGTAAATTTTTCATTGTTAGAGAGAGTCATGCGAATGCAGCACCATATATTTTACCTTCTATCCTAAGAGCCTTTTACTACAAATAAACATTTGAATTATATTCCCCCATATTTTATGTAACTAAGCACGTCTTGCTTAATTTGAAATAATTTCTAAGTAAAAAAATTATATGTTCCATTCACATGACCATCTCTACTC
This sequence comes from Deroplatys truncata, assembly GCA_030765065.1. Lineage (NCBI taxonomy): Eukaryota > Metazoa > Arthropoda > Insecta > Mantodea > Mantidae > Deroplatys > Deroplatys truncata. The sequence continues at coordinate 34,706,025 of CM060982.1, read as the reverse complement.
ACTCTTCTACAAAATATTATTAAAAAAACAAACTCATGTATGTACTTCATGTCCACCTCGTGTGGCTATGAGGTGGACTTGAAATTCCATACCCTTTGCTTCATCACGAGAGAGATAGAAGTATAAGGACTTATATTTACGAAAATTGAAATATTTGAAAATCCATATCTATAAATAGGAATATATTGGAAATTATTAATTCCACAAAACATTTTATTTCACATAAATTGTGCGCTGCTACGAGAACGACACTTTTTTGTGTAGTAAGATTTTCTATCCCTTACGGTTTACCAGACATACAAAAGTTATTTACAATGAAGAGGACTTTACAAGACTATTCCCAAAACATTCAAGATATACATCTTATTTTTCATGTAAATATCTTTAATATATGGTACTTTAATCAAAATCGTTAGTGCCATTTTAAAAATATAAAAAGATTTCGAAAAATGTTCCATGTGAAATGTAACTTAGAGTGGGAGGATTTTGTTGAAATTTTCATGTCGTATCTTTGGAAAATACTAACTTAAATACCAAGTATGGTATTTGTAGGACTTTACGTTTTTAGCTATGCTGTTCGCAGACACACACACACACACACACACCATTTTTCTAAAAACACATTTTTTACCTTCTCTACTACTTAGAGTAAGTAGGGGAAGTATTGTATTCCACCAAAAAATTCGATACCCAGATTTCATCGGAAATACATGCTTTCAGGCCTCCTGAATCAAAAAAACTATTTGTGGAAACATGTCCGTGTGTGTGTCTGTAAACAGCATAACTCAGAAATAAACAGTCGGATAAACACCAAACTTGATATTTAGGTGCAGTATCTTCCAGAGATACGACACGAAGGTTTTCAAGAAAATCCTCCCATTCCAGATTACCCTTTACATGGAACATTTTTCAAAAAATTTAATTTTCTCAAAAATGGCTCTAACTATTTTGATTAAAATGACACTTTTATGACAAATAAACTGTATATCTTGAATTTTCTGGGAATGTCTCCAAAAGTGTTCTTCATTGTGAACGACGTTTGCATAACTGGTAAACCATAAGAAATAGACAAACCTTTACTACACAAAAATGTAGATCACGTTAAAATACACAATTTATATCATATACATTTTTGTTGTTGAGTGAACCATTTTCAAGATATTGCTTGTTATTCCCTTAAATATTTGCAATACTTATACTTTTTCTCAGATGGGAATTTGTTATTCATTTTTTTTTGTCCTGGACATGCAAAGAGAATGGAATGCGCCACATAGCAACCAACATTTAAAATATTTGACTATCGCTTAAATCCTACCAATTCCCCTTGCATCTACAAGAAAATTAGCAATAAGATTAACATTTTGATATCTCGATTAACATGAAGCATATGAAGAATAAGCTTTTGTAAAAATAGTTTGTACAAGAGTAGAGAAAGTCATGTGGGTGTAACACATCAGATTTTTTAGTTCAGAGTGTCTTAAAACATGCATTTCCATTGAAATCTTTACATCGAATTTTAATATAAGAATTCATAAAAAAGAAATATAATGCGAATAACATAATATGGATAGAAGAATCACTATACGCATATATGTGAATTGGTCATTGGGAGATAATTACTTTCTCTACTACGTATAGTAAATAAGCGAAGCATTCTATTTCATTCAAAAATTCTATATCCATATTTCACCGGAAATAAATGTTTTGAAACCCCCTGAATCCAAAAATAATTTTTAGAAAAAGTCTGTGTGTGTCTCTGTGTGCCTGTGAACAGCATAACTCAAAAACGAAAAGTCAGACCAACAGCAACCTTGTTTAAGTTCAGTACCTTTCAAAGATGCACCACAAAGATTTTAAAAAAAAATTCCCCATCCTAGACTACCCTTTACATAGAAGATTTTTCGAAAATTTTAATTTTCTAAAAAGATGGCTCTAACGATTTTGATTAAAGTGCCATATATTAAAGATATTTATGACAAATAAAATGTATATCTTGAATTTTCTGGGACTAGCCTGTGAAGTCCACTTCATTTGGAAGAAATTTTGTATAATCTCGTATGACTGGTAAATGTTAAACTAACTCGTACTACAAAAAATAAAAAATGTATTTAGAAAAGGCTTTTGTGGCGTAAGCCGTTTCTGAAATATCCGTTACTAAAGGTACGAATTGTTCATTTCTTGGTCATTCTTTTAAAGTCTTTTCAACATTCGGTTCTTTCTTGCAATTGCATGGAAACAGTATGGAATTTTAAGACCAGCATATAGCGTCCAGTTTCATAACATTCTCTTTGTATCTATAACGAAATGTGTAATGCTCTATTTCTGAAAAGGTTTATCTGTATTAAGATAGAAAAAAAGCTTGAATAAGAATAATTTGTGTACACAGTAATACACGATAGAGAGTAGAGAATGTCATGTGAGTGTATCAATTCAGATTTATATATTAATAATGTAATATATAAGGAATGTATATGAAGTTATAATGGATAGGTAATGTCGTGAAAGCCTTAGATTTCAAGCATATATATGTAATACATGTTTTGTAATCAAAGACTCAAATTTAAAAACTATTTTCAACAAGTAATGGTGTATAACAATAACATAGATGCAAAGATCTCTTGCATTAGCTTTACTACCAACCTTGGCTGTGAGCGACGCTATCATGAGGTCAAATGGTTGGCACAGAAAAGTAGTTAAACATTTTTCATTACCTTATAAACAACGCACTCTATGTACCTCAATTTGAACCGCACTAATCTATATGCCAAATTTAATTTTCCACTTTCTTTCTCTCGTGGGAAACAATGTGTTTGTGAAAATCCCACGAGATCTCAGAATTTTGCTTTCAAACATTCAAATGTAACCATTATCTTCCGAGCTCAAATTAATTGCTTTACTGTTTACCACTAAAGGTAAATTTCGCAGTTCCGACTGTGGCAATGCACACATTTTTTACACCGCGACCATTCCTATGGTTGCAACGTTACCGCAGTGAGAAATTATTTCAAATGTAAAAATGCCTTGGCTTATGCGCTGTATTTTGTGCATTCCCGCTTTGTTCACGAAAGCAGCAGATTAATTGCAGAGCTGCGCACACAGACTTGCTTGAATTTACAACAAATGTCTAAAAACAGAGAATAAAGCGGCGATTGCCTAGTGATTAAAACACAATAAATCGCTCCCTTAAATGTTTACACACGCAGCGTACACAGGCAGATGAATGGATTGCGTAGCCATTATTTGGTCGGTAATGTATATCTTCCATTAATGCTGTTAGATATCCAAACGGCATGTTTATTTAAGGATATGCACTGGAAAAGCTTTTGTAATGTGACCTGGAATACTTGTTTTTCTCTAGAATAAACTTGCTGACTGAATTTCACTGTGGTGTACCTACATTCCAATGCCCTAAACCCTTACTCATGGCCACAAAAGCGTGCCATGACGCTTATTTTAAATGAAAAAAATTACTTGTGGTTCACTTATTGAAGTGCAACTTATACTAATTCCTAAGGTTCCAGGAAATAGTTCAGTTACGCTTAAGTTACTCCTGGGAAACAATGTTCGTTATATGAAACAAGGAAGATCTCGAAAATGGTTCACTCAACAAAAAAAATATATATGACAAATTGTGTGTTTTAACGCTATCTACATTTTTTGTAGTAAAAGTTTGTCTATCTCTTATGGTTTACCAGTTATGCAAAAGTCGTTCACAATGTAGAATACTCTTGGAGACATTCCCAGACAATTCAAGATATACATTTTATTTGTCATGGAAATATCCTAATATATGATACTTTAATAACAATAATTTGAGCCGTTTCTGAGAAAATTAGAATTTTCGAAAAATGTTCCATGTAAAGGATAATCTGTGGTGGGGGATTTTCTTGCAAACCTTCGTGTCGCATCTCTGGAAGATACTGAAGCTAAATACCAAGTTTGGTGTTTATCCGACTGTTCGTTCCTGAGTTATTCTGTTCACAGATAGACACACAGACACACGGACATGTTTCCAAAAATACTTTTTGTTGTGTTCAGGAGGCCTCAAAACATGTATTTCCAGTGAAACCTCGATATCGAATTTTTAAATGGAATGCAAAAATGAAGGTGTTGAAAAAGATTAAATGTTTCAATGTTGCCTTGCTTTGATCTGCTAGAACAGTATAATTATGACATCATAGCTGTGCAATTGCGCATTCACTGCAGGCTGTGCACAGTGAAAACCGTTTTCTCTGTAAACTATAATGGAAGAACATCCGTCGTGAAATAGAATATTATTTAATGTCATACCTACATGTTGCCATGGTAGCTCAGTGGTCAGAGCAATTGGACGGACATTTGGAGATTCGTAGTTCAAATCCCGGCTATGGCATTGAATTTTTCAGTCATCTGATTGTACCTTTCCAAACTTGTCCAACACATGGCTTATGTGGAAGAAGAATTAATTCCAGGATATCTCTTATTTAAAATTTATGTGTTACAAATAGAGCCAAGAAAACTATATATTTGGCGCATTATTATTATTATTATTATTATTATTATTATTATTATTATTATTATTATTATTATTATTATTATTATTATTATCTTGAGAATTTCAAATCGTCCCTAAGGGACAGAGATATTATCTTAAACTACAGGTTGATCTCGATCAGAATATTGTCAAGTTTTATGGACACTTTGTTGTACCGTTGGTAGATTTGTAGAAATGCGGAGACGTTTGTAAACAGTGCGCTTTCCCTTGTGAATTGGTGGGAAAATTATGGCCTGTCGGGTAATAGCAGCCGTCTTAAAGGAGAATGTGAATTACTTTTCCGATCTGAAAATATTGTGACGCAGTGGCTATCGCCCAAAATTGTCGGAAGGTCAGCGCCGAGCGGTCCGAGTGAACAACGATAATGTCGCTTGTCACGTAAACAACGGGCGCGCTATCGGAGATAAGCTAGAATTTTCTGGAAGCTTTATCTCCACCTCATCCAGAAAGTGTGTCGAAATAGCTCTAGAACGTTCGAGAACCTTCTGTGGAAGATTCCACTGCCTATATAAGCGAACGCTCTCGCGACAGTCAGGCAGTCGTGAGTTGAAAGCGAGTCGAGTGCGACAGAGTGGAATCAGTGTGAGGTGGGTGCGTATCGAGTGCTAGTCGAGGTAAGTCGACTATGAGTTGAGCGAGGGAGTGAGTTGGCGGGTGAGTTTTCTGTACGACATGAAGAGCGATTCTGCGAGAGTTGATGATGGTTTCTGTGACGTGCAGCGAGTGCTACCGCGGAGGTCTGTGTTCGATTCCCGAGTGTAGTGAACCCTTCGGCGTGAAGAGCCTGCGTCATGAAGGGACTGAAGTGAAGGGAGAATTGAACTAGTTCACCTTAGTGAATTGAACTCACAGTGAAGGTGAATTACATAAAAACATTGAAAAACAAAACAGTGAATGTGAGAACTGAGCAAAAAGGGACAGTTCTTGCAGTTATTTTGAGCTAAATGTTTAATATTTAATAAAAGAAGGTAAAACCGAAAACGCATTTATTTGAATGAAACAATAAAAGAAAATAAAGGTTTGCTCTTAAATTTTTACTTATTATGCAGCTAATGCTAAAACTAAATGGGACAGAACTTTATAACTACCATGGGAAAAAGCTTCATGTGCAATTTGAAGCATTCAGTGAGAACAAGTAACTGGGCATATTTGTTTTACAATTTAAGGAAATTCAAATAATTTTATTTAAACACGAAATACATAGGTTACGACCTATGAATATTCAATTAAATCAATTAAAACGACTTATAAAGTTTATACTAAAGATTGAAATACTCGATAAGCACGGATACCTCAGCAATCTGAGGCGTGTGCGTCGCCAGTAATTCAGCCGCTGGTGTGACATCGTAACTTTACGTTTGTGCAAAACATGCTAAATTGTGACAATATTGGCGTTAAGGAATAAATAGAAGATATAGGCTGATAACACATAAAACTAGTTATTCCTTCTTATACCCACTTCAAGAGAACTTCCGTTTATGCTACGAAGGTTAGGTAAAACCTATTTTGTGCTGAAATAAGCATTCAAAGATTAAAATTGATTTAATATTTTTCATTCGCGACACTTATAACCCCAATCATCTAATATTTAAGAAAAGCCAGAGATGTTAGTGGAAACCCTATGTTAAGGATGTCTTAAGTTCTATTCTATGGTCAGTCTATATTTATATCCACAATTCATTTTTACTTTCTGTTCTACGTGTAGCAAGTAGGGAAAAAATTGCATTCCACCCAAAAATACAATACCAAAGCGTCACCGGAAATACATGTTTTGTGGCCCTCTAAATCCCCCCCAAAAGTGATTTTTAGCAAAAGGTCGGTGTGTGTGTTTCTGTCTGTTTATCTGTGCGACAGTGTATCTGTGAACAGAATAACTCAAAAACGAAAAATCGGATAAATATCAAACTTGGTATTTAGATTCAGTATTTTCCAAAGATGCGACACGATTTTCAAGAAAACCCCCTACTTCCAACTACTCTTTACGTGAAAAACGTTTCAAAATTTTGATCTTAAAAATGACTGACGATTTTGATTAAAATACCATATATTAAAGCTATTTTCATGAAAAGTAAAATGTATATCTTGAATGTTCTGGGATCAACTTATGAAGTCCTCTGCGCTCGGAAGGAGTTTTGTATAATCCTTTATAACTGATAAAAATTAAGAGATGGACGAATATATGCTACACAAAAATGTAGATCTCTTTAAAATACATGTTAAAATTTGTTCCAAATAAGTTTTTTGAGGCATAAACCATTTCTGAGATATTCGTTATTAATCATTCAAATTCTTCATTTATTGGTCATGCTTTAAATTCATTTCAACATTCAGTTGTTTCTCGCGATTGCGTGGAAACAGTATGGAATTTAAGGCCAGCATATAGCGTCCAGTTCTTAAACGTTTGACTATCGCTGTTCTCCTTGTATCCTAACGAAATGTGTAATGTAGCTATTTCTGCAAACGTTTATTTGGATAAAAATGTTGTCGTTAGAAAAATAAGCCACTAATAAACCAGAGAGGGTACAGAAAGTCACGTGAATGTATCACATCAGACTTTTTACAACAGCGAAAGTCTTTCTCTTATTCCTACGAAATCTAAGACTAGTATACCCAAATAAGCCGTCCTTTGCAGTTTTATGTTTCCACATGCATAGGTGCAAAAGAAGTTGCCGCATCACTGATGTTCAAAGGAGCAGTGCATGTACAGAGGTCATTGAGGCAATCTGCATATGTTTACGTGGTAGTTTTGTACTGATAAACGTCTCGTGGTCACCTGCATGCAGTTCAAGCCAGCTCCTTCATACTAAAAGGTAACGTTCACCAATGACGAACACACGGATATTGTTACGATCTGTGCGGAGACGCACCAAAATGCAGCTGAGGTTATGTTCTAAACATTTTCAGACTCGGCAACTGCCTTCTGTGCAACTTTTTTGTGGGGCTGGGAACGTACAGAAATAATATTACGAAATGATGGATCATTCCAGGTAGAATGTGGGCCTGAGAGGCCCTTGCATCTTTTTGCCCACCAAGCGGCGTGCATGTATTTGCACATGCTTATTATAAATAATGCACTAATTTAAAATAACTTAATTCTAATGCACCTTTAAGGGCACATGAATATAAGAATAGGACCTTGCTTAATCTTCTTAACTTTAGGACACCAATGTGTCATTAGTTGTACTGATTATAGATTGACTGCCATGGAACTAAATGACTTAACACGTGTGCTCAGGTTTGCGTCAAGCGGCAATCCTTAATGCTTGTTAGGTACGGTTACATTCAAACACCAGACCATGGGCATAACGTGCAATGTTTTTGTTTAAAAACAACTTTCTGGAGTCCAGCAGAAAGTCGAACCCGGAACACCTCATATAGCAGATAGTTCCACTGCTGAATGAGCTCTGAGACCAGCAATAGCAGTTAAAGCGTACGTTTTCAAACATTGGTCTCTCATTTACCGGTCTCCCCTCTGTCGGTATGGAGTCCCCTTTGCAGTTCTGCTTAGGCAGCCCTTTTTGGCCTCCGCGCTATCCGGTATAAACTAACTTCAACCAAGGACGGCTTGTGTGGGCAACCTGGTATAATATATACGGACCAAGAACGGTCACAATAAATAGTTGACATACAAATGCAGACACAAAACAAATGATATATATATATATATATACATATACCATGTTTGGTATTTAACCACTTTAGTTCTGGATTTGTACTATTCACGAAAACCTTTTTCCACAAGTGCTTTGTTGTTGTTGATTCAGAGATTTTCAGGACGTGTATTTCCGATGAAATCTCGGTATTGAATTTTTGGTGGAATGCATTACTTCTTCTACTTACTATAGGTAAGCAGAAGAAAAAGTAATAACCCTAGACTAAAAAGTTTCCGGAATTGTTTATTTTCTCTTTAATGTATATGAAGGTAAAGTATTCTATGACAACACTTCATTTGAATTTTAATAATAATAATAATAATAATAATAGTAATAATAATAACTATTGACGTGTTTACATGGAAACCAATTTTTCTGCTTGTGCATGTTGAGTTGTCGCATTCCATAATGTCGGCAATAGAGCAAGGTTCAAACATAAAGTTTTGTTTTTTGTTACACAAATCTCCCTCAAAGACATTGAGAATGCTAGAAGAAGCTTATTGTGAAGGCGCAATGAAAAAATCTGGTGCTACAGTCACATGACTTTCTCTACTCTTGTACAAACTATTTTTGCAACCGCTTATTCTCCATATGCTTCATGTTAATCGAGATATCGAGATGTCAATCTTATTGCTAATTTTCTTGTAGATGCAAGGGAATTTGGTAGGCTTTAAGCTATAGTCAAATCTTTTAAGAGCTGGTTGATATGTGGCGCATTCCATTTTCTTTGTATGTCCAGGACATGAAAAGAATGAATAACGAATTCCCATTTGAGAAAAAGTATTGGAAAATTTAAGGGAATAAGAATATCTCGAAAACGGTTCACTCAACAAAAAAAAATGTATATGACATATATTGTGTATTTTAACGCGATCTACATTTTTGTGTAGTAAAATTTTGTCTATCCCCTATGGTTTACAGTTATGCAAAAGTCGTTCACAATGAAGAACACTTTTGGAGACATTCCCAAAACATTCAAGGTATACTTTTATTTGTCATGAAAGTATCTTAAATATATGATATTTTAATCAAAATCGTTAGAGCCATTTTGAGAAAATTAAAATTTTCGAAAAATTTTCCATGTAAAGGGCAATCTGGGGTGGGGGAATTTTCTTGAAAAGCTTCGTGTCGCATCTCTGGAGGATACTGAGCCTAAACACCAAGTTTAATGTTTATCCGACTGTTCGTTTCTGAGTTATGCTGTTCACAGACACAGACACACAGACGGACATGTTTCCAAAAATGATTTTTGTTTGGATTCAGGGGTCTCAAAACATGTATTTCCGGTGAAATCTTGGTATCGAATTTTTGGGTGGAATACAATACTTCCCCTACTTACTATACATAGTAGAGAAAGTAAAAACTATGAAATCTCATCTGAAAAGGCGAACATTTTCTAACGCTGCAGAAATTACTACGTCTGTGACAAGAGCGTCACGACATTCCTTTCAGTCTCTTTACACGCGGTGGCAGAAGTGTGCCCTGCGGAAGGAAACTATTCTGAAGGAAATGTGTAAATTGCTTTAAGGTAACTTGTTTCTGTGTTATTAAGAACTTCCGGTAACTTTTTGAATAGGTATAGTATGTATGTCTAAGGCTTAATAAGCTAATTTAAGATTTTTAATAGCCGTTGGGGAATAGAAACTGGTCACTCGCATGGCAAACAGTAGTACATGCTTCAAACGGGAGTCCATAAATACTTTACAAGGTAGCTAAGTATCATTATAGTCATATCCCGCTTTTGTGGCTGTGCTTGTAAAAAATAAGATACAAAAGAAGAGTACGTTTATTTGAAAAGATGTCAGAAACATTCATTGCCATATCCGGAATTTTAGCAACGAAACTTCGAATTACCGTGTTGCAGCTGCAACTGACTAAGCTACCATGCCAACTTTAGCACACACACTGCATGAGCGTAAGAAAAATCAATTAGTACATTTACTTGTTTTTTGCCAGCTGCTTGCATTCATCTGTGCATATAGTCCTGGGAGTGTTTCTTTTAGCTATCTATGTTTCACAGCCTTCAGGCTTGGTTCAGAGGCATCTGGATTCAGAGACTCTTTATCTTAATTACCCGTAATTTTGTACCAACTTCAACAAAATTTTTCATACGTGGTAAGTCGACATGTAGAAATATGGTTAAAATGTCGTACTTATGTATAAAATATTATCTCCATAGACATGTTGAGTGATTCGCCTAGGAGTTGCAAACATGTAGGAGACTTTCCATCTAAACTGCGCCTAGTTTTGTGTCGGTTTCAATCAAATTTCAAATGTGTCGTCAAATTTTCATTCAAACTTTTATTCACTTATAATCCCAACTCCGTAGTTTTAGCGTTCGCGAGTTATTTTATGTGTACAGATGGACGAAGTTATGTTAATAGGTGCTCGGCGGTGTTATTCTTCTCATGTTAGGAGTCAGTTTACATTTAAACAACTGGACGACGATTTCAGTTGGCACCTGCTTGACCTCCGAGAACAACGGTTAAGATGAGGAAGTACAGAGGGGAGTACGGGTACAACGCAACGGATCCTAGCGTATCCAGATAATCCATACCGGTAAGACGTAGGATGTGTTTATTGGAGGGGATGCCTCACCACTGCGAGCAGCTTGATTTACTGTGGTTAACTGGTAAGATTCGCCCTGTCATCACGCAAAGTTCTGGCAGAAGTATTTTCCTGAAACCACATTGCCAGTGAGAATGGTTAGGTCAACTGAGCCTGGCCCTGAGACCCTGATAGACGAAGAGGGGTGTGAAATTATGGCGATAAAAACGGAAAATTCAAGATATCTAAGGATCCACCCTAGCACTCGCCTGGTGATCGGAGAAGGTAAGGGGGAAAATGATAACCTCGGGGCTTGAATCTGGATGCTACCGCCTTAATCATCCTCCCCGGTCATCTGACGCATATTTGTTCAGAATATGACCTCACATTTCTATCCGACCTCCACACTTTGTGGAACTCCTAACCACTGAGGCTAGAGCCCTCAGATTGAGATGTCTTTTCTTTATAATTTTTACTTAGGCGCCTCATTTTTCCTCCTCTGCTATTTGCTGTTTTTAAATTAATAGCGCTTGCGGACATTTAATTTTCAAACGTAATGAGAGCTTTCAAAATTATTATTTTTGAAGCCCTTCAGCGATTGTTTAATGTTTATATTTTCTGCCTCATTGCTGCCTAAGTCATAGAGATTTCACAAATGCTCTATTTTCTGACTTTGACTTCATTTGTGAGCTTCTGCGTTAAGAAAGTATACAAGCATACGCACATAACTAAATTTTCGCTGTGTCCTCAAGAATAGAGAGGTATCTAAAGAATGAAGTTGTTAGATATTACTTAAACTTCGACTTACGCATATTATATGACAATACAGTTGGGTTTGTAGGGCTGAGGCTAAAAGCCTGTTAGTTTTTAAAACTTCGCTATGCTCGTTTATTTATATATACCTACCAACATGCCTATAATATTAATGTACTTCAGGAGCAGAAAGGCACCATATTGCCCAAAGTTAATACATTTCTATAATCCAGGTAGCTCCTGTAGGGGAAAAGTAACAAAAGAATATTATATACCATTTTTTTACTAATGAGAAGTTTCTGCTGGAAAACAAATGCAACTAAACATAGTTTTATAAAATTCCTTCAAATAGATACTTGCTCTCCTCTGGATAAATAAGCGAGATTGTTGCTCAGAATTGTTGAGCCTGCTTGGTTACTTTCTCAATCGTTAGCACTTATTGAAGATGTGCAGACTTTTCGAAGCTGATAAGCTTGTTTATTTTTGCGATTCAGGCAAAAAGATTCTATTAATTTTCGATTGCAAATTTCCAACTGCCTTTCCAGTACTTTTAATCCAGGTTTTTTTCTCACACAATTACTGTAACGCTTTCTTTATCTTTCTTCTTGATTTACCTGTTTTTTGCTCTCTGAAGTGTAACTCCGTCTACTATACATCTTTAAAAACACAAGGTTCATCCCCACTCCACTACAGTCTGATTGGCTCGTGATGAGTCTAAGTAATGCTTCTGTGTTCCTGCCATGGGTAGGGCCCAACTACAAAGACGATAGGAGTTGTAGGATTGTGATGTTTCGGGTTTAAGGTGGTAGGATGGTACCTTGATAGGAGGTAGCTTCTATATTTTTATAGGCTCCTCAACGGTTGCCGTGCCAGGAGCAGCATTCATCCTCTGCTCCGCAGGTGTATATGGTTCCAAATGCATTGAATGTGTTAAATTTTGAATGACCACTCCCCAATGTAGTACTTACAGTGAGCATTATGTTGGTGGCTGGTATAGAGCTCGCATGCCCTGCGGGGAACCCGTAGCGTCTGTATTGATGTTCTGTAGGTATGTAGTCCCCGAAGGATCTGACAAAGGCGTTCTCATGATAAGTCAATCTTAGAAATTTTAAGCCCGGCGCCTAATCACATCCTCCACGTATGGGAGAGCTCAGGTTTCATGCAGTAGCCCCACTGGATAACGACGGCAGACAGAGTAGATGGACCAAAGTCCCCTATTCTGTATCCGATGCAACCAGAGAAGTGTGGAGTCTGCTGCGATATCCCACATCTCACAGGCATAGAGCGTCAGGGGCAGTATAAGCGTTTTGTAAAGGCGTAAGTTTAGCTGAACTGGCATGGTGAAAGCCAGAACCGGGTATAAAGGCAGCTACCGCTCCTTTAGCACTGCTCATTGTCTCCCACACGTGTTCACGAAAGGTTAAGCTCTTATTAGAGTGACGCCAAAGTCTGCCATAAACAGACTATACAGCGTGGGAGATGATACGGACCCTTCAGGGACTCCGCCTCGCATGGGTTTCAGTGTTTATGTTTTCCCCGCATCAACTACTGAGAAGGAGCGTTGGTGTAGGAAGATGTGTAAAAGGTGGATCAAAAGTCTGTGTTGGTCAATCGGATAAGTTTTTATAAGAACCCCTTATGCCAGGTTCCTGAGAAGGCCTTCTCCAAGTCCAGATATATCACTGGGTTAAAACCCTGTCCTGGAAGCCCAGGACAACAGCTTTTACCACCCTCAGTAGCTGCTAGGCGGTAGAATGCCCAGGACGAAAACAAACTGTAGGAATGGGATGGCTTCAATGTCGGCTATTAACGGTGGCAAGCGGTATAGTTCTAGCCTCTCGAAAACGTGGGAAATGTCCAAGGGCGACGCACATATTGAATACCCTGGTAAGGAAGAGCACAGCTTGGAAGTAAAGGTTGCGGAACATGGCGGGTGTCAGCCCGTTCAGCCCGCTAGCCGTTTTAGTGTTGACGTGCCGAAGTGCGCCTTGGACTTCACTGGGGCGGATGATTAGAACGGGATTCACCGCACCATCAGGGGGTATCGCAAGTAGCGATCACCCTCTTGGTAGACACGGACAGTAAACCTTACGTCCTGAATGTCTTCTCTCGACCTGCAGGTGTCCTCAAGATAGTCGGTAAGTACATTTGCTTTGACTCGGGATTCATACACAATGCCTAGGTTACCTTGATGCGGGCAGGAGAATTGCTTTCGTTAGAATTTTAGCTATCTTCCAGATGTCACACCCTCGAGGTCCTGTTGTGTCATTGTGGTCTCCCACGCTTGCACCCTGTGCGCACGCAGGTGTTCATGGAACTCCCGGCGTACGTGCCTTAGGAGTCCTCGATTTTATGGCCTCCAGTTGCGCTGGTATAGCCTTTCGGCTGCCCAGGAACAGCAAATAAAGTGTTCAAGGTCCAGTAGTGGGCTCTCGGGATAAGGGAGTGGGTGCGTTTGCATGGTAAGATTGGAACTGTTGGTACCACTGTGGTGTTGAGAGATTTTACTGCTGTCTCCAGGGAGGGTATGTCTGTTATCCTGGGGTTTGGTGGGATTGATGCGTTCAGGCAAACCTTGACGCATTCCTAATCGATTTCTCTGGAGTGACCAGAAACATCGCTGCTGACAACCCGAGTATTGATCTCTGCCAACACGAGATTGTGATCGGAATGGAGTGCCGTGAGTGATGTGGTAGGGGTAGTGCTTGATGATCGCAAACTGGATGGCAGATGATAGTCCTCGACCTTGAGGATGGTGTGTGGGTTGCCGAGGATCCAGTACCCTAACTGGGGATCTCTATCTTCATGCGAATTACTGCATTGCCTCTTGGATTTGCACAGGGATCCCCAAAGCAAACGCTGGTGTTTGGCATTAGTCACCCGCCAAAATCACGTAAGGATGAAGGGCTAGAATGTAGTGGTATTCAGCAGGTACAAACAGCCTAGCAGGTGGGTGATAAATAGAGACTATGATAACCTCCGTACCTCCCAGTTCAACAAACACTGCCGTCGCCTCAAGGGTTTGCAGGGGGAAGAGGGATAGATTTATGGACTACATTTTGCCTCACAAGAACCACAGTGCTGTCTCCCGGGCGAAGACGCGGGCGTTGAGATGTCAAGGGTATCCAGGTATGACGAGTGGGATGCCAGGACGCAAATGTGTCTCAGATACTGAAATGATACACAACCCAGTGCATAATGGGTTGCAAAGCGTTGAAGCCCATCCTTCTGGTCCCTATACTCATTTGCATTTTCTAAAAGACGAATCGAAAGTAGGTGCGACACCTACTTGGTGCTGGTGCACTTTGGTAGGTACGCATTTGACGTGGACGGCGTGAGCCCCTTGGACGTCGAGTGTGATGGTGATAACTCTGCTGTTGCGGAAATAGGAGTTGGAGATGCAGAGGATACGGATAGGTGATGCTGCGTTGAGAATGATTTGTAGGTTAAGATTGTTCCCCACGGGGACGGAATAGGTTTCGTCGGACATTATTTAGGGTTATATGGGGAGAACGTGACGATGTGACGTTTGAAACCGCTGCGTAGTTTTTCCTCGCCTGCGTATATGATGCAGAATGAGGTAGAGTTGAGTTTGCTGATGTGTTCTGGAGAGGCTTTTGCAAATCTTGATGGTAGGAAAACTTCTGTGTCGTTGTCGAGTTTGGCGACGAGCTTTGTACCGTGAACGGTGTCGAGTGTTTTGACGCCGACGACACGATACGGTACGTGCTGTTCAAGCGTAGATACGCTGAGAGTGTCGGCGCTGCGGGAAAGTTCTTCTAGCTCTTTAAGAGCGTCCTGTGACATTATGACGGCACAGATGGCAGTTTTTGATAAACGGGGGAGGACCGTCTATATGAGTGGTTTGATGAGGAAGGTTGTAGCGTTGTTTACACCTGCGATAAGGTGCGCAAACTACCTGTGCGTCTCTGGGAAGTTGGTTCCACACAAGGTCGACGTCGCTTGGGGGATAACGTTCAAAGATGTATATGCCGTTCTGCAGCAGCACTTGGCGTTCCCTGGGCAGTAGCAGGTGGATTCTTCGGCCGTTATCGAGATACCGAAAGAGCACGATGAAGCAGTTCATGTGGTGTTTCTAGCGGAGTACCTTCGAAGGAATTGTTGAATTTGCTTGTTGAGTTGATCGAGGTCTTCGTAGAAACCGAGTTGACACTGCGTGCACAGGCGGGTGAGACGGTGCCTAAGTTCGCAGCTGCACGTTTGGTGAAAGCAAAACGAGCAGTGGAAGTCTTTACACGTCGGTCCTGGCATTCCCCCACGGCTGGCTAGCACCGAATGAAGGGGAAAAGAATGCGCGTGCATAAATATAACACAACTGCCGGAAGCAGGAAATCACTGGTGGGG
Source organism: Deroplatys truncata (assembly GCA_030765065.1). Lineage (NCBI taxonomy): Eukaryota > Metazoa > Arthropoda > Insecta > Mantodea > Mantidae > Deroplatys > Deroplatys truncata. The sequence continues at coordinate 34,690,173 of CM060982.1, read as the reverse complement.
GAAAAGTTCGTTGGAGATTTATCACATCAGGGGGAAGTACTGATGGGGGAAAAGTTCGTTGGAGAATTACCACATCCGGCGGAAGCACGGTGTGGGAAAAGTTCGTTGGAGGTTCACTACATCCGCCGGAAACGCTTAGCGATTATTGCACAACATCCGCAGGAAAAACACTGCGTCCGTTGATTTAACGGTTTTCCTCTTGGAGGAGAACTCTGTTTTGAACGGTGCTGAACATGCAAACGCCGTGAATGTGATCGGGTATGATATAGGATGATTCGCGACCCAAATGCGCCTCTAAGGACGTGCCGTAGCACATGGGGTTTTCGTTTAACATTTGCTGCATTTAGTCTGTGGAAATGTATTGTTGTTCGTAGAAAACGATGTATAAACCTCTTGCGGGCACAAATTGGAACCATTGATGTTGTGCGTCTTCTTTATCTGCTTTGAAATGGATATCGTTGAGGCACATGTTAGATAGCACAAAATGAATTTTGGTTTCGCAGCTGTGAACTCTGGCGCAGACGGATTTTCCGTCGTAGGTGCTGTCGACGAAGCGAAGTGCATAAGGTGTATTTTTATGGGGGTGACCGTCCACCTCGTAGTTTTTAAACACCTTACTGTCATGGTAGTACACCGACAGGTAATTTCTGTAACCCATGATGCGGGAGCGAAGGGCGCGAGATGATGGGGTGAGGTGCGGTTGGAACGCTGGTAGAAATACATGCGCACTAAGGACTATTTTGTGAGATGCGCAGTGCGAAATGGGTGTTGAGGAAATGATGCACCTCGAGGAATGTTCTAAAATTGGCGCACCGTATGTATTTGGTGAACTGCGTGAAATTCATGTTATGTAAGGTAACGTTGGAGGCATGGTTGTGAAGCATGTACTTGTGGTATGCCATGATTTGATTTTGCACGTCCATCTCTTCCTTCTTTTTGTGATACATTATGTCGGTAATGATGCGCTGCAGGGCATGCAACACGTGCCATTCTTGTTGGTTGAGTGTAACGGATACGCCTTGCGGGTCTTTGAAAACGAGCTTCAGCTTTCGAACACAAACTTAAACACGATGGTGACGCTGTCGCTGAATTGAAATTCCTGTAGACATCCCTGTGGGTCATTCAAGCGTTTGTGAATGATGGGGATGGCTTCGACGAGTTTGTGCCACTGCGAGGAACTCATGACGACTGCGTCGTGCTGTCCACATTTGGCAATGGTGACGACGAGATGGTGCGGCGACTGGGGGGAGAATCCCACACTGACGAATTTAGTTTGTTGCGGGTTGAGGAAGTAGATATCCGCCAGAGGACCCACAACTGCACTGTGTTGGAACTGTGCTGGCGGAGCAGGACTGTCGGGATGCTGTTGGAGGTCGAAGATGGGTAGTTTCCCCGTGTTTTGAGGTGGTCGGGGTTTGAAATCCAGTTATACTGGAACACACAAAACAATAATAATAATGTGAGGGATAGAGAGATAAACGGGATAGAAAAAAGCAAGCTAATACATAGGTGCGGACCTACCTGGTCGGCGTGCTGCATGGCAGCACGACTGTATCCGCGTGCTGCATGGCACACTCTGAATGAGGCGAGCGGCACCGAGACGTTGCTTTTTATATGAGCAGGAGCGTGTTCTGAAAGCACGTGCAAGAGGATGGATTAGATTAGATGTGATGAATAGTGACACACACACACACACACACACACACACACGCACTCACCTTCAAGGGTTGACAAGTTTGCTGAGCGTCAGAGCACTTTGCGCGGCATGCGTCTTTGTACGTTTTGCGAATGACGACATCATTATGCGCGTGATTGCTGACGTGAAATTTTGAGAAGAATTTATGCTTAGGTAAGCCGGAGCAGCGGTGGGTGAGGTAGTCGATGACGTAATGACCGCAAGTGGTGCTGTCGAAACCTTGCAGCCTTCTGGCGTTGGTGGACCAACGCGTCCCGCAGACCGAATTTAAGAACCGGAGAAAATGGGGCGAAAGCGGTCCTATGCCGTAACTGTCAAAATATTCTCCATGCGAGTTTTTGTCCACAAAGATGCAAACCCTGTGTTGCCCGGATTTGGTGCTGGGGTCGGTGTTAGCCACTAGCGCCAAGGGAAGCGTTCGAATGCCGTGAAGTGCGAGTAGTTTATCGCAGGGGTAGACGCCTAAAAAGTGAGAGCGCGTAGAGGGCCATGTCGATAGAAACCGTTGAATTTGAAAGGTGTTCATGATACCAAAATGGATCGGTTGGCGTCGATTTCGACCGTGCGATGTATTTCCGCTAGCAGCAGAAGTATGACCGGTTCTGTCAATTTATCGGCAAAACCGATGCTTATAGAGACGGTTCCGTGGCGCTGACCCGAGATGTGAGACTCGTTAGCGCTCATGTCTGCAGTGAGATCGAAAACCATTATCGTATACCCTTGCGGGTAGGTTTCTCTGGAGATGGAGTGTCCCTCGCCGTCCTGCAGGGTTTGAAAGCATTGCAAATAGTGTCCCTTTGTAAAGTCGGGTTGCAGAGGTTGGGAGGGAACGGGTTGCCCGTTCACGTAGAGCTGAAAGAAGTTCATTTTAAAATGTTTCAAGTTGTACGGATTTGAGTTAAAATAGCCGGAATAGGCCTTGTCGGTGACCATGGCTACTACCACTCTCCTGGGAACTTGCCGTACGCACACGTCGCTAAACGTCATTGCCCTGGACTCCTTGGGGATGCTGAGAGCGTGAAAGCTGACGTCCTTGAGATGGTACTTTGCGTTGCCCTTTGCGAGCACGGCCTGGTGCGCGAGCTTTATGGTCGGCGAGGGCCGCACCGATTTTAAGCGCAGCGTGGCAGACACTATGTCGGCGTACCCCTTAAAAGTATCTACATCGGAAAACAGATAAAATTGGGGAGAGGCGGGAGTGAGCATGACGGTCATGCTAACGTTGTTCAAAAGCAGCTTATCCTGTCTAAACAGAGCGTTGGACAGAAGACCGATGAGCTTACGACGTTGCTCCCTTTGGTAAACCCCTGACGCCACTGAAAACCCACATTGGCGATAAAAGTGTCCATGATGCCTCCCGTGTCCTTTCTCCAGAGGGTGGATTCTAGTTTGGTGTTCATGGCATCTTCGGAGTAATTGAGAAGCGTCTCGAGGTAGGTTCTATAGGGGTAACCGGTTTGCGGCATGGAGACGATGACGTTATTGAGGGTTACCTCCACCTGTTGAAACAGGGAATTTAAGGCGTTGTTGACCAGAGTGGCGTTAGCGTCAGCATTTAAGGCCTCTCCTTTGTCATCTGCAATGCGCACCATGAGTTCGAGTACGACGTAGGTCAAGTCTAGGTAATCGTCCACATTTCCGGAATAATGAAAGGTGATGGGGGCATTTTTCATTAAAGTGTTTTGAGGGTTTAGGTATAGGAACCGTGACTCCTCAATGCTCATCTGAACCGGCACCTCTGTAAAGAGGTCCAGTTCGGAATTCATGTGGACGGCCGCGTCTGCCATTACGAAAATACGTCTTGCACCTTACGCCTACCGCGTTTAAGCTTCGACTGCTTGCTCTTTTTGGATTTGCTCGGTTTTATTCTCTTGAGGCGCCTGGCGCCGGAACCGAGCATGGCATCGAGCTTTTCGTCGGCTTTTCGCTTTAAATTGTATCCGGACTCCTTGAGCCTCCGTTGGAGCGCTTCCTTTGGCGCTGCTGCCGCGACAGTCACATCGGACAGAACGTGAGCGCCCGCCTTTAAGGCCTCCTTTCCGACTGCTTTTGCTCCGCTCTTTAAAAACGGTAGCAACCTTCTGAAGAGTCCTCCGAGGGCTGAAAAGAGACCGCTGCCTCTTTGGTAGCGCTTGCCCCTGTAGAGAATGAAATCGCGATCGTCGAACGCGCCGCCGGCCTGATTGAGGTAGTACCGCGTGATGGCGTGCACGTCCATTACGCCTGTTTCGAACGAAAAGCGAGAACTATAGTAGAGGAAAACCCGTCGGCGAATGGCAAGAGATCGCCGTAACCGTTCCTTAAATCTGTTCACCGTCTTGAAGTCTTGCTGAATCAAGGGTACCCAATTTTGGGGAAAAAACGTCTTTTCGTCGCTCATGTAAGTGTTGTTGCTTCTTTCGTATTCCACGGCCGCGCTCTCTATGACTTGGGCGAAGGTGTCGCCCACGACTTGCGGGGTCACTAGATTACAATAGATGAACATTTCGTAAGGAAACCCCATATAAGGATCTACGGGGTGTTTAGCAGCTTTTTCGAGAATGACGTTGACGTAGGGCTCGAAACCCAACATTTTTGCCATAGCGGGCGTTAAGAGCAAACTGTGGATGCGGTGTAGAGGTCCCGGAGGGTCCTCCGATTTTGAAACGTCTGGATGGGTTTTGTGGTAGATGTCGCGGGTCTGACGGGACGAGCCGCCGCGGGTTTCTGCTGCCCGCTTCGGTTTCGGTTTCGGCTTGGGTCTCTGGTGGGGCGCATCGTTCATAACTTCGTATTCGCCGAACGCGTACGGTACGGCCGTGCGCGCGACATTTTCCACAAACCCGTCGAACGGAATGTCGTGTAGTCGTTCGGGATGGGCGACGGCGGCATTCACGCCCACCGTCTTCTTGCGCTCGTCGAAGAGGAAGAAGTTTTTCACGTGCAAGTGTTCAAGTAGAACGGCGTTGACGAGGTTCACCATGTCTTTGGGATTGTGCACGAGCTGAATTTGGAATGCGTGGGGAGGAGCGTCATGGTGTACTTGGTGCCCACCAGACGGGCATCGTCTCGCGAAAGGTTATAAAATTTCACCGGATACCTGACCTTTTGCAGGGCGACCTCCCATTCTCCCTGCAGAACGATTCTCTCGGGCAAGATGTTAGAAAATCTGGCCGTGCTGTTGTCCGTAAAGTGTTCCATGGAAGCGTTGCTCACGAGAGTGATAGAGAAGGGCTTCGTCTTAATCATGTCGAATCGATGGTCGAAGCCAGAACCCACGAGTTAAACTTTGCCGGATACCCCTTCCACTTTACCAAGACCTGCTTGTTGCGCCCTCGGCCCTTGGTCTGTAAAACGCGTTCGATCTTAAAAGTCCGAGGTAGCGCGACCTTTTGTAGCTCCTCGGTGTAAAATATGCCGTCAATGGCTCCTCCGGCCAGATCCTTCAAATTATATACCACTGGCCGACCGCGCACCACCTCGGCTATCCGAAATATTTCGTCCGTCCAATTCTGCTCGTACCCCTTGTCGAATTTCATTTTTCTTTAGAGATGCGCACGTGATTGCCCACGGAAAATCCGTTTAGATCGGCCTCCCAAAGATCGTCCATATTCGTCACGTGATAATATCTGGTGGGGAACCGCTTTCTGACCGGTTTGTGCAGAGTGTAACTATCCTGGGTTTGAAGGAAGGACTCGATGTTCGCCTTAGACGCACCCGTGGCCTTTCGAAGGGGCTTGACCGTACCCAAACCGGCATAGTGTTCCGGTTTGGCATAGTATCGCCTTAGCGCCTTCAATTCCTTCATGCTTTACTTGTACAGGGGTTGCCAGAGGCGTTTGCGAAAATGGTACGACGCGGAAGGCAATTTGGATTTCTTTTTCGGGGTGGCAGGGTTTGCCCACTTCTTTTTGCGAGGCGAGAGGAGGTTGACCTTTATGGTTCGGGGTTCGACCTCCTGCTTCACCGGCACGCGTTCGTACACGTCTTCGTAATCGTCGTCGTCGTCGCTTTTGCTTTCGCCAAGGAAGGGCTTTCTGACTTGTGCCACGAGATCGAGGTAGTTGCCCAATTTATATTTTACGAGCCGTCACTTTTCGTCGGCAGAGAGCTTTGCGCTCTGCAGGTTCTGAATTTCTTTAGCCAATCTGGATATGGTGCGGTCTATAGCGTGAAGCTTATCGACGGTCTTTGGCTGCGGTGCAACGAGGATCTGCTTACCGTACTTCATCCAGGTTAATTTCGACACTAGCGCGCCGCCAAGCGAAGCCAAGACGGCTATGAGAAATGCCGGCAAAAAACCTCCTTTTTGAACCAAGATGCTCTTCTTCTTCAGAGGAACCCGTTTATCCGTCAACTTCCTCCAAGAAGCCTTGTGCTTCTTTAGGCGACCCAGCACTTTGCGGGAAGTTGCACGTGACCTCTGCACACGTTGAGCATACATTCGCTAATGGCCTTGATCAGAACGCCATCGGCATTTTTAACAACTTTTTGCATAGAGGGGCCTTCGCCTTGGCCAGAGCCGTCAAATTACCGTGCTGTCTCGCTATGCGAGGACTGGTCAGCGTCGCAAGCCTTAACCTACCTCTAGCCATGCTTGCGCGATAATGACGTTCGCTCCCAAAAGGGTACTTTTTATTTAAAATCAATGGCCTCAGTTGGGTAAGACCCTGCCAGGATAAGCCACGCAAAAAAAGCAGAATTATAGAACCAAACGAACCCGACCCCTCTCGGTGGTCTCAGTTGAGTACGAAATAAGAAAGGTTTTCCCCCGGCAGCACGCCGGTTCGATACCTGTATCGGGTGGGCGTGTACTGAGTGCAGTCCAACACGAGATACCCGTGAGGGCGTTCGGTGGCCTTCTCGGAGGCCTCCAAGAGAAACCTAGAGTTCCTGGGTTCGATCTGCTGGCACAGTCTCTCGATCTGCATCTTGTCCCGGTTGTTCTTGAAGACCACGACGTAGTTTGCATTCAGAGAGATGTTGCGATATTTCTGACCCTGCGAAAACATGTTCTGCAGGATGTAGACGATGCCGAAGCGCTTGTGATGGGAGTCTCTGGTGAAAAAATTGGACACGTCCTTCCCGCCCCCTTCCAGCATCAGATCGTCGAGGACGACGAGGTCGTTCTCGCCCACCGAAGCAAGTTCGGGTATGCCCGCGTGGGTCTCGCAACGCAGAGCCGAGGGTTCGAGTCTCGGCGAATACTCCGGCGGGTGGCACCACAGCACCCTCCTGGGGCGCACGTCGAACATCCGGTGAGCGTGGCGTAACAGGTTTTTCACGAAGGTCGACTGCCGCAGCGCGACAGCCCCGCCACGAGCATCGTGCTGGGAAACTCGAATCTCCCCAGGTCCCGGGGACCGGGCATCGTCTCCTCAGGGGAGCCCGGTTCGAAATGACTTTGGCACGGCTCTAGACGTCTCATTTATGCGTTCCTCTTCAACCCGTAGGGATAGGAATCGTGATCGCCGGCGAGAACGCCCTTGTTGACCACCATTCTAAACGTCATCGAGCTGGGTTCCGTGACGGCCCTCCAAGACGGTTTCCGCGAAATATGCGTGCCCGCCATCTTCAACGCACGGTCGTTGTCCCTCAGCAACACGTCGCGAATCACCTCCGCGTTCACCAGCTCCAGGTTGCCCGAATTGAGCGTGATCCCCTTCACCTTGCACACCGAGAAGGTCTTGCCCGTCTCGGGGCAAACGATCTCCATGCAGTAGCTCATGGGCCCCGTGGAGGCGAACCGGGCGATGTAAGAGCCCCGCCCGTACTTCTCCAGCTCGTCCGTCATGTCCCCCAGGAGGCGTCCAACGGACGGGGTCCAGTCACCCGGAGCGGCGGCGACGACGACGGAATCGGTGTCGAAGTAGCAGGCCCGTTCTTCCAGCCTCTTGAGGTAGGAGTAGAGCACCAGGCGCGCGTGAGCCGTGGTGTAGGCCGCCAGGACGGCGTTGACGGTGGGGTTGACCTTGCGGCGCTGCTCGCAGTACCTCCACACCATGTACATGATCCGGTCGGTGATGGGCACTTAGGTCTGCACTTCCACGCACAAGCGCGGCATAGCGGGAACATGAGCTTGCCGCCGATGCGCGCCGGTAGCACCGGGTGGTACAGGTGTTGCGGCGGCAGAACCTCGCACTTCACCAACCCGCCCCCCCCACGTCTTCCAAGCGCGGGAATCGATCCACGTGGATCTTGGGTTGGCCCGCGGGGTAGGGCTTCGTCTTGTTCACGTACGGGTACAGGCTGCATACGTCGTAGTAGTAGATCTTGCTATCCCCCTTCGCCTCGCAGTACGTCTTGGTGCAGTTGGTGCGACCTCCGTAGAAGCCGTCTCTGGGGTTCAGAGGTTCGGGTACCGCAAAGTCCCTTGCGTGGCGCGCGAGGTGCTGGTTGGCCTTCATCGCGGCGTTGAACTCGTACTCCCACATTTCCACCACGGCGTAGCCGGCGGCCTTGATCTTGGCCGTGACCTTCTCGGTGCTCTCTAACCTGGAGGTCATGGTTTCGTGTCCCGAGTTGTATATTGCCGCATGGCGATTGTGAAAGCACCGCCTGCAGCCGTGGTAAAAGCAGCCGTGGAAAAAGTACGCGGTTTTTTCAGCCTCTCTGTACCCATCCACCTAGTGCCCCAAGATTTTAACTTCGTGTCCTCGCATGGCGTGCTGGATGACGATGCGGTTTTGCATCTCTAGCCAAGTTTGCCATATGCATGCGGCGCGAGACTCCCGGTCCGCTAGTCGATACCCGCCCGCTGGCAAGAGGGCAATTTCTTTAAGCGGCATGAAGCGCTTTCTATACACGCACATGCACGCCTGCGCGTTGGTGACGCATTCTGTGAACGGGTCTATTCCGTTCTCGTCCAAGAATTCCCTTCTGAATTTGGAAACTCCCTGACTGAGTAGAAATACGTCCATCTTGCAATACGTTACCATTTCCGCCCTCATGTAGAAGACGTACCCGGAGGACGCCTTTCCTTCGAGCCACTGCTCGAAGGCTTTCCGACCCTCCGCCGACATGCCCTCCGGACAGTAATGCCTTTTGTCGGGAATCGAACCCACGTACTGCTCGTTTTCCTTCGTGTTAAACAGGTACGGGAAATAACCTTTGCATTCCTTCAATCCGAAGGTCTTGGAAAAGCGGGAGAGTGGCATGGGTATGAAGTTGAGCGAGTCTAGAAATGTGACGTCACCGTACCTCATCCTGTAGATCTTGCTCCCGTTCATGATGAGCTCCGGCGCCCAGTCTAGGTGCTCCACCATGTACTTTAATAAAAATTGCCCGTCGTAAGCTCTGAGGTTATGCGCCACGACGTAGACGTCCCAGGCTTCGAACCTCGCCTGCGCGATGTGTTCGAAAAGCTGCTTCACGGGCTCGTCCATAAACACCCATTCTTTGCAACCGCATTCGGTACAGTATGCCGTCTTGTGGCGTTCGTCGATGCAGAGCGGACAGGCTTGGTACAACACGCACAAGTTAGGTACATGCTCGTATGTGTCCTTTTTGCCGGTATATGGAATGTTTTGCGTGTATTCAAAGTCGATAAACATGAACACGTACCGGTTTCTTTTGTTCTTTGTGGCATACGACTGCATATAGCACATGTGGTTAGAATTCACGTGTGTCTTGCAATGATTGCAGTACTTTTTCCCGCACTCGTGCGCGGTTTTTCTGTACCTCGCATTCACGAGCTTATTGCAAGACGTTTACACCTTTTCTACATCGCACACCGACAGCGCCTTTGGGTAAAAAACGCCTTTCTTTGCGTGGTTTGCAAAGCATGTCGGTCCCTTAAAATTTCTGTTGCACTCGGCGCAGCGTATGTAGGCGTCAAATCGCGCATCGCACTGCTGATGGCATTTAGCACACCTGGCGTCGCACCTATGAAATTTTTTTTGTGTGTCGAGGGATAATGAGACTGGCGCCAATACCATTTGCATTTATAGCACTTGTGACGGTTCACGATAGCACTAAAGTGCCCGGCGTGGATGTCGATGTATTTATCGTATTTCTTATCCGACGCGTACAGCACGTGCTTCCCCGTATGATCGCCAAACACCGTCACAGCGTAGCCCTTTAATGCAGCGTCAAAGCGTCTGACGTCATCTATCGTACAGCTGTCGTGGCCTTGAACGATGCTCGCACACAAGGCTACGGCCTTCGATTTTTGCAGATAGTCGGAGCGCGTCATCGTTTTATAGTTGACGTCGCGATCCACTTTGGCTTTAACTACAACAATGGCTCTTGTTAAACATAAGTTGTCTTTGATGGCTATTTCGACAATGCCTTTATTGTCCCTACAGGCATCGCAAGGTTGGTGGCACGAACCCGAGACCTCCTTGGTCCACACAAACGTTACATGAAGAGGTCCGCTTAGCAAGAATTGTTGGTTACTTTGCATTACTTTTTCGATGCTTCGAACAATGACATCGGCATTCAATTGCTCTACGCGCCTTACGCTCATATTGAAGGCTTTAGACGCCTCCGTTTCGTCTGTTATGGATATGCTTAAATATCCGGGTTCGTTTTCTAACAGGTTCTGTATCGCAAAGTTTAGAATATCGTTAAACAAATGCGATACCCATTGCTCGTGGTTAATATCTCTGGGGACCGGGTTTACGGTAATTTGCGACTCTGTAAAGCCGGAAAAAAGCCTTGGCAGCGCTCTCTGCTTGTGCCCTATAATTTCGAACGTAGGCTGCAAGGTGTCATCGCGACTTCCCCCGGGTTGCGGCTCCATCTTATCGTCCACATACACCGATCGCTCTTTACGTGCAAAGTGCTGCTGCTGCTGTGTATTTCTGCTATTTTGTTTTTATTTTAAACTATTTTTCTCGGCTTTAACACTCTGGGAACAACTGCTGCGGCGTATGTTCTGCTATCACTAGGGCGATGGTCAATACCGATCGATGAAGACACCCGCACATGTGCGCGTATTGCTCTAAAACTTATATCACGTCAAATAGCACGATTTTACAGCAAAATCCACTATCGCTCCCGTTTCTCACTTCGGCCGGCTGCTCTTGGCACTGGGTTTTTATAAGTTCGCTTATCGCAACCGCAGTTTCCGCATGCGCGTCGAGTTAAATGCCTCATTAAAAATCCTGGCGCCCTATCTCTCCACAACTTGCCAAGTTGTAATCGCAGCAATTTCCGGTGCACTTCCGGTCACACCATTCATCCACCGCTGTACTTTTCCCTACCATCGACCATAAAACCACATTTAAAAGATTTTTTCGCTAATGAGCATCCGTTCGCACGGCCATTTTTAAAGTTATCGCGCAGTTTGCAGCTCTTTAATCGCGGCGGCCATATTGTGACGCACATCGACTGCTTCATCAGCACCCGTTCACACGGTCATTTTTGAAGTTATCGCGCAGTTTGCAGCTCTTTAATCGCGGCGGCCATATTGTGACGCACATCGACTGCTTCATCAGCACCCGTTCACACGGTCATTCACGTACTGCTGCTTCCGCTGCGCATGAGAATCGTTCTTTTACTGTTTTCTTCGAGACTAACGTGAGCAGAACTATAACGCTTGCTACATGTTGTTAGTGGTGGTTGAGCTTGCACTCCCAATAGCGCTTTTTGCGGTTATGTGTGTATATCCGCACGGCTATGTGATTTATTATGTGCGTGTGAAGTTAAAAACAGTGCCCCGCCTCAACTTCAACACCAGTGTCAAATAATTAAAACTATCAGTGTCGTGTGTAGTGATTTTGTGTTGTGCGGTGCATAAAATCTGAGAAAAATCACGCACAAACTTTCGACGCGGGCAACAAGTGGCTGTGTGCCCTTGTTGCACGCATTGCAATAAACAGTCGAATATGGCCGCCAACCGCACCATCAGCAACAACATGGTAGGAGGAAAAAGCCTGGTTAAGATGCCGGAAGCCACCTCCCCCCACAACAACATGGTGCCGGGCGAAGTTTCCAACCAACTTTTGCCATCCCCTCCACTTCTGCCGCTGCACAACAGCACGGCCAGGTAGATCATTCCATGGCTACTCAAACCATGGTAGGTGGAAGTTCCGCGGAACACAGTGTCCCCGGCCCCGTGGATCCTACTATGTACTATCTAAATGGCGGTGATCTCAGATCATTCATGAACAATGCACTCATTGTGGATCCTCATATTCCGCTGTCTAATGATGTGGCGCTGAATTTGCAGTTGGAAAAGAGCGCCAGACTCAAATACATGAACGCCACAGGAGGAAAAATCCTGGTTAAGATGCCGGAAGCCACCTCCACCCACAACAACATGGCCGCCGGCCGAAGTTTCCAACCAACTTTTGCCATCCCCTCCACTTCTGCCGCATCACAACAGCACGGCCAGGTAGATCATTCCATGGCTACTCAAACCATGGTAGGTGGAAGTTCCGCGGAACCCAGTGTCCCCGGCCCCGTGGATCCTATTATGTACTATCTAAATGGCGGTGATCTAAGATCATTCATGAACAATGCACTCTTTGTGGATCCTCATATTCCGCTGTCTAATGAAGTGGCGCTGCATTTGCAGTTGGAAAAGAGCGCCAGACTAAAATACATGAACGCCACAGAAGGAAAAACACAACTTGCCAAGCTGTAATCGCAGCCATTTCCGGTGCACTTCCGGTCACACCATCCATCCACCGCTGCACTTTTCCCTACCATCGACCATAAAACCACACTTAAAAGATTTTCTCGCTAATGAGCATTTGTTCGCACGGCCAATTTATAAGTTATCCTGCAGTTTGCAGCTCGTTAATCGCGGAGGCCATATTGTGACGCACATCGACTGCTTCATCAGCACTCGTTCACACGGTCATTTTTCAAGTAATCGCGCAGTTTGCTGCTCTTTAATCGCGGCGGCCATATTGTGTCGCACATCGACTGCTTCATCAGCACCCGTTCACACGGTCATTTTTCAAGTTATCGCGCAGTTTGCAGCTCTTTAATCGCGGCGGCCATATTGTGACGCACATCGGCTGCTTCATCAGCACCCGTTCACACGGTCATTTGTCAAGTTATCGCGCAGTTTGCAGCTCTTTAATCGCGACGGCCATATTGTGACGCACATCGACTGCTGATTACCACTCTTGCGTCTGCCATGTTGACCACTAACCTCAAATCCCCTCGTTCTTGACTTCTTGTCTCCGCCGTCTTGTTTAGTTCCCATTTGTGCCACCGCTCCTTACATCTCCGAGCTAGATTGCCGGCAAGAACACATTTCTTTCATTCACACCTCGACGGTTGACTTCGACAGTAGCTACTGTGAACACCTGCGTCGTACACTTTTTTGACCGCTTTCGACCGGCAATGAGAACCCTGCTCCTACGTACGCTAGCAACCATTACGATGGTCCAATACCAGGTTTTTGGTATAGTTAAATTACGTCTCTGCAAAGGGCGTCTGTACCGCTTTAGAAAACCTAGGTATAACAGTGCGTAGTGATGTTGGTTGATCTTAAAGCTGGTTATGCATTTTCAAAAACAGTTTGCTTTTATTTTTTCGCGTCGCGTGAAGCTGCTGCGCTTTTGGTGACGCATCAACACCAGTAAGAGGTAAGTACCACACGCATAATTATTTTTCGGGCCTGCTTGGCGTAGGAATATATCCTTTGGTGTTTTGGTACTGGGTTTGAATCCCAAACTACAAACTCCACATTCCACCACATTTTAAAATAGCGTTGCGGTAGAAATACATGGTTTAGTGTTCTGGTACCGGGTTTGAGTCCCAAAGTAAAAAAGAGGTCCACATTCCACTAACATTCCTATTTAAAATACCGTTAAAGTTCACGTTTAATTCGAAGTTGTGATATCACATTCAAAACAAGGTTCGAAGAGTAACTTTTTAATGTGTTGGGTTTTGGTACTGGGTTTCAATCCCTACAGATGCGTTAACGATCACAGCTATCATCAATACCGCCGCAAATCACCTTCACTTCGCCTTATTTATTCCTTTGTCCAATCCAATCACGTTTTATTTTCACCAATCACAAATCGTCTTATTTTCTCCAATCATAACATGCCACGTCACTTCCTGCCTTCCTTTTTACACAAGCATTATATTTCTGTGCTCTTTTGTGTTTTCAACTTTCATGTTAGTTACTTGGCTGCTTCCATTCTCGTTCAAGGTATGATATTTATTTTTTTTTGTGAAATCTTCTTGACCACGCGCGTCCGCCATCTTGTTTAGTTTTCACAACATCAAATCTCCTCGTCACCATCTGTTGCGCTCGGCATCTTTCGCATGTTGACCCTAACCTCAAATCTCTTCGTCCCTCGACTTCTTGCCTCCGCCATCTTGTTTAGTTCCCATTTTCACCTCTACGCCTCCGTCATCTTGGTTTAAGTTCTCCACGTTTACCTCATATTTTTAACCGGACTTCCTGCCTCCGCCATCTTGTTTAGTTTCCATTTTTACCACCGCGCCTCACATCTCCTCGTCCCATCCTTGCCTCCGCCATCTTGGATTTAGTTCCCCTTCTTACGTCCTGTTTTAACCTAAAAATCTTAACCTCAAATCTCCTTGCCCCCCACCTCTTGCGCCCGCCATGTTGACCACTAACCTCGAAATCTCCTCGTCCTTAGACTTTTTGTCTTCGTCATCTTGTTTAGTTCCCATTTTCGCCACCGCGCCTCACATCTCCTCGTCCACACCATTGCCTTCGCCATCTTGGATTTCGTTCCCATGCTTACGTCCTGTTTTAACCTAAAAATCTTAACCTCAAAACTCCTTACCCTCCTCTTGCGTCCGCCATCTTGTTTAGTTCTCACGTTGGCCACCGCATTTCCTTGTCGCCGACCCACCGCCATTTTTAGTTCCCACTATTTTAACCTCAAAATCTGCTCTTCTAAGCTCTTGCTTCCGCCATCTTGTTTTAGTTCCCATTCTCACCACCGCGTCTCCTTGCCCCCACCTCTTGCGTCCGCCATGTTGACCACTAACCTCGAAATTTCCTCGTCCTTAGACCTCTTGTCTCCGCCATCTTGTTTAGATCCCATTTTCGCCACCGCGTCTCATATCGCCCCATCTCTCTATCCACTCAAGAAAACTACCATCCAACGTTCAAAAATTGCTGATGAGTTCTGGAGAGGCTTTTGCAAATCTTGTTGGTAGGAAAACTTACCTTTCCCATCACCTCCAACATACCCCACTCCCACACCTTTTTCTTTCCACCAATCATAATCTCTCTTATTCTTACCAATCAACAACTTTCATTTGTTCCTTTCCACCAATAACATCACTTCTTATTCCCACCAATCACAACTTCACACGTCACTTTCTGTTATACTTTTTATCCCTCGTTCGCCATCTTTTCCCTCTTTCAGTCCCGACCTCCGCACAGACAGCACATCGCCGCTCCGCTCCTCTCCATCACGTGTCCTCCATACTCTTTTATCTTCCTTCCTTCATCTTCCACCCGAATTAACGATCCAATCACATTTCGTCTTATTTTGACTAATCAAAACCCTCCACGTCACTTCCTGTTTTTCGTTCATCCTTCCCAAATCCTCAATTCTTTTATCTCGTCCCGGATTAACCAATTGCGATAACGATAATCCTTCCGCTCATGGCGCTTTTCAAACTTACCGCCGTCGCTCTTAATCCGCGGATTAACAGCGACACTAGCGCCCCTAGCGGCAGGATTATCGTTAATCCAATTGGCTAATCCGGGACTATAACTACTCATGGCGGCGATCACTCGTAGCCTAGTTAACAATACCACGTAGCAGGCAATGTGTTCCCCCTTTGCACACGTAGGTACATATGTGAGGGACTTAGGGCAGACCTCTTTAGGGTGCATACCACAGCACCGAAGGCAGCGTAGTAAACGGTGGCAGTAGTTGCTTGAGTGATTGAAACCCAAGAAACGGCGACATTGAGCAGGGCCTCCAGGTCATCGGGAGGCTTCTATTGTGACCCGGAGGTAACAGATCGTGGTTACCCGTTCTATCTTAATCTCCGTATTGTTAACCCACTCCAATACTATCAGAAAGAGAGGATGGGATTTTAGTAGGCTGCTGCCCAGCTGGAGTGGATTTTGTGACCCGCTTCACAAATTTAGGGGCTATGCCTTAACCAATACGGTTTTTCTCAATGTCTCCCACTGGTGTGTCCACAGGTTGGTCCTTGATAATACGTTTTGGGTCTCGGGTCTTGTCAAACCCAAACGTGTAGTGGGAAATGTCCTTCCGCTTAAGAGCACAGAGTAAGAGCGTATGATCCTCTGATGTCCTAGGTTGAAAGACGTAGTGACTTTCCTTTTGGTCACGTCCACTCCTGGCAGAGAGCAGGCATGACCTACCGAAGAAAGCCCACGACCCCATGAAAGGAATCCACGATGATGTGAGGAATGTAGTTGGAGGAGCTTGTGGTCTTCCCTTTTATTTACTACGCGGAAACCATAATTGTTCTCAGAGAGAGCAGCGTGGCTGTCCTCCTCTGCCCCTATAATGGATAAGTGTACGGAGAAGACCGAAGCCTTGTCGGAATACCCGGAAAATTCTGTGACGTCATTGTTACAGTTCGAGTACTCCGACTCGGTAGTTTGCCTATCCGTAGCGTGAACGCTCGCGAGAGAGGCCGTTGTCAGAACAACGATCGATACCGAACGGATAGTGTCCCGTTTGTAACTTTTATTGCTTTTAGGCTTCTTCTAGACACGGAGGCCTGAGAAGAACCGTTGGTGACACCAGCGCTCGGAATTGGCTCCTGCTCCTGTACGGCAGGGCCGCTGAGTGCCTCGCTACTGGAAGCGGGTTCCATGGTGTAGGAAGATGGATAGGGGGAAGTAAACGTGCGCTGCGCACTCTGCACCCTTAGAATACCACTCACTTGCAGGCAGCGGAAACCAAAGGCATGAACAATAGAGAGCCGAACACCTAAGTCTGCCGAACCTCGCCTTACGGCAAGATGGCTGTTGCCTTGTTGTTCAGCCTCTACGCTGTTAACTGTGCAGTAAGATGTTGCAATATTAAAAGCAGCGCGACGTAAAGAAAATATGACCTTACTGCTCGAAGTGGCTCAGCTACGGGCGTGGACACGAGATGGTGCGTCACCCTTTTGATGTCCACTTATTGAGCAGAAGGTCTCGTAGTCACAGATCTGGTAGAAGATGATGATCTAGAGGTCTGGCGAAGCGCAGGATGCATATAGAGCGGCCACAAGTGACCACTCGAAGAACCTTCTGAGTTTGAGTTCTGTTAAAACAGAGACCTCCGATGTCCGCTCTCCAAGGCTGCCAGAAGGAGAATGGGTTCATCCCATGCGATGCATACTGGTTGTATAAATTTACCCATGACTGCACTGTAAGCTGAGATGAGCGTTGTAATATTTTACAATGGGCTTCTACAAGTTGTGAATTAATTCATGTGATAGTTGTTAACTTTCTAGTATTAAGTAGGTATATGTTTATTTGTAGGCAATGGTTCTCTTCTACTGCCTGTTAATTTCATTTTCTATAAATGTATGATTTGATAGTGTGTACCTGTTCCTTTACAAACACCTCTCTACAAGATTGCCAATAATTTGGTTGAATTATACACCTTACGGCCCTTTTCATAATTTCAATATTCTGCTCATGGTCATTATGGTAGTTGATCCCGAAATTTACATATCATACTGTGGATGAGATCAAAACATGTCTCAAATAGCGCGATGTTTCATGGTGGGATCACGGATCTCGTGTATGAGTGCCCCGCGCGCAACCACTATGGGGTTTTTTTCGTTCCGTTACTCCTTCGTTACGTACCCACGAGTGATAGTAACATACACTATAATGAATACTACACTTGTTATAAGTGGTGATGGAAGAGGTGGCTATCTGCATTGAGACATTCCTGGCATTTTTGGATGAAATTTCCATTTCACGCATAAGGTCTTCTTGAGTATTGTTCATAATTTTTGGTTTTATATGGTCCTAAAGTTCATACATTGTATGGGGGTTGCTCCTATAAAGTATAGTTATTAGGGTTCCCCGCAAATAGATGCACCAATTTCGTCAATTTTTTACTTTCTCTACTTAGAGGAAGTATTCGATACCGAGATTATACCGGAAATACATGTTTGAGGCCTCCTGAATCCAAAAAACATTTTTGGAAACATGTCCGTCTGTTTGTGTGTGTCTGTCTGCGAACAGCATAACTCAGAAACGAACAGTGGATACACACCAAACTTGGTATTTAAGCTCAATATCTTCCAGAGATGCGACAGGAAGGTTTTCAAGAAACTCCCCCCCCCAGATTACCCTTTACATGGAACATCTTTCGAAAATTTTAATTTTCTCAAAAATGGCTGAATCGATTTTGATTAAAATATCATATATTTAAGATACTTTCATGACAAATAAAATGTATATCTTGAATTTTCTGGGGATGTCTCCAAAAGTATTCTTCATTGTGAACGACTTTTGCATAACTGGTAAACCGAGATAGACAAAAGTTTACTACACAAAAAACGTAGATCGCGTTAAAATACACAATTTGTCATATACATTTTTGTAGTTGAGTGAACCATTTTCGAGATATTGCTTGTTATTCCCTTAAACTTTCCATTACACTTTTTCTCAAGTGGGAATTCGTTATTCATTTTTTTTATTCTGGTAATGCAAAGAGAATGGAATACTCCACATAGCAACCAGCTCTTAAAATATTTGACAATCGCTTAAAGCCTACCAATTCCCCTTGCATCTAAAAGAAAATTGGCAAATAAGATTAACATCTCGATATCTCGATTAACATGAAGCATATGCAGAATAAGCGTTAGTAAAAATAGTTAGTACAAGAGTAGAGAAATTCATGTAAGTGTAACACATCAGATTTTTTCCTCCGTTGCAACATCTCGTTTTGGTTTCTTAGGTTTAACAATCGCGTTGTGCTAAACTTATTGACCAGACGTCTAACTTATTTACAACGTCTAAATTTCTCTACATGATTAGGTTTCTATGCATGTATCGTACATAAAAATTGCTGTTCAAGCGTGAATTTTTCGGCAGGCATTGCAATGGACTAATACCAAGATATTAACGCTCTTAAGTAAATAAAACATAACACAGATGTCTTGAATAGACATTCCGTTTTGAAATAAACAACTCTCTTTACAGCACGAACATAAAGAGGCGACTGAATCACAGCTGATAATGATAACCTTGAACGCGTTATGCGCCGACAGTTGACATCGGAAAAGCACGAGGTCACTGCAGTACAGCGCACAACGCATATAGCCAGTCTGTAGCCGCACCTTAAAACGATCACACTGTACATTTCAAAACACACACTGACATTTTATTATTGAGTGAGCTGCCTAGGTACGGAGAGCGCTGTATTTCATATTTCAATATCTGTTTCGTATGTTTGTTTGTATTCAGCTGTCTGTTTAAAAGGCAATTATTGAATTTTACCGAAATATTTTCATTACATTTACTATTATATTGAAATAACAACACTTTTGTTTAGATGATATTTAACTTAAAATTGTTTGTATTTAAAAAGTGTAATTGAACTCTGGTAATTTAATAGGTTAATAGTTCATTCTGTATATCCAGTTCTCCGTAAACATCTGAAAGTCTAGACGAACCCATTGCTTAATTAATTGATGGACAGAATTCAATGCTATCTGGACTGTTTTGGTAATTTAGAAAAACAGTTATCTTCTCTGCCAACTGAATTATATCTGATGCAAAATCTCATATCGATATTTCACCGGAAATACACGTTTTGAAGCTCCCTGATTAAAAAATAGCATTTCGACGTTGTGCTTCACTTACTTACCCTGGCTAGTTTGTGCCTCCGCCAGTAGTGGGCAGTCTCGTAGTTTATGGAGTTTATACCGAAGAGCCTACAACATTTGAGTGAAGAACGCCGAAAATGGATTCGAAATTTATTCGAGGTTAGGTTTCTGCCGTTTAGGTTAGTTTTTGTGTATAAACTGGATTCAATTAAGGGCTATGATACCACAATGTGGACAGTACAGGAGCCAAAAGCTGGAGTCCGTTTTTTGACATTTTGCTATGATTTTGCTATAAAAGAAACTGTCATAAAAAGGGAGGGCTGGAGAGATAGAGGCTGTTCAAGTGTTTACACCTTTTAAAACGCCTCTTGTTTTCATTGTTTTCGTCTCCTTTTTTGTTTTTAATTTTCTGGGCGATATTACAGCATCTTTACCCAGCATTTTCAGAAAACGTTTCCGGTGTATGACTATGAACAGCAATAGTCAAAAACGAAAATTTGCATAAATATTAAATTTGGTACTTCAGTTCAGTATCTTTCAAAGATGTGACACGAAGATTTGTAAGAAAATCGCCGACTACTAACTACGCTTTCCTTGGAAACATTTTCGATTTTCTCAAACATTTAAGGATTTTTAATAAAATACCATATACTTATTTATAATATTTACATGACAAGTACAATTATATCTTTAATTTTGTGAGAATATCCTGTGAAGTTCTGTTCATTCGGAAGGAATTGGCTATAATCTTGTTTAACGTTAAATCCTAAGAAATATAAAAAAACGTTCAACACAAAATTGTGGATATCTTTAAAACACACAATTTAATTCAAATAAACTACTGTGGAATTAGTCATTTCGGAAATATTCGTTATTCCTGGTTTGATTTTTCAGTACTTTCTAACCTTTTTAAATTGTAGCCGCAGAAAGAGCATGGAATTTCAAGCCCAGCATACAGCCAACCGCATTTAAACATTTGATTATCGCTATTCTCTTTATACCAAAAACAAATTTGAGATGAAACAATTTATGCAAATTTTTATCATAATTAACTTGAATCGGACAGAAGAGTAAGCTTTAGCAAGAATAGTTTACAGAAGCCTTATAAAAATAGGATAATGGGTAGAGAAAATAACGCAAATGTAACATATAAGAATTTATTTTTACTTGTTCCAAAAATTTTAAGTTATTATGCAGAGTAAAAGTCATGTCTTGCTTATGGAATATTTTCGTATTCCCCTAAGCACTTTGCTCAACTGTACACCATTCATATTGGATTGTGAAGCGGAGAGAATTCGGTACCGATCTAGGAAATGAGGATATTCTACCGGCACCCCACGAGCGGGTGCCCCCGGGAGAGAGAGATTAGGTGAAAGGAAACACCGGGCGACCGAAACCAGGAGTAACGGCACAGTAATGACAGGATCCCTACAGTTCTCCAGATATAGACGCCCCGGCAGTAGGACAAGAAGACCGGGTCCCCACCCCACAGGGAGCGGTTCTTATACCCCAGTAACAGCCCAAGGCCGAGAGATGGAGAAAGTTCACAGAGCGCATCCTTTTTCCTTGCCATGCTGCACCGAAACACCATCGCCGACACTTCCAATCTTAAATAGACCAGACGGGGTGAATGATGGATGAAATGATTAATGAAACGAAATGGAGGGACAGGAAATTCGGGGGATGAGAGGAACCACTCCAGCATTTGACTGATGACCAAGAAAAATTCCCGAAAAAACCCATGGGTCAGAGTGGGCGGTCACCAGGGAACGAACCCGGGACCACCCGAATGCGGGTCACTTACGTTACCGCCTGAGCATCCCGCTCGGCACACCATTCAGATACACTGTGCTTTTATGGATTTTCGTAAAGCGTTCGACTGTGTTGAAGGCAAGCACTCTGGGTGAAATTACGAGCGAAGGGTTTGTCAGGAAAAATTACAAGGGCACTTCAGGCAATATTTAAAGAATTCGAGTTTTAGGTAAAATGCGATTCCAAAACAGTATCGAAGAATGTTACAAGTCGAAGGGTAGTAAGACAGGATTGTGTTCTTTCACCAACACTTTTTATAGCAGCAAGGAGATCTGGACATACCAAGACAGACATTGGAGAATGCTAAAGTATTTACGTATCAGGGCGTCACTTTAGCTATGAACGGATACTGGGGGAAGTACATAGACATTACAATACAAAAATGCGTAGTAAAAAATATGGATTCATTAAAGTCTCTTATGAAAGCTCCTGATATACCAATGAGGACAATGGAGATGGTTTACAGAGCTGTTGTTAGGTCTAGTTTATCATATGGGGCGGAAATTTGTATTTGGGAAAAGATTGAAACATTGAACCAAATCCAGAAGCATTTTCTGAAGCGAATTCTAAAGAATGGGAGGGGTACTGAAAATTGTGGGGTTCTTAAACAGTATCAATGAAACCATACATCTGACAATAAGCGCACTTAAATACTGGTTACGCATAGATCACTCACTTCTTTTGCGCGGGTGTGTCAGGGAGCAAGTACGGGAAGGGTGGGAAACGTGTTGAGAACGATATTGTGCATGGAACTGCAATGGGGTACATTTGGCTTCAGGGGAGGGACATGGGACGTAATGGATGAAAGATACTTCATAGATGACTATGTGATATTGACAGATAGAATTTAGAATCACAATGTACAGCTAAAATTTCACTTAACTTACAGTGACAAATAGTACCGGGCTGTGGGAGGAAGGCCTGTTTAGATAACGGTACACGAGAAGAAAAAAGCGGTTTGGCGTGTATAAGATTCGGTCGGCCCTCATAGTCGTGGTCGCTGGAGCGTATAACTTCAGCGCTCCGCCAAGCTGAGGGTTCGAGTCCCGTCATGGGTATGGCTGTTTGTGTGTGTCGTATGTGCAATTGCGGTAATAAGCGCTAAAGTAAACAGTAAAACAAACGCAGTACGCATAAACTGAGTAAAAAGGTAACTTTAAAAATAAAAAAAAAAGATTGGGCGCCTGGAAAGGCAACACATTAACTGATGGCACCTGAGTGAGAATATATCTATTCTGTGGTGAAAGGGAAACATGGAATCATATTCTGGGTCAGTGCAGGGAAACGGAATTACTAAGAAAACATTTACCACCGCAGTTTCTGGAGTGCAATAGGGGAATGGAGACCTTCTAGGATGTAGTGTTGGACACGGGGTGTCATAAAATGAGTTCCTTTTTCCCCCTAAGATTCGGCAAAGGAAGTTAATTGCCCTGAAGAACGGAAGAGGTGGGGACAGTACATAAGAGCGAATTCTTAAGTGTCGGAGCACTGTATGTATTTGTAATATAATTGTAATTAATGTCCTACTTTCTTTCTTCTTCTTGCTTCATTATGATAGTATGTATTATATGTAGTGCATACTAGTACATACTTATATGCAGTAAATATACATTTATAATATACACATATTGTTTGACTATAAGGGCAGGAAAAATATGTACGGCAATGAGGCCCATGCGATTGTTCTATTGTACAAGAGTAGACTGAAACTGTTCACAGTAAAAATACTTCTACTACTTACTTTGGACTACTAGGTAATATTCGTCTTTTACTTTCTCTACTACTATCTACTTCTCTACCCATAGGAAGTAGAGGAAGTTTTTTATTTGACCCAAAAGTTCAATACCAATATTCCACTGGAAATATACATTTTGAGAATCTGTAAACACAAAAATGGCATTTTCAGAAAAAGCTTTGTGTGTGTCTGTGGGTGAACAGTATAGCTCATAAACAAAAAGTCGGTTTAATACTTAACTTGAGATTTTAAGTTCATCAGCGTCCCCCAAAGATGGAACACTAAGATATTTAAGAAAATCCCCCACTAGAATTATCCTTTACAAAAAAGCAATTTCCGAAGGTTTTAATTTTCTCAAAACTTGTTCAAAAGATTTTGGTTAAAATACGATGGGTTTAAAATATTCGCATAGCAAATAAAATGTATTTCTAGAACTTTTTGTGAACAGTCTATGCAGTCCTCTTCATAGAAGGAATTTTGTATAACTGTAAACCTTAAGAAATGGACAAAACATGTAAATCTCTTTAAAACACACAGTTTATTGCAAGTAACTTTTTGTGACATCAGCCATTTGCGAGATGTCCGTTAATATTAGTTTCAACTTTGTGGATTTTTAAAGTACTGTCGCTACTCACTTGTTTCTCGCAATGTTATGGCAAGAGTGTAGAATTCTAAAGGCATAGGGAGCCGCTTATAAACCCTGAATATCGATAATAAGAATAAATGCGAAGATAAAGTCATGTGAATACAGCACATCATATTGTTTAGTTTATGTGACTTTAGAAACAGACTTGGCTTTTTGTTCCAACTACAAAGCATAAATGAGTAGTGCACAACATGTTAAATATATTATAATTTTCAGTAATTTTGAATTATCTGTATGTGTCACATCTCTGCATGCGTTTCACTTTCTCACCTGCCAACGTCATGACCACTGATCGCTACGAAAGTCCCAATGTAGATTCGCTTGACTCTGCATGCAGTTTCGCTGTCCAGCGAGTAAACATTTGAACCAAAGTCAGTTATCGTAACAGGTCAATATTTTCGCTATAGGTGCATCTCTGCATTCCTTCTTACTCAGCCAGCTGTGTTAATTTATTAGAACTGTCGTTGGGAGACGTGTAAAGCAGGAACAACACCCCGTGTTGTTTGTGCGTGTAGTGTTATTACTTTCTCCATCACTTCTCTGCTGTAGTTAGAAGAAATATTGCATTTCACTCAAACATTCCGTATTCACATTTCACTGAAAACGTACATTTTGAAATTCTCTAAACTCCCCAAAAGAAATCATTTCTTAGAAATGAACCCACGCACGGGTTTGTCTGCGTGCGAGAGCATAAATTATAAACCAAAATTCGGATAAATAGAAAACTTTATACTTAAGTTCAGTATCTTAAAAGTATGAGACACAAAGGTTTTCCACAAAATCCCCCACCTAAAACTACCGTTGTAATAAAATAACTAGTGTCGTTATTTTTTCAAAAATGCTTTTAAGAGTTTCGATTAAAATACCATATATTTGATATTTCATGGCCAATAAAATGCTTATCTTGAATTTTCTGCTAAGAGGCTATGAAGTTCCAGTTGATTAAGAATAGATCTCTTTAAAACACATAAGTTACTTCGAATAGCATTTATTGTGGCAATAGTCATTTCCGAGATATTCGTTTTATTGTTCTGAATTTATCAATACTTTGTCATTTTTATGTGGTCACAGTATTCTCGCGATATCTTGGGAAAAGTATGGAATTTCAAAACCAGCATAAAGCGACCCCCTCTGGAAAGATTTGCCTATAGTCTTAGTATCCTGTATCCCTCCTGTGCGTGTTACAAAATATGTTATGAAACAATTCTGCAAACGTTTATGCCTATTAAAATGAATTAGATAGAAAAATAAGCTTTTGTAACAATAATTTGTGGAATGTATATAATAAGTATAGAATATCGTGTGAATGTAACACATAAGATTTTTTTATTAAACATGTTTTGTTAATAGAGTCAATATCAATATCAGCGCCACACCACCTATGTAACGTCATAATTTGAACCTAGCATTGGCGCCTTAAATGGCCACCACATCCCTAACTGCGAACTGGAGGGCCTCAGATTACTGATAGAGCTTGGCTTGGTATTTTAGGTAGGACGAGAGGATCACTCTATAGCTTGAACATCCTGTAAGGATCAAACGGTTCAGGAAGGAGGCTTAGCAGTGGGATGCAACAATTAGCAGTAACTCTGTTTCCAAAACAATTTAAATGATCTACGTTGTATTTTACACTGCAATATATGCTCTGTGTAGTGCTGCACTTGACAGCTAAGCTTACCTGGCGTGTTGAGGAGGTCCCGTGGCCCATGACTCTGTGCACCCGACTCTGAACGTATTATATCTACATACGTTGATATAAATGACTTTAAGAGTCAAATGATAGAATCAGATTGGCAAGAGCCTGATAGGGAATTAGAGAGAGTGACCATTAAATCTCTCTATATACACCTGGAGGGTACCCAGTAAGCGCCTGGATAAACATACGTCACAGTAGGTCAACCTGTTGTAGGCAAGAATGGAGGATGAAGAAAACGGAGTACTTTTTAAATTAACCTGATGTGTAAAATATCTTATTAGAGCACTCAGTTGGGGGAAAACATGATAACAGTTTAATAAATGTTTAGGGTCCGAATTCTATCTCTAGGAATGATTGAGTAAATAGGGAAATGGTAGAGTTTAATTAAATGTGCGAAGTCGTGTTGAGAATGTTAAAAAATACTTATGTGTTATATTCATATGACTTTCTCTGTTCATTTCTCAACAACTATTATTACAAAAACTATTCTTCTATCTGCTTCCTGTTAATCGAGATAAAAATTTGGAGAAATGGTTCCATTGCATATTTCCTTGTAGTACAAAGGGATTAGAGGAATACAGTAGTCTTAATCGATAGTAGCATCTTTTAAGAGTCGGTGGCTATGTGATGGTTTTGAAATTCCGTTCTATTTGCGTGGCCGAGAGAGAGAGAGAGAGAGAGAGAGAGAGAGAGAGAGAGAGAAAACCACGGCGATTTTCCCCTTGAGAAAACTATAAGTATTTGAAAATTCAAACTAATAACAAAGAATATCTCGAAGCAATACTACAACAATTTTATTTGGTATAAACTGTGTGCCTTAACAAGATATGCTTTTTTGTGTAGTAAGATTTGGTCTATATCTTACGGTTTACAAATTATATAAAACGCATTAGGAATGAAAAGTATTTCACAGGTTATTCCCAGAAAATTCAAGATTACATTTTATTTGTCATGAAATTGTAAATGCCATTTTAATCAAAATTGTTAGAGACTTATTTGACAAAATAAAAATGTTCGAAAAATTTTCCCTATAAAGGGTAGTTTGGAGTAGGGGATTTTTTTGGAAATCCTCGTATCGCCCTTTTGGAAGATGCTGAATTAAATAGCAAGTTTAGTACTTAATCGACTTTTCATTTTTGAGTCATGCTGTTCATAGACACATACACGCACACGCACATACGGACGTTCATTTTAAGAATTATTTTTCTGGATTCAGGGAGCTTCAAAAAACATTTCCGTTGAAATGTTGTTACCGAATTTTGTAATTAAGTACAATTAATTGACCTAATGGAGGATAACTATAAAGCTCGGAACAAGTATTCATGACATTATAAGTCGCCATTTCGGTATGCTATCTCAAAAATAATTTGAGATCTCCTTGGTCGTTTACCGAAAAAATCTGATGTGTTACACCCACATGACTTTCTCTGCTCTTGTAAAACTATTTTTACAAACGCTTATTCTCCATATGCTTCATGTTAATCGAGATGTTAATCTTATTGCTAATTTTCTTGTAGATGCAAGGGGAATTGGTAGACTTTTAGCGATAGTCAAATATTTTAAGAGCTGGTTGCTATGTGGAGTATTCCATTCTCATTGCATTACCAGGACAAAAAATATGATAACGAATTCCCATTTGAGAAAAAGTATAAGTATTGGAAAATTTAAGAGAATAACAAGCAATATCTCGAAAATTGTTCACTCAACAACAAACATGTATATGACATAAATTGTGTATTTTAACGGGATCTACATTTTTGTGTAGTAAAATGTTGTCTATCTCTTATGGTTTACCAGTTATGCAAAAGTTGTTCACAATGAAGAAAACTTTTGGAGATATTCCCAGAAAATTCGAGATATACATTTTATTTGTCATGAAAGTAAATTAAGTATATGATATTTTAATCAAAATCGTTAGAGGCAATTTTGAGGAAATTAAAGTTTTCGAAAAATGTTCCATGTAAAGTGTAATCTGGGGTGGGGGGATTTTCTTGAAAACCTTCGCGTCGCATCTCTGGAAAATACTGAAACTAAGTACCAAGTTTGGTGTTTATCCGACTGTTCGTTTCTGAGTTACGCTGTTCAGAGAGACACACACACAGACACGCACACGGACATGTTTCCAAAAATGCTTTTTTTGGATTCAGGGTGTCTCAAAACATATATTGCCTGTGAAATCTCGGTATCGAATTTTTGGGTGGAATGCAATACTTCCCCTACTTACTATCCGTAGTAGAGAAAGTAGAATATGCAACTCTTCTGGGGAATTTAATGTCGTACACGCATGTTGCCATGGTAGCACAGCTGGTTATAAAAAGCGTAGGGAACCCGGAAGATCCGTGATTCAAATCCTGGTTATGGCAATGCAGTTTTCAGTCTGATTCTACCTTTCCAAATAAATAATTGTACACAAAATTTAAGAAAACGATGTGATACATGACTTTCTCTGCCCTATATTTTTAATAGAGAGTATACAAAGTATGCTTACTAAAACCTATTCTTCTATCTACTATATTTTAATTCAAATAAACCTTTGCAGAAATGCTCTATTACACATTTCGTTTTAAATACAAAGGGAACAGCGATAGTCAAATCTTTAAGAATGCTAGGTTAAAATTCCATACTGTTTCCATGCAATCGCGAGGAATAACTGAATGTTGAACGGAATTTAAGAAATTGACCAAGAAATGAACAATTGAAGCCTTTAATAACGGATATCTCAGAAACAGCTTATGCCACAAAACTTACTTTAAACACATTTTTGTATAGTGCATTTTCGTCTGTCTCTTAGCGTTTACTAGTTATACAAGGTTATAGAAAATTCCATCGAAGAAGACGACCTCTTAGGCCATTCCCCGAAAATTTGAGAGATATACATTTTATTTGTCATGTAAATGTCGTCCATATAGGTGTTTTAATCAAAACCGTTACAGCCATTTTTTATAAAATAAAAAATTTTGAAAAATGTTCCATGTAGAGTTCTTTTGAAGGGATTTTGTTCAAAATCTTCTTGTCACATCTTTGAAAGATATGGAACCATGTTCAGTATTTATCCGTCTTTCGTTTTGGAGTTATGTGTCACAGACACACACATACGGACATGTTTCCAAAAATGCTTTATGTAGATTCAGGGGCCTCAAAACATGTATTTCCGGTGAAATTTCGGTATAGCATTTTTGGGATACTTCCCTACTTACTACACGTAGTAGAGGAAGTAAAATTGATTGTACCAACGGAAGAAGGGGAATGGCACTCTTGGTAGTATTTTGTTAGAGGACTTGCGAAATGCAGCAGCTCGAGTGAAATTGTAGATGATAGTTGATACGACTTCCCTTGAAATACAGGGTAACGAAAGTATTGGAGCAAATTTTTGCTAAAATATCACGGGTGCTGTGCTTTTTATTCACACTGCATGTGACGTAAATGTGATTCTTTTGCCTCCCCAGCTCAATCTCTGTGACAAACAAGAGAGGCAGGATGGGATCAGCCAGTGTTAATGCACACAACAGCTCGGGCAAACAATTCGGAAGCGAAATTTCATGTTGCCTTCAATTACTAAAATGCCATGCCGTGCCACTCCAGTTATTAAACTTTTCTCTTTTCACATTGGATTATGGCGACTCTGTTTTAACCGGCCGCCGGCGGGCACTCCACAAAATGAATATTGTGTTAGCCATTCCAGCAGCGCCCTCCTCGCACTACTATGTGCGTGAATGCATGCGTGCTCATCTGTTATTTCAGTCCGGACAAACCTGCCGGAGGTGCCCTGGCTTACAGCTAAAAGAAACAAAATCTGGGGTTAGCGACTACAAGCAAATGATTTAGTGTCATTTCTTACATGGGTTAACACTCAAAAACGCTTCCATTTAAAACAGTGAATACCTATTCATTTCGTTATGAACTGAGGCCATATAATGCTTGAAGCGCTTATTTGTTTATGGTTTTATTTGAAAACATGAATTGAAATGTATGAATTAAATTTTTTAACTGCCATAACAATCGCGCTTAGTACCCTGTGCGAGAGATCAAAGTAATCATGTTTCAAAAAAGGAACCCATGTCCGGAAGATATAGTTTGAGAAATGTAAGGTCTCAAGGTTTATGACGATGCGCGTTACACATTTTGAAGCTGGATCTTTGTGATGCCGTGATGGTGCGGGAATGTAGTTGCCATCCGTTCTCGTTGTCTCCAATATCTAATGATAATTCTACTGCCGGCTGTTCCAATGGTAGAGCTATGAGAGTTTCCCTCAGGGTATGCGTGGATGTATTGTGAAGGATAACGCCAGTTTAAATTGACTGAAAAATTTAATGTGAACTACTATTTGAGTTATTAAAGTGAGTGCCGACCGTCTGAGATAAAGAAATAGACTGACTGGGTTGTAGCAGTCGAAACTATAACAATTGAATTTTATACCTGCTAACTTCTGCAGTATCAAAGTTACGTTTGGAAATAATTGTTTCCTCAATAAAAGAAACTAGAAGGTAACCAGCCGTGAATCACTAAAATGCTAATCGGCAAGATCCCTCGCGCTAACCGCTACTCATACAACGCATCACTGGGCGCTTAAAATGTCATACGAGAAGTATCGCTGGCGGTACCAGAGAAAGAGAGAGAGAAAAAAACTAATGTGTGCACAACTCTGTGCACAAACGACGATCCCGTCGTCCTCCGTGGTGTAGTGGATACCATGTTAGCTTCTTGTTCCCGAGGTTGCGGGTTCAAACCCGTCGGAGGGCGATGGATTTTTTCGGTCGTAAAAATCCTTAGCATGGCTTCCTTCGGAAGGGAAGTAACGCCGGTGGGCCCGTGTCGTAGATTTACGGCACGTAAAAGAACCTGAAGCCTGATAAAGAGGCCTCTGAGCAAAATTACCGGTCTTTCACGCCCAATATGGGATGGAACGCTGAGGACCACAGCAGTTAAAGAGCGTCCATAAATAAAAAACTAGAAAAAAAACGACGATCCGTACCAGCCACGGTACCAGAGAACAGTAGCTCTGTGATATAATTGCACGCCTTCTTATTACATAAGCCACGCCTACATTAGAATTACTCCCACCAACGTTTTACCTTATACGTTGCCAAATCTCAAAAGAATACGAATGTGACACTGTTACTAGAGGGCTTGGCTGAACTCTTAGAATGTAAGTGGCCTTCTGTGTTCCACAATTTCTGTCTCCGTGTTCTCAAACGTACTGAATTTACCTCTAAAAGTGTGCTTCCAGAACTTTTATGCCTAACGTGTTCACTGCTTTGGCTGTTGCTAATGACTGTCTTACTTGGCACACTAATGACTTTCATTAACCTGACACCTAATTACCTTCATCTTTCCGGACCAACATTTCAACTCAAAATTGTTACATTATACCATAGATGATTACCATCAGTTGTGGAACGACTCTCTTGAATAAATTGCATTATTATTTTATATATTCGAAGAATTGCACCACTTATATTAATTTCTTATATAATTTTCAACAACTATTTCATTCAATCATAATTATTTATTCTACGCTCACTGATTTAATATGTGGAAAGTATTTATTGCAATTAGTTCTCTATCTTACTGTTAATTCTTTATTTTATAATTTGTATCTGCCCGTCACTAATTACGGTATAAATATTGGCAAGAAACCTCTTCAACCCGAGAATATCATCACTTCGATCATTCAATTACAAAAAGTGTTCCAATTATGGACGTGATTACACTGCTGCCAACAAAGTTACCGCAGTAGCATATGCCACAAACTACACCATTAGAATGTGAACCATGATCTTTGGCGTGAATTTCGTGCGTTGGAACGTTATCGTGCGAAGTTATGAGTAGCATCTGGAAGTAATTGCTAATAGTTTGTGTATCTATTAAGACACCAAAACAATTTGAATAGAACTATTAACATCACAGCAGCTCAATTATGCGTTTCTGGACATGAGTTCTCTTTAGAAAAGTGAATAGTTTATCATCCTTTACACTACATTAAGCTTTGTGGTGCTGTTTTTGAATCACCTGGTAATAATATAAAAATGTATATTTCGGAACACTGAGTGAATCTATATTTCACACCTTGAGAAATAATTTTGATTATATAGTTTTTATTGAACTTACGGAGACCTAAATTGTACAAATCTTTCCCTTAATTTCGCTGTGTTTCAGCTGTAGTCAGGATTCAGTTTTCAGAAGTAATTATTGTTGGAACATATAAGTAAAATGGAGGAAAATCCCTCCAGTGAATAGCTTACAGTGCATAAGAGAGAGCACATTTGCTTAGGCTGCTCACTAATTCGGACACTAGCTCTCTAGGACCGTCGCTGTGAACAAATTGGAAATAAAACATGTTAAGGAAATCATGTTCTAAGTGAAACGTTTATTATATGATAGCCATAAAACATAATCAATTGGAAGGCAAGGACATCCAACTTTCGTGACGGAAGTTCCTATCCTGCAGGATTAAGCCCTAAAAGCCATACAGTTTCCCTTGTGATTTTGCAGCCTTAAAGAAGCGTGTGTTTTCTGTGGTCAAACATGTAAAATACTGCCATTTTAAGTATTGAAATCCAATAAACTTAGTATTCTTCAAGCTTTAGTTACATAAAGTTTAGGTTTTAATTTGTTTGCAACAAACGGGCACTTAAAATTACACTAACTCTTTTCAATCACTAAGGGTTAAATAAATACATTTTCATATTTTTGCGCAGAAATGACCTAAATGTTAATGACCATTTTTCCAAGATAACCAGGATAATATTTTATTTACGCTTATATTTTTCAATTCTCACCTAGAGTTGTTTGAAAACTGACCTATTGAACTCTTTACTTACGAAATTCATAGATTTATGCCCAAAATAAATATTTTTTGGACTAACTTATAATATGCATACAGTACTTTTAAAATACAATTCACAAGATATCAATACATTTATGGTTCCCCACACAGATTTGTAGCTGAAAAAGGAACATATTTTTAGACAGCATGGGCTAAAACTAGAACTTCTATCACAGTACACGAGCTGAAAGCTTTAGATTATCCATTAGTGCGATAATCTTCAGTGTGATAAACTTTGATTTCAAGTCCAATCACAATCAATTGCCCTTTGCATTTGCACATAACTCGACTTGGTTTGATTAGGTTTTACTTTTTACATGATTAATTTTTCATGGCGTTCGTATTATCTGCTCACAGTACAAATCGTCATACTCCAATGCATCGTAATTCGTTTTAGAGTTAACCTATAAGGCTGGTTCACAACCAATGAGAACGGTAACCAGAACGAGAACGAGAAAGTTGAAATACGTGTATTCAAATGGGAATGTTCACAACCGACGGGAAGCCTTCCCGGGCCTCGGGAACGGGAAAGACGAGTTGCCCAACTTTTAACCTTCTCGTTCTCGTTCCCGGGCACGGCATATTAGATCCCTATTGTGCATGTTAGACTCTTCACTCTAGAGGTTATTCTAGGCGGCTGTGATAATAAACAGCTAGTGCTCTCTATAGTCGCAAATTGGAAGGAATTAGTAGTAAATGTGCTTCCTAACCTCATACCGACACCCGCAAATCTAATCAGCGTTGGTTCCTCTGGTGAAGGGATCATTTGTAGTTTGTTTATATGCAACTCAAAACTGGCTATTACCTAAAAAACAATGGCAAAAGCTACAAAGAACAGCTAAAACTGGTGAAAATTAAAAAAGAACAATAAACAATTTTAATGTATGCCATTAAATAAAGGAATGAAAGCTTGGTATAAGCACAGGGATCGGAAATGTAATGGATATGCATTTAGATAATGTTTACTCTATCGAATTTTGACGTTGGCATGGCTAAATTGGAAGTAGAAGAAAAAATGTCATTGGTCAGTTAAAAACAAATGAAATCCCAATGCGCAAAATCGACTTTCACTTTGTGATCGAGATGCATTCCCGTTCTCGTTTCCGTTCTGATTACCGTTCTCGGGCGGTTGTGAACCAGCCTATACGTTATATTGGCAGCTTTCTTTGATCTAAAACGCTATTCTTTTATCTAACCC
This sequence comes from Deroplatys truncata, assembly GCA_030765065.1. Lineage (NCBI taxonomy): Eukaryota > Metazoa > Arthropoda > Insecta > Mantodea > Mantidae > Deroplatys > Deroplatys truncata. Next base: position 34,656,870 of record CM060982.1, on the reverse strand, counting down.
AATAAAGATTAAATGACGGAAATTATGAATTCAGAAGAAACTGAAATGGAAGATACAGGTGAGATTACAGAAGTAGCAGAAAGAATAATGCTAGAAGTACTTACCCAAAAAATCCAGAAAACAATGTGATATAGCATTTAATCACTTCGTTGCCTGGTGTAAGGCAAAACATGGTGACAATAATTCACTGAAAATTACTGCTAGCAAATCAACAAAGCATCAAAACTTCTGACATCTAACGTTTTTAACGCCATTGCACTTGTTTCAAGGACGCGTTATAAACGTCATATTTGTTAAACGTCATATAAAATTACCGATATTTTACAAATTCGAGCGCTGTTTAAAAATAGCGTATGCCCAAGTGTTAAAAACGGTTTTATTTTGCTCGTAGTGATCGTAGTATTCCTACTTGCATAATAAAACCCTACTTTTGCCCCTTGCATCATAATTTGCTATTATCAATATACGTTTAATAAAACCTTTTGAAAAACCAGGATTTCAGAAAGCTGCATTTTAAGATTATGGTGTAACATCTCAAAACACTTACTGTTCGTGGAGGAAAATTAGTAGTTTACATTTAACATTCTTGAAAAATGAATTTTGAATTATCACTTTGGGAACCCTTAAAAGTTAAGCTGGTTTTTAGGATACGTCACAAGTTTAATTACATCTTTCATGTCGAATGTATTTGAAATGAGATTAAAAGCGATGAAATTTCACAAGTGTGTCACAGAGTGAACATTTTCCTGAATTTGCTTATAACAATTAGGCAGTATTTAATTATATATGTATCCAAAGTCAGTGAAAGTTATCTTGAAGTGCATAAATAAAAGCCGCTAATAGAGAAACGCCACCATACAAACAAAGCACCAAAATGTCTAAACCTATGCAACGACTTAACAGTAATAGGCGTGGATGTGCTTAAGGAAGCATAAAGGGAGAGATTAAAACGCAGCGGTCTCAGAAACGCAGGTCGTTCAAGCAGCTCGGGGTTTCCCTCAGATCTTGGGGTGTAACTTAGCTGCAGGTTCCGAGTACGCATGTAATAAATTAATCATGTTGCTTATAGCATGCTCTACAAAGATAAGCTTAAATAAAAAGGAAGCAAAACGACAAAATAAAACACATGAGTTGCCGGTCTTTGCTCACGAATGCATTTAAATAGCCAGTTTGAAACAGTTTTTGCCACCACAGTAATACAAGCTATGCAAGGAGATCAGATTACAATCATTAAAACTAGGTTTTCCCTCAAGCCCCCTTCCCGCACTTATTGTTTTCTTTTAAAGGAACGAACAGTAAATGAATGAAACTGGTGAAATTGTGCTTAGATGAGTCCAAGGTCTAGAGAACATAGAGCAGAGCCAACCAACTCAACTACATCTACCGTATCACACTCGTGTGGCATAACACTGCCGGAATTCGTAGCCAAACTGTGCGAAAGGGAGGGAAGAGCAGGCCTTGTCACTTGGGTGTAAAGTACAACATACATTCCCCTTACCCTACTAATCCTTCATTAAAAAAATATTCACGAATCACTTTGCCTCACTGCCCTACACCTTTCACCGAGTTTCTAACTGAGAGTTGGTAGCAAAAAGGGATTTACTCGCTGACGTCACGGAGCATTCACTTGGTTGAAACTGTTACTTGGCATTCGTCTTCTGAGGATAAGGGAAAAATGGGAAACAAACCTTATTCATATATTGGATAATTGTACTTTCGTGTTTTGGTGATGTCAAATACTTAAAGGCGATTCGGAATGTTGTAAGAGGTTATTCTTTCACACTGGTCGTGTGTGGTTAGCAAGTTGATAACTCACCCAATCAAGATTCGAACTCGGGACCTCTTGAATTTAAGACAGACATTAATTCCCAGACTACTGAAGTTTTTTTCCTCGATTGTTGGAACTCAATTAAAATATTAAGTCGAACCAATTTCTTGTGTTTATTAATCCCTTCATGCATTCATTCACATAATTACCACAACACTAAGTAAAAAGGTTTATAAAAATGCATCAACTTCAAGAATAAAACTTTCAACACAATAAATACCAGAGTTGTTATATTAGATCGTATATTCACTGCCACTATTATTCAGACAAGTCCAGTATAAAACACCAAAGACTTATGGTCTTATCCCGTTTATTGAGATTGTCCGATTACAGGGTTACCTGTAATAATTTATGAATAGAAAGGGTTACAAACACAGCATTGCTACACTCGCATAGTTGTTTGTGTTATTGTTGTACATGAAAAAGATGTACGCATCGGCAAGTTACAGACCGTTGCGAGGCTTCAATTAAGGTTTTCCACAGTGCTAATAATACATTACGGCAAAATATTAATCTAGGGATTTAAATCATCCAATTATGAATTCAATAAGTATATTAAACATGGAATTATTTATGAAAACTTTTCGTAGTGTTAAAGCAATTTGTAATCCAAAGGTCACTATGATACAGGAACTACCTACCGCCTCAAAATTAATATTATTAGGTAGTGTATTATTGTGAATGATTTGATATATGTATGTGAATTCTTCTGTCATCTTGTTACTTATTAATATTTTAATATTCATGTATTTTGCTTCCATGTATAAGATGTCACACTCAAAATGTCACCGAAGTGAAATCCACGCCCCATGACGTCAGAATTGCCGCCAAAACAATGTTGGTGTTAATTGTTGTAGATCCGCGGAAGTTAAGTGTTTAATCCCGTTAATAGTAATCAAACTCAGTTACCGGCAAAACGTTCCAATATATGTATATAAATAACAGTCCAAATTTATCACAAGCGAGATAAACACGAGAAGATTTCGCGAAGTTACAAAGATGAATTTAAGAGAACAAACGTCATGTGAGTGAGAGATACCGGCAATTTCGAAAAGAGAATAGGATCTGATAGTTTTGTACACCAGAGTTGCGCATAAAGGTCCAATATTTGAATTTAGCGCCAGGAACGTGTCCGTGGTAATTTTGATAGACAATAAATTCAGTGATAGCAACTTTCCTAGTTTACATAATTCACCTTCTCCAGAATCTGAACGCCTGAGATCTAATTCCTGCTTGACGGCATAGCAGAGTCCATCCTTCACCGCTGAGCTCTCCAAAGAAATAGCCCGGCAATAACAACTAGTACATTACAACAAAATCTAGAGTTACTAAGTAGATTCGTGCCAGCATATTGTAGTAGACAGGCGAAGAAGTAGAAGCCACCACGGGGACCTCATAACGAGCATTGGGGATCCGGCTCAGCAGTTCTCTTTTTCCCCGGTTAGTGGTGAGAGGAGACGGACCCAACAACCATTACTAAGGAATGACTTCTATAGAAGTAAAAATTAAGCAACAGAAGAATACTTTCCATGGCGGTAAAGCTATACTGAGTGTTTCACAATAGCTTTAGCAGTTAAAGTAATAAATATGAAGAGGCTCGTTAAAGGTAACGATGATTCCCGCCATCTCTTAGGAACCAGAACTCTGCTTTTACACTTTGCATAACATCTTTTACATAGAAACGAAGTAACTTTTTATTCACAATACACAAATCGATATTTGTTTCATCCCTACGTATTAAATAGAACCCTGAAGGGAACGCATTAGAAAAAAAAACAGGAAAGTATAACAAGGTTTTTATTTTGTTTTATTTTTTACTTCTGGCTGTGCACACGTCAAAGTATCCTTTTTTTTCGAAATGGACCGCTACAGTTTTAAATGATGGATTTTGTTTTTGGCGTGAAATGGCGCGAACCCAGTGATTCGTCGCATGGCTGCCAACATCTGACACACAAACAAGGTTGGGGTTTCTGTGTTGTGTTTAGTTAATGATGTCACGCTCCAATTATCCATTGCAGATTGATGAGCTGGTACCTGCGGAGTGTGCATGGTCCTTGATTCCTTCCACCACGACATCTGTTTACGCTAGCGATACATAATTTTCTCCCTTCAGGTCCCTTAACATTTGTGTCATGATCATGTATGTAACTTCATACATGTTATTATTTTCGCTTCTTTGAATTCTTAGTCCTCCTTTGTTTGGTTTCTTTCCTGCAGCTACTTACATTTGGTGGCATCTACATTTTTATAAATGTAAAATGCATTATGAAATCTTGTCAGGGATGACATGGTACATTCCAGAACTAATGACAAGCAAAAGCCAACCCTATGGTGCAGCCAACGTTGAGAAACCAATACAATCCCCAGAGCAACAATGTTTAAACGCATTCATTTATTTTTCTACATGCGTAGACAGAGTTTTTGCAACATGAGACACACAATGCTATTTATTATTTTCTGTTCTATTTTATCCTATTTCGTTTCACACTATACAGCTTGTGAGTAACTAGTAAACGCTAAGGAGAGATCTGTACAGGGCACGCGTTAAGCTTTCAGAAATGGTATGGTTGTTCCATGTGATGTGCTGGGTACAGTATATATTACAAGCAAATCCGCTATCGTAACAGCAAAGTACTAGTTCGGTTCAACATAACACAATTACTTTATTACCCATAGCTACATAACAATGTTTTCACTATCAGTTAACACCTCAAATTATATTGAAGGTTGAATGCAATGGAATATGTTTAGTGAAAGGTTTGGTCCATAACCTTTATACTATTTTCTCAATGTTAGTTGAGAACATCACTCACAACGTATAGCTACCTCGTGCAGTTTATTTTTATTCTTCCAGATGTATGTTTAATTGTACATTCTATTGCTAAAATTATAATTCGTCTCAATTCCGAGCCGTATTACTGGACTTCAATCCATCTAGGGTTCTCCAAAGGCTATGTCTTTCTTCTACGATGGTGATTTTGATCTCCTCGAAGTAACTCCTCGAGCTCTTCTCAGTAAATCTTGCTCCAGGAATCTTTTTCATCATTGAAGTAGTCAAATACAGCTTCTTCTGGTGAAAAATTTGGAAGATTAAACTCCATTCGACTGAGATCTTACAGCTCGAAAGATAGCCGCTGGATCTGACACCGTTCATCAAAGACTGCGCATTAAATTATAAACAGATGTAATAATTTCTAAGCATTAAAGTCAGGAGGAAAAGGAGATGAAGTTGATGTTACTGTACTTAACGGAGTGGCGTCTCAGGTTGCAAATCACCCCAACCCTGTTACGGTTTGTTGGCGTTTGCAGGTAGCACTCACCAGACTGTGTTAACCTGCCCGTCAGTGACTCATAGCCGCTGCTGTTTACATTCTATGTAATGACGTAATGGATTGAGCGTAGATAACTTGAAGCCAACTGTTTAATAAATTCCTCTGCGTGGTTATGAATATTCCTTCTCGCCAAAGTGCTTTTGCAGCAATTGTAGCTTTTCTACATATTACAACAGCCAAAAGACAAAGAGTAAGTTTTTCGCTTCATTTTTCAGCCCTAGGTGAGACAGTGTTATGCCGTGCGTAATAGTAGAATTTGATTTTTTCGAGTTTATCGCTCTCTGGTGGCTAATACATGAAGCTTTTTATGCGAATTTTTTCTTCAAAATGTTTTAAGACATCTAAAGTTTAACGAACACTAAGATATGGCGAGAGAAATTAATTTCTTCAGTGGGCATGAAAGGATTCACTTGGGATGACTAAATGTAAGAATTCCGCCCATAAACCATAATGCATGATGTGAATTTTACAACCGGCTTGCGTGGAAGAACAGTTATCAAAACACAATCCTAATAGTGGTTAACTATAAAGCCTATAATTTTGAAGGAAATTTAAAGACATTGCAAGTCGGCTTTTAGGCACCATATCTCTAACATTTCAGATCGACTTGAAGGTTTGCCGGAGTACTTGAATCAGATGGAAGGATTTAATTCATATAGGATTCTCCCATTGGCGGCTTAAACAGCGAGAGCGTGGAGCTCTAGACAAGATCCATGATTCCGGCCGTAGCATTGAATTCTTCAAATTTGATTCAACTTCCCGACAAAGTCAGCTGCTTGCGTGGGGATTGTGTTATATACAACGAGCTATTGCTGAAGGGTAATAAATACAATTTAGAGTTGAGTTTCAAGAAAATATAAATTTGGGAGTCTCTTGTTTTATACACTGCAATGAAAATTGTCTCATTTAGGTTCAGATTTATTTAACCATCATTAATGGCATAATTAAGATATTGCGAAGTCAAAATGTGAGTTGTGTACACACTCCATTAGGTAGAAGAAAATGTGTTAGCAGTTTTCTCCGCTTCTGCACTACCGGTTCCCAAAGGCTAACACTGTGAGGCATAATCTAAGACTATTACAGGGTGATCGTAAACAACGATATTTTTCTTTCGGGATTCTTAGAAAGGCATTTTGCAAAGTTTTGTTAAAGAACTGAGACTATCGCCATGTGGACTATTTGGTTTGCATTTATGCAATATTTGGGCGACTTGTCGATTTGCTGAGATTTCATTAATCCAAAACTTATTCTGCCAAATTCCGACGTTTTAAAACATACGTCATCACGTATCCCTTTTATCTCACAAGACCACAAATGATAGTAATATCGCTGTTGATGTTTTGGGAGACCAAGAGTTATTACCAGCAATTTTCGACTTGTCAAAACAACATGTCCATCATACACCCTCCTTCTCTTGCGCTTCATAATCGCAAGACTACAAAGGTATGAACGTGGTCATTGGCTTAATTATTTCACGCTTATATGTCTTGTGCTAAAACAAGAAATAGGCCAGAGTTTAAAATAAGTATAGATAGCAATCTCCTCCAGTATTTAAAAGCGATGTATACTTTATCTAAACAGCGATTTCCTAAATCGGGAACCAAATATGAGTTATCATTTTATGCAGAAAAATTACTGCTGCAAGAAAGGTATTTTACAATTTTAAAATCCAAATTTCATCAGTTTGACACTAAGCTAGCTATTCCGCCACACAAAAACAAATAAATGATAAATAAAACAAAGCGGGATGTTTGCAATGTGCAGCTGGATTAATCGCTTGTGTCCTTGAATGTAGATTCTGTAGGTAAGTCAATTAAACATTCCATTGACTCATGTATCTAAATAAACACCTGACAAAATTTGAAGGAAGGGGAGGTTTACCGATATAACCTCGATTTTATGAAGGTAAGTTGGCCTAAATGTGAGTCAATTTTGAGATTCCAAACGGTTACATAAATTTTAAAATAAAAACTCCAGATAACATGTGTAAGTTACACGCTGTTAGCTAATTTGCGTCAAAGCAAGAATTTATGTGAGAATTTCACATTTCTCCATTAGAATCGATTATACTGTTATTCCTATTAGACACATTACGAGATTACGTGCTAGAAGTACATACAGTGCAACATGTGTCGAATGCAGATGAAATTATATGTAGTATACAAAATGTATATGAGATTAATGCTAAATTTAGAGAATTTACTCTACAAATAACGATAAAATTGTGAGGAAATATCGTATTGTATTATATTTAAAGTAAAGAATTGGTGACAACGGACTACAAGTGCTCATATTTGGCGACTTCATATAAAACCAATCTGGTAATAATGGATTGCGCCAACATGCAATTCAGATATGTGTTCTAAAATCTCCACATGCAAACGAGATTTTACTTTCTAGGGCTGCATTGACTCCTTATGGGGTTCCAACCCGTTTATTTTCCTGCGCTGGTGTGATGGTAGCACGCTGAGGCAACTCCAAATTTCTTCTAATATTAAGAAGGTAATGTAAGGCTTTGTACCAAGTACGGGCGAGCACGTGTCACATCCAGGAGTGTAACGTATCATCCGAGCAGTGGCGTAATGTGATTTTTAATTTTGGAAAACTAGAAATGCCTCTTTATTAAAATGTAAGGTGTGCATCAAATTAGGAAACAAAATCAAGTACTTTATTCATTATTATTCATTCATTTAATATCTCATACTTGTTATCAAAATGAAAAAATAAATACAATCGTATATAATACGATTAATTAAATATATTTATATGACAAATAAGATGTGTATCTTGAATTTTATGAAAAAGGTCTGCGAAGTCCTCTTCATTCGGAATGAAGGGGAAGGAATTCGAAATTTGTGTAATCTTATATAACTGGTAAACGTTCAGCGAAAGACGAAAACGCACTGCACAAAAAATGTAGATCTCTTTAAAACACAAATTTATTATTATTATTATTATTATTATTATTATTATTATTATTATTATTATTATTATTATTATTATTATATACACGAGTACATACATACAGTACATTGCAACATCTTCATATGCTACAAAATATTAAAGAGCCCATTTTTAATTTCTCTGCTACGTATAGTAAGTAGGGGCAGTATTGTATTCCACCCAAAAATTTGATACCGAGATTTCACCGGAAATATGTGTTTTGAGCCCCCTTGAATCCAAAAAAAAGCATTTTTGGAAACATGTCCGTGTGTGTGTGTATGTCTGTGAACAGCACAACTCAGAAACGAACATTCGGATAAACACCAAACTTAGTATTTAGGTTCAGTATCTTCCAGAGATGCAACACGAAAGTTTTCAAGAAAATCCCTCCACCCCAGATTACCCTTGACATGGAACAAATCTCGAAAATTTTAATTTTCTCAAAAACGGCTGTAGCAATATTGATTAAAATATCATATGTTTACGATATGTTCATGACAAATGAAATGTAAATCTCGAATTTTCTGGGAATGTCTCCAAAAGTATTCTTCATTGTGAACGACTTTTGCATAATTGGTAAACTATAACAGATTGACAAAATTTTACTACACAAAATATGTAGATCGCGTTAAAATACACAATTTGTCATATACATTTTTTTTGCTGAGTGAACCATTTTCGAGATATTGCTTGTTATTCCCTTAAATTTTCCAATACCTATAATTTTTCTCAAATGGGAATTCGTTATTTATTTTTTTGTCCTGGTAATGCAAAGATAATGGAATACTGCACATAGCAACCAGCTCTTAAAATATTTGACTATCGCTTAAAGCCTACCAATTCTCCTTGCATCTACAAGATTATTAGCAATAAGATTAACATCTCTATATCTCGATTAACATAATTCGTATGGAGAATAAGCGTTTGTAAAAATGGTTTGTACAGGAGTAGAGAAAGTCATGTGAGTGTAACACGTAAGAATGTTTCCTAAATGTCCTACCAATTCTTGTGGAATGCATTCTGTAGTTGTATTAAGCAATGTTCCAGCACTGAAATAGAAGACCACTTATATGTTTGAAGCAGCAAATGAGAAGGTGACACGCGGGGTCAAGAATGCTTAATATCTGCTTAATACCGTGTCCAGTCCTGAAGTGCAAATTGGTTTACATTTAAAGTCCTAGAGGAAAGGATTAGTCAAACGGAAGGGCCTCCAGCAACTGAGCACAGCACCACGTTTTGAGATGAAAGGTGAGTTGGTTTTATGGACAAAAGATGAATTGGAAAATACCCTCTTCAGTTGCTGGAATATTTAGTAATGCATCCAAATCTGCTTTTTAAGAATGGTGTCTTTTAGCAAATGTTTTTGGAGATGTAAATGCTTGCCCAAAACACACTCTCGTCATTATTAAAAGCTGATAATGTTTTCAACGGCCTTAATATAAATCCTCCTCATTGACATGATGTTCTTCATTGAGATTCTGTCCCTGGTATTGAGGGTAAAGTACATTTGCTGTCAGGTGGTATAAATTTAGAGACTGTTTTCTCAGCTTCTCAACAAGATGTAGCTTGTCAGCAGGTAACCGAAGGACCACCGATAATTTTGCTGCGTCAGCGATTTTCTGACTTTAATATGTATGACCTGGCTGACAGGATCTAAGAGGGCACTTGACTTATTTACTTTTGAAAATAAGTATTTCTTCAGTTAAGAGTGATTTTATTGATGCTGAAGTTTTATTGAATTCATAATTGGCTGCCAGTATATTCATTGCTGTTATGTTGTTTTTAATACATCTCGATGAGCACCAGTGGGTGTCTAAGGAAGAACCAACTCTAGAACCATCATTAAATAAATGTTTGTGCTGATGCTCCAAATTTTTATTCTTCCAGTGTTTGATTTAGTTCTGTTAAGTTTATTGTTGGTAACAAGTCTTTAAACAGTATATTTGGAGTATGTAAGTTATATGCAGAATGCGATGTATTGCCCTTGCTCATTTTTACATGTTCGCTTCATTATCGGACGCGGTACAATGTATGTTTGCGTTACAAGCATTTTTACTATTTCAGATGCTTTCTTTACTATATCACATAGTTTATTTCCTGTGTCTGACTTACCTGGCAGATAGAAAGCCTCCAGAAACATACTTCTTGGTTTGTCAGTGCTTGCATTAACATTGTGTACCATTGTGACAACAATTTTCCATTCGCCAGTGAGTACACTGAGTCAGGATCAACACGTGTTTGTTGATATTCTTCTTCGTAAACATAATGATGCAGTGTTTGAAAGACGTTTTCGGTCAGACGGGTCTTAGGATGAATGCAATTACTATAGTACGTCCTAAAATGGTTGCTTTCCGCAACAATAAATAGAATGTTGCAACCAAAAAGAATTTAGCAAGTTTAGCAAATTTAGCAACATTTCCTAAAGCATTGATCTTCCTGGTTATTGTACATCCAGATGAAGACCTGAAGGGTCATTTTGCAGGGTGGCTAGCAATGCAATCCAAGTCACCACCAGGTACTGAACTGCAAGTGTTAGGTCCACCTGTTACAAAGGTTCATCTATCTGCACAGTATCTTTGGCATGTCTGACGAGGAATATAATCAAACTGTTGGCTCTTGGATGCTCTTATTCTACTGCAGACTTTAAAGCGATCTTTTCCTCTATTTGTAAATCCGCTTGTACATGATCATCTTATTTTTCAATTCAAGAGATTGCAAGAAAAGTTCTCAAATATTTGACTAAATTGGACAAGACTTGGCAAGAATTGACTGTGTCATAAACGTATATTTACACGTTTTCTTTTGCCTAACTGAACACACTGATAACTTATCACGTGCAAAGTAATTTAATATTAGCGTTATGGTATAACAGTTTGCAATTAAACATTGCTCTTTATGCAATTACATAGCATTTTCACGTATTATAGCCCATGAAATCAGGTTACGATTTAGGAATACAATGGAAACTACACGAATTTATGGGTTAACTACTCCATAATAACATTGCATTAATGCATTATTGTATGCTTATGAAACCTGCCTGGCAATTTCTTCGAACACTGTCGTCTTTTTCATCTTGTGGTTATCTACTGAGCCCATAACGTGTAGACATGGCCAGCTTTCGTATAACCTAATCAGCTTGCATAGGCATCCATTGCTCGGCTAGCCAGTTTTGTTTACTTTTCGCTTTCGGCCACTTTGCAGATTTCGTAACGCACATCATTTCATTGGCCAAAGGCATCAAATTATTGTCAAATCTTTGACTCTTAGAATATATCCTTATTTGCTTTCAAGATCTTCAAAGACTTAAAATGTATTGGAAGAAATTTGACAAGAAAAGTTGTGAAATTGTGACAACTCTTGGAAAGTCTTGTAAAGCAATGAATTTCACAAAAACCTGATCGTGTACAAGGAGCTTACGAATCACTGTAGAGATGCAATGTTTAGCGCAGTTTTTATTTTCAACTTTCACATGAACAAAATTTAGTTGCCTGTAAACATTTTGAATTCGTCTGCCAGCTCGACTCATAATAATTAGAACTTTTATCACAAAAACCTGATGTGTTACATTCACGTGACTTTTTCTGACTACTTCATTTTAATTCAGAGGAACCTTTGCAAAAATTGCTACATTAAACGTTTTGTATTATAATATACAAAGAGAATACGATAGTATATGCTTAACAACTCTTTCCATGCTATCGTAGGAAACAACTGTTGACAATACTTCAAAAGAACGACAAAGTATTGAACATTTCGAAGTATTAATAACGGATAACTCGGAAATAGCTAATGCCACAAAAAGGTTATTTGAAATAAATTGTGTGTTTTAAGGAGATCCACATTTTTTGTGTAGTAGGTTTTCATCTATCGCTTAACGTTTATCAATTATAGAAGATGATATGAACGTAATTACGAATGCAGAGGATTTCACAGGCTGTTGCCAGAAAATTCAAGATACACATTTTATTTGTTATCTTTATTATATTCTATTTTAATCAAAATAATTACAGCCATTTTTTCAGAAAATCAAAAATTGAGAAATGTTCCAAGTAAAGATAGTTGAGGGATTTTCTTCAAAATCTTTTTGTGTCACATAAACTTAAACATCAAGTTTGTGTTTATCGGACTTTTCGTTTTGAGCTATGCTGTTCACAGTTACACACAGACACACATACACTCACATGGAGCTTTTCCTAAAAATACCCTTTTTGGATTCAGGAGGGTCTGAAAACATATACTTCCAGTGAAATCTCGAATTCGAAATTTTGGGTGGAATACTATTAACTCCTCTACATACCTCCTCTAAGAGCGACTAGATCCAGGCGATGTGCACCAACAAGGACGTGGTCCCTAACAATTCCAACTAATAATACCAACATGACACCGGCTAGCTCTAGCAACCTGCAGACTGGGAGGGAGGGAGGAAAGAAGTGGTCCGCAGCAGTCCCGCCAAGCACCAGGGACAAATCTTTCCGGAACAAAAAATTCCACCGTCCCGCCGCAACACACAAACCGTCGTTACAGGATCCTACAACCCTAAAACAGATGAGATGAAATAACTAAATGGGTTAAGGATCATTTTATCACAACAAAGAAAAGTCAATCTTTACAAATGGCAATAAAATTGCCCTAGATTCCAGCACACATAGGAATAATTTAGCAACGCTGTGTTACAAAGTTACACTTTACCGTCTCGTGTCCCCTTGTCTAAAGTGTCAAGTGAGCCTGAGTTTTCTATAACAAAGCAAACTTTAATATAAGTTTTGTATCTCATCACACAGATCTCTTTGAGATAAGCTGAACTAGAAGAGGATGTGTTTCTGCAGTAGATCGAAGCATGTATTTTTTTTTTAAATTGATGGTTATCCCGTTTTTTGCGAGCATGCATTTAATTGTTGTTTCGTAGTAGAACTTCGTCTACGAAGTGCAAATGTAAAAATAAGAATTGGATTTAAAAGGTTCATGTCACCTCGTAATTCGAGCTAAGAGTATAAACAATGTGTATAGAAGCGCATGAAGTGTATGGAGCTTTTAGTTTGGAAAGCCGCTGCATCGTGGAGCTGCCTATGCATAACGGCGCATAGGACGACCGAGACGTATTAAAGCTCATTATTACATTGGTGTCGATGCAGTGCCAATGTTTGGAGGATTAAAAAGTACATTCTCTTTAAAGAGAAAGTATAATTTAAAACAACCAAGGAGAATTTTGTGTAAAGCCCCTTAGTTACAACCAGAATACATCTTAAAACACGGCATTGGTATTCACAGAGCGTAATTTTGTTAGAAAATTAGTTTCTGTCGCCTTGCGTTCCACAGAATCAGGAGAGAAAACCTCGATAACCAGTAGTTAAGCGAAAGCATGTGTGGAAACAGTTATGTAAGTTAGTTAAGTACTGCACACAGTTTATTTAGCTCTTTAGCTTACTTAACCTTGCGGGGTACACACATAACTGACATTCGGTATACTGTGAGGATACTTGTTTCTATGAAGCTGAGTAACTGTTTTTATTATAGCATATAATGCATAGACGTACCTCTTAGGGTGCAGTGGTCACCGTATTAGCATCTCGTCTACGGGAACAATAGTGAAATACGTACGGTGGCGCTTTGTAAAGGAAACGTCAAGACCAAGAAGAAAGGTCACAGTTAATTTGATTCATGTAGTACGTCAGCGAATGTGGTCGTCGACTGCGCAGGCGCCGGTTCATTCCCAGCTCTCCTCACCGTGCAGTGGACGAAGCTGAAGTCAATCTTTCTTCGACGGTGAGGAATTTCACGAGAAAAACAGCAGCGCAACGTTTAGGCAGAAGGCATTGCGGACAGTGTTTCTAAATTCGTTTTGGTTTAACTTATTCAAAATTATCTTTAGTAATTATTAACCAGGAAAGATTGATCGTGCGAAATATAGACTTATTGCTGTTCTAAATTTGAAATATATCGGTAAATGTGAAAGCAGGAGGTAAGTATGTAATAATTGTAATTTAATTCAATGGATTGAACCCGTAAAGAACTTAAAGAATTGTGGAACAATAAGGGTTTCTGAAATTGCAATTATATATTTTATAGAGGTGTAAATTTATTAAATGAAAGAAATTCGGCTTATTAAATAATTTATGTAATATATTGTCAAGTAGTAATTTGCCATCATTTCTACTTTAATCCACTTCCTATTGGGACAGAAACACACGTTTCACGGGACTAGGGATGGATGCCTAGCATGACTTCGGAAAATAATTTAAGTAATTAATTTTGTGTGATGTTTACTCGCATGTAAAAGAAACCCATTTCCTGAAATGAATTCGTGAGCAAATCCTTCGGTTATTTTCACACCCAAAACTGGTTTTTCTTCAGGGCGACATCACTTGGGTGTTGGGCTAATCACCCATCAATGCGATCTCTAGTGGCAGGTAACAGTTATTACTATAAAGTTGGCTGATTACAGCAGCGCCATCTTAAATCCTAGAGCTCGGTACAGCAAGGCGATTCTTGTTTGTGAGGTCACGAGTATAGGTGGTCTATTGGTGTTACTAGAATAATAAATCGGTGATAAACCAAGTTTTATTTAAAGATTTCAACAAGCAGCATATATACAACAAATTGTGTGTACTTGCTCTGTATAAAGTGGCCTTTTGATATGCCCTGAAAGGACAAAATTCTCCTAACGGTAGTGTACTTGGCTGTAAAAGTAATTTCAATAATATACAGCTAATATGACTACTTTTCAGTTTCCTAAGGATCGTCAAATACGATTAAGCAGGATTCGTAACCAAGATGGCGATTGGGATACATGTCCGTCTTTCGACGCCTGACAAAAATTTTATCATCACTTATATAAAGTGTGTAAGATGTAATAAAATACTGGCTACGCGTGTGATTCGTGTTTTCGCTGTGCAAATATATTGGAGAGTGATATTTCAGATGAAAATTGTGAATGAACACGTGAAGAACGTACAGACACAAAAAAATGTATCGGTTGCAGTATAGCAGATTCTATGATAGAGAACTTAACTCAGAAAAATAATCTATTAAAAGTTATTGCAGCTTTACAACAGGATTTACAGCATCTGAAAACAGAGAATGTTTAAATAGACAAATGCAGAATGCGTATGAGCAATATGCACATGCTATCAATGTGCTGGAGAACAAGGTGTATAACAAATTAAATGAAGTACTGCAAAAAGATAAGCATAAAAATGGAATTCTCCATTTCACTTCATTCGAAGAACAGTTTTCTATATTAACAAAAAAATAAATTTGAAGTTCTTAGTGCTCCAATTGAAGTCTCTAAAGTAGAAGTAGCAAGCGGGAGACACAAACCCATAACCTCTAACCAGGTCGTATATAGCCAGAAGACTAACAAAAAACAAGATTAAGATACTTCATTCACAAGTACTCCTCTGAAAGCTCTAATAATATTTCATTATTAGGAGTAATTCAAAATTCAATTATCTTTCAATCTAGTTTTACTAAATATACCACGAAACATTCTTCTCCAAAACATTTTTAGTCAGATTAATAATATTTTCCACATTGCATCAAATTATTCTTTGAAGAAAACAAAATCTAGCATATTTGGATTTCACAATTGGAAACAAATTTTGACAATTCCTTTGAAATTTTTTATTTTCACCCAAATTACTTAGGACCCACAAAATTGAATTCACGTTCATAGCCTCTTTCTATCTATATAAGGTTCTTTTAGTTAATTTTTAGAAAGTAAATTATGCAGTGAATTAATCTTTTTAAAATTCAGTTAATTTTTCCAAAGTAATTTTTACTTTGGTTAGAGCTTCTCGGGTTATTTTACTCTAGCTAAATAAAATTTGACACACACACCATAATAAAGGTTGTATAATATGGTAAAATGTTATACAGGTGTGATATAAAATGTAGAAGTTACAAAATGCAGCAGTGCACATAGTTAATATGGATCGCTTATTGGTTGATAATTTGCATCATAAGTACTGAACCATAAACAATTATTCAGAATAGGTGCATTGTTTGCAAATGCCACATTCATATAAATGATAAATTTAATATGAAAGGTGTCGGCTTTGGGAAAATGGTACCAATACCTTGTTTACTTAATAATAAAAATACACATATGCAGATTAACACTTCAATCTCTCTCTCTCTCTCTCTCTCTCTCTCTCTATATATATATATATATATATATATATATATACACTGGTATGCAAAACCTAAGAACGAAAGTAATCCTCGCATGCTGTGCCACTGCCAAGTAACATAGCTCGATGAAACTTGAATCATACATAGAGGGAACTGCTACGGTATGCTACAGTAGGCAACAAAACGAAATACGCAATGAGACGAACAGAAATACCATTTTTATTCATAGACCATAAGCTGCACTATAGTCAATACGACATATGATGTCTCTCTAGATTTACAGAAAGAGATACATGGTGCTTAAAAGGGTGTATGATCACCACGAACAGCAATGCATGCTCTGCATCGTGCTCCCATGCTGGCCACAAGGTTGGTAACCAGTTTTTGTGATAGGGCGTTCCATTCCTCCACCAGCGCTGTTGACAACTGTTGGATGGTCGTTGGCGCATGTGGATGTGCTGCAATGCGTCTCCCCAAAGCAACCCTCACGTGTTCGGAGGGATTTAAATCGGGGGAATGGGGCGGATTGATAAGTCAATGACTTTTAAAAAAAAATAACAATTTTTTAAAGAAATCAATTTTATTTCCCAGCATAATCTCCTTTCAATTCAATACACTTTGTCCAACGTTTCTCCAATATTTTTTAGGCCTTCAAAAAATATGATTTTTCGATGTCTGCAAAATATGAGGTTGTTTCTACCGTGATGTGTTCACTGGACGTGAATTTCTTCCCAGCGAGCCAATTTTTCAGGTTTGCGAAGAGGAAGAAGTCACTGGGAGACAAATCTGGAGAATATGGTGGGTGAAATAGCAGTTCGTAGCCCAATTCCACAAATTTTGCGAAGGCAATGGCTGACTTTGTGTGGGTGCATTATCTTGATGAAATAGAACCTTCTTATTCACCAAATGGGGCCGTTTCTTTAACAATTCCTTGTGAAACTGATCCAGCATTGCGCTATAAAATGAACCTGTGATTGTTTAACCCTTTTTCAGGAAGTGGATGTCTACACCTCTTGTGAATCTCAAAGGATAGGTGCCATGATTTTTCCTGCCGACGGAATGGTTTTCGCTTACTTTGGAGCAGGTTTGCCGAAGAAAATCCACTGCTTTGATTGTTGCTTGGTTTCAGGTAGATAGTAATGGATCCAAGTTTCATCAACCGTGATATAGCGCCGCAAAAACTAATTTGGGCTGCGCTGGAACATGTTGAAACATCCCTGTGAAACGGTCACACGATTCCGCTTGTTCTCAACTGTGAGCAGTCACGGCACACATTTCGCCGACAGGTTTCTCATATTCAAAATTTCGTGCAGAATGTTATACAGCCGTTCACTAGGGATGTTTATGTCTTGGCTATCTCACGGATTTTCACTCGGCGGTCTTCCAACACAACATCGTGAACTTTTTCACCATTTCTTTCTTGCGACCTCAACCGGCCGTCCTGTGCAGACGCTATCCCTCGTCAAAGTCATAGACTTATCAATCCGCCCTCGTGTATATATATGTGTGTGTGTGTGTTTCCTTCCCGCATTATAATCTTGGTTATAAAATGACTCTAGAAATGTATTAAGCAAAACTAGAAAAAACTGATAATTTAAAATTAATGTTAGTTAATGCATGGCTTTTTATTACTGACAATTTCTACAAGTCGTCACAGCGACTACCTCCTATTTAATTAGTTTACAAAACCAACGTAAAGTATCAGTTATTTTTCAGCATTTTCTAATTTACCTTTCCCCCCTTCAGACGTACAGTTTATAGCTCACATCTTAACTGCTCACAGCAGCACAAAGACGAATTTTTAATGTGAGTTATTTTCTGGTCTGTTATCATGGCTTTTTACTTTCTTTACTACGTATAGTAAGTACGGGCAGTATTGCATTCCACCCAAAAATTCGATACCGATATTTCGCCGGAAATACATGTTTTGAGGTCCCCTGAATCCAAAAAAAGTATTTTTCGAAACATGTCCGTGTGTGTGTGTCTGCGTGTCTGTCTGTCTGAACAGCATAACTCACAAACGAACAGTCGGATAAACACCAAACTTGATATTTAGGTTCAGTATCTTCCAGAGATGTGACACGAAGGTTTTCAAGAAAATCCCCCACACTAGATTACCCTTTACATGGAACATTTTTCCAAAAATTTATATTTTCTCAAAAACGGTTCTAACGATTTTGATTAAAGTATCATATGTTTAAGACATTTTTATGGCAAATAAAATGTATATCTTGAATTTTCTGGGAACGTCTCCAAAAGTATTCTCATTGTGAACGACTTTTGCATAACTGGTAAACCGTGAGAGATAGACAAAATTTTGCTACACAAAAAATGTAGATCGTGTTAAAATACACAATTTATCTCATACACATTTTTTTATGTGAACCATTTTCGAGATATTGCTTGTTATTCCCTTAAGTTTTCCATACTTATACTTTTTCTCAAATTCCTTGTTCATTTTTTTGTCCTGGTAATGCAAAGAGAATGGAATACTCCACATAGCAACCAGCTCTTAAAATATTTGACTATCGCTTAAAGCCTACCAATTCCCCTTGCATCTACAAGAAAATTAGCAATAAGACTAACACCTCGATTAACATGAAGCATATGGAGAATAAGCGTTTATAAAAATAGTTTGTACAAGAGTAGAGAAAGTCATGTGAGTGTAACACATCAGATTTTTTTAAAGTTGTTATATATTCCTTACATGGCCGTCGGCTGTGGCCGACCCCCGTGCAGAACAATAGGCCATTATTTGCCGCTTCCCCGCTCCAGGGTATTCCTTTTGGTAGTTCCAAAAGGTTCACTTTCTAGAATGTTTCGCTTTGTATGAGGGGTCCATATAATAGGGTTCTATTGCCCGCAATTCAGTTCAGTTAAGTGCAGTCAAAAAATCGAAGAGCTTGGACAGTTAAAAGTGAACAGTGCCGAGTGCAGTTGGGTTTTTGGTTGCGACTCAGCAGTTCAATTGTGATTCGACTCGGAGGATCCGTTGTGTTCTGTGCTGAGGGTGTGTCAAAAGCGTCTCAAGTGTAAAGTTGTGCTAGGCTGAGCACCTGGGTGACAACTAAGGGGGTTTAGCAGCAGCTGGTGTTCTTGCTTGTCACAGCATAATATATCTATGTTTTTAACATCTTGTTATATGTGGTCAAATGTCATATAGAAGAAATTTAATTAATATTCGTTACTCCCCAAGACATTAAATATGTAGGTTGATATCCCATCATCAATTCATCATAAAATACTGCGCAATTTGGGGCTGTTCAGGCTTCACGAATTTAAAACTGGTACTGTGTTGTTATGTTCGACATTGTTTGAATTGTAAGTAAAGAAATAGCGGTTAAAAGTGCTACCATATTCTTATCTGGTAGTATTTATTTATCTTCTAATGCATATAATAAACTCCCCACGACCCACAAAATATTATTTTGTCCAAATTGCAAACACATGCTACACTGCTGCTGTAGCAGTTAATTGTTTGTTAACAAATAAGGTTTATATAATTCATTATATTTAATTCGTGTAATAATCGTACTAAATGCAGTATGACTCTGAACTTCGTTATTACTTATGGTGAATTCTAACAGTATTTATCTCGTCTTGTGTATTTATGTTATGTTAATAAGATAATCGAAAGTATAGAAAATACTGATGTCTTTTCCAGAGATACTAAGTATAAAATAAATGAATAATTAAACTCTTGTAATAACTATAAATAGCATATGCATTACATTTCGTGCCCAATTATCTGTCTTGGTAATATGCTATGCGCAGCGCAGCTAACCAAACATGGAGGCTGCGATGAAGTATATGGCAACCCTGTTAAATCCTACGACTATCTAATAAGTATGTGATTGGTTGAAGCTGTACCAAGTGATCAAATGTAATGAAAGGGGCGAAGGAGCGGAAAAGGAAAGCTTAGGTAAGCTTCTCTTGCGAATCCCTTTGAAATGTCGCAGAGGGAATGGTGCACAAAGAGCACGCATTGTAATGTTTGACCTTGTCAGCACCTGCTAGTCTCATTGCTGACTGGAATCATTTCTGAGGCTAGAACGAACTAAAGGCATTTGTTTTAACCCCGGTGGTAGATGGATGCCGATAAAAGAGCTTAGGACGGAGTACAGAAAGCTTTATTGTGGTAGGTTGTTAGTTAGGCAGTTTGCGCGTCTGTGGACACTGCAACGCAGTTTTGGGCACTCATCCAAACCTCGCTATTGAGCAGTATTTTTAACACTTAAATGATTTCAGTCTAATTATATAAATATATAAATTCAATAACAGCCCGCCTTAAAGGAATATGTGTATGTAACAATATATAAGAATGTAACAGTCATTGTATATGTTTGTATTATTGTAAACATGTTCAATAATGGTATGTGAATGTATTACGTAATTTAATGACGTAGGAGCTGTGAGAATAATAGGTTAAAAGTTGCTAACAATGAGGTAACCTTGAGGCAATAATGAATTTAAAAGTTTAAATGCTACTAGTCATTATTGGAGCAATAATAATGTAAATTTTGAGACAGTTTAAAAAAATAGCCAATCAACAACCAGAAAAAGCTTTAGTTAAATGAAGGTATTCCATTGGATTAGGAATAGCCAATCAGAGACTTGAAATACAGAAATTTTCAAGCTTAGGCGGTTGAAATCAATTCAGTTGCCTGCAAACAGTGTTCCTAACCGGACGCGAGACACGTCCTCGAGAAGTGTAATACGTATTCGTGTGAGACGAAAATAGTTTACGTATTAAAAAGTGCAAGTATTTAATAAAAACATCTCACAGCTCTCTCTATCCCTCTCTCTCTCTCTCTCTCTCTCTCTCTATATATATATATATATATATATATATATATATATATATATCAGTGAAGTGTTATTTAAATCGTATCAAGCATTAATAAAAGTAGTAAAGTAAAATTATAATCTGTGTAAGCCTACATTCTTAGTCGCACCACAACCCTGTTATGAGAAACGTGTCTCTAACAAATACTGACGCAGCCGAGGCAAACATAAATATTTAATACTTAAAGAAACAGTGAAATTTCAAAGTTAATATTTTTAAAAATTGGGGCAAAGGCTACCGGGTACCATACGTGCGGTTGCAACTTCTACAAGTTCGGCTCCCCAACAGATGAAGTATATATAATACAACTCCTTCAATACAAACTACATATTGACGCCCAAAGCGTGGTGCAAATAACGCAACAAACCATCTTCTCACTATGCACTTTGTGATTGTGGCAGTAATAAGAATATAAAAAATCTGATGTGTTACACTCACATGACTTTCTCTACTCTTGTAAAAACTATTTTTACAAACGCTTATTCTCCATATCCTTCATGTTAATGGAGATATCAAGATGTCAATATTATTGCTAATTTTCTTGTAGATGCAAGGGGAATATGGTAAGTTTTAAGCGATAGTCAAATATTTTAAGCTCTGGTTGCTATGTGGCGCATTCCATTCTCTTTGCATGCCCAGGACATAAAAAAATGAATAACGAATTTGAGAAAAAGTATAGTATTGGAAAATTTAAGGGAGTAACAAGCAATATCTCGAAAATGATTCACTCAACAACAAAAATGTATATGACATAAATTGTGTATTTTAACGCGATCTACATTTTTTGAGTAGTAAAATTTTGTCTATCTCTTATGGTTTACCAGTTTTGCAAAAGTCGTTCACAATGAAGAATACTTTTGGAGACATTCCAAGAAAATTCAAGATATACATTTCATTTGTCATGAAAATAACTTAAACATATGATATTTTATTCAAAATCGTTAGAGCCATTTTTGAGAAAATTAAAATTTTCGAAACGTATTCCATGTTAAAGGTAGTCTGGGGTGGGGGAATTTTCTTGAAACCCTTCGTGTTGCATCTCTGGAAGATACTGAACCTAAATACCAAGTTTGTTGTTTATCCGACTATTCGTTTCTGAGGTATGCTGTTCACAGACACACAGACACACACGGACATGTTTCTAAAAATGCTTTTTTGGAATCAGGGGGTCTCAAAACATGTATTTCCGGTGAAATCTCGGTATCGAATTTTTGGGTGGAATACAATACTTCCCCTACTTACATACGTAGTAGAGAAAGTAAAAAGGATTCCAATTCTCACTGCTGACCTTTAATGACTATAAAAACAAGTACCTCAATATAACAGAAGCTATAGAAAATATTGCCAACTGCCACTCGCAAGCAGAACCTTTTTGTTATTCTGAGTGACCTGAGTTGGTTAGGTGTTGGCCTTCTCATCCCAAGGTCGCAGGTTGAAACTCGGCTCAGACCTATGATTTTGAAATGCGTCTAAAAGCGACAGCCCCACGTCAGTAGATTTATTAGCATGTAAAACAACTCCTGCGGGACAAAATAACCGCACACCAGCGTATCTGACATGATCCTGGCAACTGACAGCATCGTTAACAGGCAAAATACCTATTAAAATATTATTCACAAAATTTGATATGTTTCTAGCGATATTTTCCTTCATATCTTCTCATATGTGGAGGTTTATTCTCCAAGTTTATCCAGCGGCTCTTCTCTTCAGGAGCGTAGTTTTTCTTTGGCGAAAGTTTCGTTAGAGATCTCCAAGCAACTACTCCAGAATATTCTTATTTTAATTTATAAATAACACATAAAACATATTAAGGCAATCTTCATATATGTACGGATATTATGAAATCTATAGTTAATGACTGCTCATACAAACTCAACAGCATCTGAAGTCAGAGTGAACGTCCTTCGTGGTCTTGGGGGTACCATACTAGCCTCTAGTTCCCGAGGATGCGGGTTCAAATCCGGTGCATGGCGATGGATTTTTTCGGGACGTAAAAATCTTTATTATAGCTTCCTTCGGAAGGGAAGTAAAGCCGGTGGTCCCGTGTCTTAAATTTACGGCGAAATAAAGAACCTCAAGCCAGATGAAGAGGCCTCTGAATAACCAAATTTTCGGTCTTTCACACCCAATTTACCAGGTGGCCCAACCTCACCGTATTTGACGTGTGTTTACTGGAATTGTCCCGTAGAGTTCTGCAACTCTTTTAACGCACGAAGGTATACCTACACACTTGAAATACGGCGCGTTTGGGCCACCTGGTAGAATGGGACCATAGCAGTTAAAGAGCATCCATAAATAAAACTCAATTTAATTTTTAGTCAGAGTGAAGAGATGGCAGATCAGAACTTGAAGTAAAACTTGAGACGCCTGCAGCCAGAGCTGCTCTATCGATTGTGGATCTGCTAGTTCACATGAAATGAGCGAGAAATCAATAAATAGCAACTAACAGTGGTAGAACTGAAGTTATGTTCTAAACTCTTATCAAATGGGGGGTATTATATAAATAATTTAAGCTGTTCCAAAATAATGACGACCATAAGGCTATGTTGCTGATTGGACATTTTGAAAAACATACCTTTCACCTTCCTGAGTAATATGAGGTATTTTTAAGATAATCATCTGCACCATATTATTGCCTATAGCGCTAAGAACGTTAACTGGTATTGAATTTGCTGTCTTTCCTTATGTTTCACTGCTTGTAGTGTTAATCAAGTCGTCTCCGTGGACTAGTGGTACCGTGCTAGCCTCTAGTTCCCGGATCAAACCGGCGGAGGGCGATGGATGTTTTCGGGAGTAAAAATCCTTAGCATGGCTTCCTTCGGAAGGAAAGTAAAGCCGGTGGTCCCGCGTCGTAGATTTACGGCACGTAAAAGAACCTGAAGCCTGATAAAGAGCCCTCTGAGCAAAATTATCGGTCTTTCACGCCTAATATAGAATGGGGCGCTAAGGACCATAGTAGTTAAAGAGCGTCCATAAATAAAACTCAATTTAATTTAATTGTTAAAGAAGGGAAGGTCAATGGTGAAGTGATGTAACTCTGGAAACAAGTCTCTCTCTCTCTCTCCCTCCCTCTCTCTCTCTCCAAAATACAAATTCCACGACATTGGCTCGATCACGTAGTACCTTATTGCACATAGCAAACGTGCTAATGGTGCGGCCGTGATTACAGGAGAAGCTAATTAGGGTAAGTGAATATTACTGAAAATTAATTTATAACAAACATGATAGTGTTGATAAATGCGTAAATGCCCTAATATTCCCACTGGCATGGAAAGGTGGCGTGATTTCACAGCTGCATGACGTAATTTCATAGCAAAGGATTAAAGGAATAAGAACATGTATATGTAATGGAACGTCAGATGTTACTTTAAGCACAAAATAAGACTTTATTTCACTTTCACTGGACCACATCTGATAATCACTTAGTATCTAACTATATCAAACAGAATCTAACTGCATCTGTCGCCTACTTTAACTAATTAAGTTATAAATCGAGATTTTACCAGCAATTACACGTCGTCTAAAACACAATTCCTTGAGTGCGCAAGCCCATTTCAGAGCATAAATACTGAATTTAATAATTTTTTAAAGATCCAAGACTTTCATGGAATTCCAGCATCTCAAACAACGCTTTGCATGGAAGAGGTTCATTATTATGGATTCAACATGGTAGAAGTATGTGGTGAAAATGTAAAGACGTGCATCTAAAGTAATAAATTTAAAAATAATATGTGCAAATATTACAACAGAAAGGTATTAAAAGGAATTTTATGTGGTAACTGCAGTATGTGTGTATATACAAGATGTGTATTGCACACGAAGAGATGAGTCATTATGTAAGCCATGCATTGAAAAAGAAGAAGAACGCTCAATACAAAGCAATTACTAAAATAAAAGGGAGAATATTTACGCTTCTGCAAGAGGACATCGAAAAGAAGAAAACGACAGGTTGAGAAATTAACTCAACGTAATTAATGCACAATCTATATCCAGATTAATATTATAAAGAGAGGAAGTGTGTGTGTGTGTGTGTGTGTGTACAGAGCAATTCAACCTAAAACCATTCAACCTATTTTGATAATTTTTTCACCATTGAAAGGACTAGCGGACATGGGCTATAAAACACCTAATTTCATTTCATAAATTACTAAAAGATTAAAAGGGATTTACAAAACCATTGTACTTGGATACGAACACATTGGAGCTACAAAAGAACATGCTTACAAAGGGCCACCTCTGTCGTGTGGGGTTAGCGTGTTTGATTCACATTGAGAGGCGCAAAGTTCGAATATCGGCTAGGATGACTTGCCCGATAATATATCAAACACAATTGCATATGCAGATGATTTGATCTTTATAATTGAAGGTCACAGTAGATGGGAATTGGAAACCAAGGCAAATGAATTGACAGAGAAATTAAGTAATTGGTGGAAGAAATCTGAACTTAAAATTTCATTAAATAAATTGTGTTATATGTTGTTTAAAGGAAATTTGAAAGAGATCCCATTATTAAGATAAATGATTAAAATATAAGAAGGAAGAAAGATTCCAAATATATGGGCATTATGCTGGATGAAAAATTAAATTTTAAAAATCATACAGAATATATTCGTCAAAAATAAGAAACAATAATTATGCAACTTGGTAGAATTTGATACGGTAATTTGTATCACAAATTACTTAAATGTAAATAATGATTGTAATATGAATATGTATTTTTATGTGACATTGACTTCCGATGTTTATTAATTGTAATTATTATTGGTAAATAATAATATACGGCTTTACTGAAACTGTCAATAATAACGCAATAATGCAGCAATGGGGTGAGTTGTTTATCATTACCGGGAACAAGGAAGTTACGTAATGTTTCGCGCCTTTTCGGTAGAAGCTTCTAGAACATTTCCTAAAGCAGATGTATTCGTGGTTTTCATTGGATATTAAAATAGACGCTAATGTTGGCGCGTTTTATTAGCCAATAGCAGTTCATTTATAATCTTTAGGCGTATCTTGATGCAGGCCTATAAATAGGGTAGGTTCGAGGTAGCTTCCCCTCAGTTCATCAAAATTTCGTGTACACTACACGTCGTCAGTAAGTCCTTCATTTCGTCAAGTTACGCGCAGCAGAATTACGAGAATTATTATAAAGTTAATTCTACACAAAGTTGAAATACATAGTTAAAAGTGATAAGTAAGAAGTTATTACAAACAGTTTCAGTTTGGCGAGTATCTAAATCAATTTGTAAAAGTGTTAGTGAACGTGTTTCGACAATAAAAATTATAAAACCAATTTTCTTCATTAAGTATAATTTCTGGATAAAAGATTCCTTTCCGATTCACACCCTGCAAGAGATAAATGTTCGACCTAAACAGCTAGCTGGAGGACATTTAAAGTGAATTATTTCAAAACTGATACAAATTGCTACGCCAGATGGAGCTACAAACCAAACCAACGAATGACGTCACAAGATGGCTTCAACACACGTGATGTAAACAAACATTTGTAAGAATCCCGTCGTTGATGTAAACAACATTACGTGAGAAACATTATTCACTCGCAAATTGGCTTCCCAAATGTGGGGCTAACAATAACAAATACAAAAACAACATTAATACTACATCAAATTGGCACCCAGAACGTGGGGCACGATAACCAGGAAAGTAACACGATGACCAGGAAAGAAACAAGATGACCAGGAAAGGATCAACATAACCAGGAATGCAGCGGTGAAATGATCTACAAGACGCAGATTCCAGAAACAACAGGCAGGACAGACTACATGGATAATTGGACATCGTGGAAATTCAAGCTACAGGACGATAAAACTACGCAGATTCATCGAAGCGACATACAAATCTAGGAGAATGGGGCAGAACGCTGGACATCAAAGCTACATCAACAGACAGCATCACAAAGGTCAGGTGATTGTAATTTTTTTTTAGAAAACAAAAACAATGGCTACTAGTAATATTGAAGAAACAATGATGGAAAGGGATAGTGTAACAGTTAACTGTAAGTCAATACAGGTTACAAAAAAAAGCTCAAACAATGTAGTATTGGAGGGAGGAAATGTTAGTGCAGAAAGTAAGAACAGAATAGCAGGAAATATTAATTCTGATACTAGAATGATTATGGATATGATAAAAAAGATGAATGAGAATATAGTTCAATTTAGGAAAGATATGCAAAAGAATAATAGGGAATTGAGTGAAAATATTATTAAGAGTGTAGAACAAAAAGTAGATCAGAGTTTTGAGGAATTGAGAGAAGATATAAAAAAGGATCATAGGAAATCAATTGAAGATATTGGTAGGAGGAATGATATATTAGAGCAAAAAGTAGATCAAAGCAGTGAAGAAATTGAAAAGAAAGTTACGAAGCTAGATAGTAGTATGCCAAAAATGAGTGATGAAAAGGAAGTAATAGCAAGTGAGATAGAAGAAGTTGCAAAGAAAATGCTAGACATGAACAAGGAAATAGGAAACAAAAAAAGTGAGGTTAATACTAAAAGTGAGGTTAATGTAGAATGTACAGAGTTAGGAAGTCAAGTGAGTAATATTTCAAGTGAGCTAAGAAAGATAAAAGAGGTTAGGAATGTAGATGTAAATCAGGCGCAAGTTAATTTCAGAGGGGAAATATCAGAAATACAGAATGAGTCAATAATGCAAAGAAATAAATTGTACCAAGATGTTCATAATGAAAACTCCAGTCCAGTACAGTTTAGTACAGATTTGTCAGAGTATTCTCAAAGTAAATAGATAGCAGAAGAATTGAAAATGAAAGTTGGTAAAAGATGTATTGTTCAGGAAGCTGTAGATTGTTTTCAAATATTATCAGGAAATGAAATTTCAAATGAATACAAGAGGTTATTCATTAACAAAAATTTGAAGGTTAGGATACGGCTAAGAGTAATGTTTAGCCACACACAATTTGATCCAGGAGGGTAAATAGCAATGAGATGTAAACTAAATGCTGGATAGTTAAAGATGACTTGCAGAGAAATGTATTGGAACGTAAGAGGGTTAATTATTTATATGTCATTTGAAAAGAGAAATAAATTATAAAATAAAAAAAAAGAAAATGTTTAAAAAAAAAAAAAAGAATTAAATTTTTAGTAACTGTAACAACATTTGAAAATTAAGAATGCAAAGATTGAAACTTAATATGATATTAAATTAAAAGTACGTAAATACTATTCCAAGAGTATTATTAAAATAAGGTACAAAATAACAAAAATGGGTAATAATAATAATAAAAAAATAATAATAATAAAAAAAAACAAATACTTATGTAGCAAACAGAAAAGGTGAAACATTGTATAGATTTTAGAGATGTAAATATATTTATGTAAAGCTTGAATATTTTGGTAAATATGTGTAATAATTACAAAAAAAAAATCTTAAATGTATAAATTTTTGTCAACTTAAGAAAGTAAACAATTTGGTAGCAGTGATTAAATAATTTAGGGTACAGTATTTGCTATAAAAATTGTAATGTCAGATTAATGTCTAAACAAATTAAACCAGAGCCAGTAAGTAGTGGCGAGATAAAAAAAAATAAAACATATGTCGTGTGTTAAATGCGTGTGAAGTGTTAAGTGAAAATGATAGCGTGTGTTCCAAGAGTTAGGAGACTAAAAACACAATTATAAAATTTCCAAACAAGTTATAAATATTTATAATTATGTTTCTAGTGGGGCATATGATACGGTAATTTGTATCACAAATTACTTAAATGTAAATAATGATTGTAATATGAATATGTATTTTTATGTGACATTGACTTCCGATGTTTATTAATTGTAATTATTATTGGTAAATAATAATATACGGCTTTACTGAAACTGTCAATAATAACGCAATAATGCAGCAATGGGGTGAGTTGTTTATCATTACCGGGAACAAGGAAGTTACGTAATGTTTCGCGCCTTTTCGGTAGAAGCTTCTAGAACATTTCCTAAAGCAGATGTATTCGTGGTTTTCATTGGATATTAAAATAGACGCTAATGTTGGCGCGTTTTATTAGCCAATAGCAGTTCATTTATAATCTTTAGGCGTATCTTGATGCAGGCCTATAAATAGGGTAGGTTCGAGGTAGCTTCCCCTCAGTTCATCAAAATTTCGTGTACACTACACGTCGTCAGTAAGTCCTTCATTTCGTCAAGTTACGCGCAGCAGAATTACGAGAATTATTATAAAGTTAATTCTACACAAAGTTGAAATACATAGTTAAAAGTGATAAGTAAGAAGTTATTACAAACAGTTTCAGTTTGGCGAGTATCTAAATCAATTTGTAAAAGTGTTAGTGAACGTGTTTCGACAATAAAAATTATAAAACCAATTTTCTTCATTAAGTATAATTTCTGGATAAAAGATTCCTTTCCGATTCACACCCTGCAAGAGATAAATGTTCGACCTAAACAGCTAGCTGGAGGACATTTAAAGTGAATTATTTCAAAACTGATACAAATTGCTACGCCAGATGGAGCTACAAACCAAACCAACGAATGACGTCACAAGATGGCTTCAACACACGTGATGTAAACAAACATTTGTAAGAATCCCGTCGTTGATGTAAACAACATTACGTGAGAAACATTATTCACTCGCAAATTGGCTTCCCAAATGTGGGGCTAACAATAACAAATACAAAAACAACATTAATACTACATCAAATTGGCACCCAGAACGTGGGGCACGATAACCAGGAAAGTAACACGATGACCAGGAAAGAAACAAGATGACCAGGAAAGGATCAACATAACCAGGAATGCAGCGGTGAAATGATCTACAAGACGCAGATTCCAGAAACAACAGGCAGGACAGACTACATGGATAATTGGACATCGTGGAAATTCAAGCTACAGGACGATAAAACTACGCAGATTCATCGAAGCGACATACAAATCTAGGAGAATGGGGCAGAACGCTGGACATCAAAGCTACATCAACAGACAGCATCACAAAGGTCAGGTGATTGTAATTTTTTTTTAGAAAACAAAAACAATGGCTACTAGTAATATTGAAGAAACAATGATGGAAAGGGATAGTGTAACAGTTAACTGTAAGTCAATACAGGTTACAAAAAAAAGCTCAAACAATGTAGTATTGGAGGGAGGAAATGTTAGTGCAGAAAGTAAGAACAGAATAGCAGGAAATATTAATTCTGATACTAGAATGATTATGGATATGATAAAAAAGATGAATGAGAATATAGTTCAATTTAGGAAAGATATGCAAAAGAATAATAGGGAATTGAGTGAAAATATTATTAAGAGTGTAGAACAAAAAGTAGATCAGAGTTTTGAGGAATTGAGAGAAGATATAAAAAAGGATCATAGGAAATCAATTGAAGATATTGGTAGGAGGAATGATATATTAGAGCAAAAAGTAGATCAAAGCAGTGAAGAAATTGAAAAGAAAGTTACGAAGCTAGATAGTAGTATGCCAAAAATGAGTGATGAAAAGGAAGTAATAGCAAGTGAGATAGAAGAAGTTGCAAAGAAAATGCTAGACATGAACAAGGAAATAGGAAACAAAAAAAGTGAGGTTAATACTAAAAGTGAGGTTAATGTAGAATGTACAGAGTTAGGAAGTCAAGTGAGTAATATTTCAAGTGAGCTAAGAAAGATAAAAGAGGTTAGGAATGTAGATGTAAATCAGGCGCAAGTTAATTTCAGAGGGGAAATATCAGAAATACAGAATGAGTCAATAATGCAAAGAAATAAATTGTACCAAGATGTTCATAATGAAAACTCCAGTCCAGTACAGTTTAGTACAGATTTGTCAGAGTATTCTCAAAGTAAATAGATAGCAGAAGAATTGAAAATGAAAGTTGGTAAAAGATGTATTGTTCAGGAAGCTGTAGATTGTTTTCAAATATTATCAGGAAATGAAATTTCAAATGAATACAAGAGGTTATTCATTAACAAAAATTTGAAGGTTAGGATACGGCTAAGAGTAATGTTTAGCCACACACAATTTGATCCAGGAGGGTAAATAGCAATGAGATGTAAACTAAATGCTGGATAGTTAAAGATGACTTGCAGAGAAATGTATTGGAACGTAAGAGGGTTAATTATTTATATGTCATTTGAAAAGAGAAATAAATTATAAAATAAAAAAAAAGAAAATGTTTAAAAAAAAAAAAAAGAATTAAATTTTTAGTAACTGTAACAACATTTGAAAATTAAGAATGCAAAGATTGAAACTTAATATGATATTAAATTAAAAGTACGTAAATACTATTCCAAGAGTATTATTAAAATAAGGTACAAAATAACAAAAATGGGTAATAATAATAATAAAAAAATAATAATAATAAAAAAAAACAAATACTTATGTAGCAAACAGAAAAGGTGAAACATTGTATAGATTTTAGAGATGTAAATATATTTATGTAAAGCTTGAATATTTTGGTAAATATGTGTAATAATTACAAAAAAAAAATCTTAAATGTATAAATTTTTGTCAACTTAAGAAAGTAAACAATTTGGTAGCAGTGATTAAATAATTTAGGGTACAGTATTTGCTATAAAAATTGTAATGTCAGATTAATGTCTAAACAAATTAAACCAGAGCCAGTAAGTAGTGGCGAGATAAAAAAAAAATAAAACATATGTCGTGTGTTAAATGCGTGTGAAGTGTTAAGTGAAAATGATAGCGTGTGTTCCAAGAGTTAGGAGACTAAAAACACAATTATAAAATTTCCAAACAAGTTATAAATATTTATAATTATGTTTCTAGTGGGGCATATGATACGGTAATTTGTATCACAAATTACTTAAATGTAAATAATGATTGTAATATGAATATGTATTTTTATGTGACATTGACTTCCGATGTTTATTAATTGTAATTATTATTGGTAAATAATAATATACGGCTTTACTGAAACTGTCAATAATAACGCAATAATGCAGCAATGGGGTGAGTTGTTTATCATTACCGGGAACAAGGAAGTTACGTAATGTTTCGCGCCTTTTCGGTAGAAGCTTCTAGAACATTTCCTAAAGCAGATGTATTCGTGGTTTTCATTGGATATTAAAATAGACGCTAATGTTGGCGCGTTTTATTAGCCAATAGCAGTTCATTTATAATCTTTAGGCGTATCTTGATGCAGGCCTATAAATAGGGTAGGTTCGAGGTAGCTTCCCCTCAGTTCATCAAAATTTCGTGTACACTACACGTCGTCAGTAAGTCCTTCATTTCGTCAAGTTACGCGCAGCAGAATTACGAGAATTATTATAAAGTTAATTCTACACAAAGTTGAAATACATAGTTAAAAGTGATAAGTAAGAAGTTATTACAAACAGTTTCAGTTTGGCGAGTATCTAAATCAATTTGTAAAAGTGTTAGTGAACGTGTTTCGACAATAAAAATTATAAAACCAATTTTCTTCATTAAGTATAATTTCTGGATAAAAGATTCCTTTCCGATTCACACCCTGCAAGAGATAAATGTTCGACCTAAACAGCTAGCTGGAGGACATTTAAAGTGAATTATTTCAAAACTGATACAAATTGCTACGCCAGATGGAGCTACAAACCAAACCAACGAATGACGTCACAAGATGGCTTCAACACACGTGATGTAAACAAACATTTGTAAGAATCCCGTCGTTGATGTAAACAACATTACGTGAGAAACATTATTCACTCGCAAATTGGCTTCCCAAATGTGGGGCTAACAATAACAAATACAAAAACAACATTAATACTACATCAAATTGGCACCCAGAACGTGGGGCACGATAACCAGGAAAGTAACACGATGACCAGGAAAGAAACAAGATGACCAGGAAAGGATCAACATAACCAGGAATGCAGCGGTGAAATGATCTACAAGACGCAGATTCCAGAAACAACAGGCAGGACAGACTACATGGATAATTGGACATCGTGGAAATTCAAGCTACAGGACGATAAAACTACGCAGATTCATCGAAGCGACATACAAATCTAGGAGAATGGGGCAGAACGCTGGACATCAAAGCTACATCAACAGACAGCATCACAAAGGTCAGGTGATTGTAATTTTTTTTTAGAAAACAAAAACAATGGCTACTAGTAATATTGAAGAAACAATGATGGAAAGGGATAGTGTAACAGTTAACTGTAAGTCAATACAGGTTACAAAAAAAAGCTCAAACAATGTAGTATTGGAGGGAGGAAATGTTAGTGCAGAAAGTAAGAACAGAATAGCAGGAAATATTAATTCTGATACTAGAATGATTATGGATATGATAAAAAAGATGAATGAGAATATAGTTCAATTTAGGAAAGATATGCAAAAGAATAATAGGGAATTGAGTGAAAATATTATTAAGAGTGTAGAACAAAAAGTAGATCAGAGTTTTGAGGAATTGAGAGAAGATATAAAAAAGGATCATAGGAAATCAATTGAAGATATTGGTAGGAGGAATGATATATTAGAGCAAAAAGTAGATCAAAGCAGTGAAGAAATTGAAAAGAAAGTTACGAAGCTAGATAGTAGTATGCCAAAAATGAGTGATGAAAAGGAAGTAATAGCAAGTGAGATAGGAGAAGTTGCAAAGAAAATGCTAGACATGAACAAGGAAATAGGAAACAAAAAAAGTGAGGTTAATACTAAAAGTGAGGTTAATGTAGAATGTACAGAGTTAGGAAGTCAAGTGAGTAATATTTCAAGTGAGCTAAGAAAGATAAAAGAGGTTAGGAATGTAGATGTAAATCAGGCGCAAGTTAATTTCAGAGGGGAAATATCA
The DNA here is from genome assembly GCA_030765065.1 of Deroplatys truncata. Classification (NCBI taxonomy): domain Eukaryota; kingdom Metazoa; phylum Arthropoda; class Insecta; order Mantodea; family Mantidae; genus Deroplatys; species Deroplatys truncata. The sequence continues at coordinate 34,623,043 of CM060982.1, read as the reverse complement.
GAAATACAGAATGAGTCAATAATGCAAAGAAATAAATTGTACCAAGATGTTCATAATGAAAACTCCAGTCCAGTACAGTTTAGTACAGATTTGTCAGAGTATTCTCAAAGTAAATAGATAGCAGAAGAATTGAAAATGAAAGTTGGTAAAAGATGTATTGTTCAGGAAGCTGTAGATTGTTTTCAAATATTATCAGGAAATGAAATTTCAAATGAATACAAGAGGTTATTCATTAACAAAAATTTGAAGGTTAGGATACGGCTAAGAGTAATGTTTAGCCACACACAATTTGATCCAGGAGGGTAAATAGCAATGAGATGTAAACTAAATGCTGGATAGTTAAAGATGACTTGCAGAGAAATGTATTGGAACGTAAGAGGGTTAATTATTTATATGTCATTTGAAAAGAGAAATAAATTATAAAATAAAAAAAAAGAAAATGTTTAAAAAAAAAAAAAGAATTAAATTTTTAGTAACTGTAACAACATTTGAAAATTAAGAATGCAAAGATTGAAACTTAATATGATATTAAATTAAAAGTACGTAAATACTATTCCAAGAGTATTATTAAAATAAGGTACAAAATAACAAAAATGGGTAATAATAATAATAAAAAAATAATAATAATAAAAAAAAAAACAAATACTTATGTAGCAAACAGAAAAGGTGAAACATTGTATAGATTTTAGAGATGTAAATATATTTATGTAAAGCTTGAATATTTTGGTAAATATGTGTAATAATTACAAAAAAAAATCTTAAATGTATAAATTTTTGTCAACTTAAGAAAGTAAACAATTTGGTAGCAGTGATTAAATAATTTAGGGTACAGTATTTGCTATAAAAATTGTAATGTCAGATTAATGTCTAAACAAATTAAACCAGAGCCAGTAAGTAGTGGCGAGATAAAAAAAAAAATAAAACATATGTCGTGTGTTAAATGCGTGTGAAGTGTTAAGTGAAAATGATAGCGTGTGTTCCAAGAGTTAGGAGACTAAAAACACAATTATAAAATTTCCAAACAAGTTATAAATATTTATAATTATGTTTCTAGTGGGGCATATGATACGGTAATTTGTATCACAAATTACTTAAATGTAAATAATGATTGTAATATGAATATGTATTTTTATGTGACATTGACTTCCGATGTTTATTAATTGTAATTATTATTGGTAAATAATAATATACGGCTTTACTGAAACTGTCAATAATAACGCAATAATGCAGCAATGGGGTGAGTTGTTTATCATTACCGGGAACAAGGAAGTTACGTAATGTTTCGCGCCTTTTCGGTAGAAGCTTCTAGAACATTTCCTAAAGCAGATGTATTCGTGGTTTTCATTGGATATTAAAATAGACGCTAATGTTGGCGCGTTTTATTAGCCAATAGCAGTTCATTTATAATCTTTAGGCGTATCTTGATGCAGGCCTATAAATAGGGTAGGTTCGAGGTAGCTTCCCCTCAGTTCATCAAAATTTCGTGTACACTACACGTCGTCAGTAAGTCCTTCATTTCGTCAAGTTACGCGCAGCAGAATTACGAGAATTATTATAAAGTTAATTCTACACAAAGTTGAAATACATAGTTAAAAGTGATAAGTAAGAAGTTATTACAAACAGTTTCAGTTTGGCGAGTATCTAAATCAATTTGTAAAAGTGTTAGTGAACGTGTTTCGACAATAAAAATTATAAAACCAATTTTCTTCATTAAGTATAATTTCTGGATAAAAGATTCCTTTCCGATTCACACCCTGCAAGAGACAAATGTTCGACCTAAACAGCTAGCTGGAGGACATTTAAAGTGAATTATTTCAAAACTGATACAAATTGCTACGCCAGATGGAGCTACAAACCAAACCAACGAATGACGTCACAAGATGGCTTCAACACACGTGATGTAAACAAACATTTGTAAGAATCCCGTCGTTGATGTAAACAACATTACGTGAGAAACATTATTCACTCGCAAATTGGCTTCCCAAATGTGGGGCTAACAATAACAAATACAAAAACAACATTAATACTACATCAAATTGGCACCCAGAACGTGGGGCACGATAACCAGGAAAGTAACACGATGACCAGGAAAGAAACAAGATGACCAGGAAAGGATCAACATAACCAGGAATGCAGCGGTGAAATGATCTACAAGACGCAGATTCCAGAAACAACAGGCAGGACAGACTACATGGATAATTGGACATCGTGGAAATTCAAGCTACAGGACGATAAAACTACGCAGATTCATCGAAGCGACATACAAATCTAGGAGAATGGGGCAGAACGCTGGACATCAAAGCTACATCAACAGACAGCATCACAAAGGTCAGGTGATTGTAATTTTTTTTTAGAAAACAAAAACAATGGCTACTAGTAATATTGAAGAAACAATGATGGAAAGGGATAGTGTAACAGTTAACTGTAAGTCAATACAGGTTACAAAAAAAAGCTCAAACAATGTAGTATTGGAGGGAGGAAATGTTAGTGCAGAAAGTAAGAACAGAATAGCAGGAAATATTAATTCTGATACTAGAATGATTATGGATATGATAAAAAAGATGAATGAGAATATAGTTCAATTTAGGAAAGATATGCAAAAGAATAATAGGGAATTGAGTGAAAATATTATTAAGAGTGTAGAACAAAAAGTAGATCAGAGTTTTGAGGAATTGAGAGAAGATATAAAAAAGGATCATAGGAAATCAATTGAAGATATTGGTAGGAGGAATGATATATTAGAGCAAAAAGTAGATCAAAGCAGTGAAGAAATTGAAAAGAAAGTTACGAAGCTAGATAGTAGTATGCCAAAAATGAGTGATGAAAAGGAAGTAATAGCAAGTGAGATAGAAGAAGTTGCAAAGAAAATGCTAGACATGAACAAGGAAATAGGAAACAAAAAAAGTGAGGTTAATACTAAAAGTGAGGTTAATGTAGAATGTACAGAGTTAGGAAGTCAAGTGAGTAATATTTCAAGTGAGCTAAGAAAGATAAAAGAGGTTAGGAATGTAGATGTAAATCAGGCGCAAGTTAATTTCAGAGGGGAAATATCAGAAATACAGAATGAGTCAATAATGCAAAGAAATAAATTGTACCAAGATGTTCATAATGAAAACTCCAGTCCAGTACAGTTTAGTACAGATTTGTCAGAGTATTCTCAAAGTAAATAGATAGCAGAAGAATTGAAAATGAAAGTTGGTAAAAGATGTATTGTTCAGGAAGCTGTAGATTGTTTTCAAATATTATCAGGAAATGAAATTTCAAATGAATACAAGAGGTTATTCATTAACAAAAATTTGAAGGTTAGGATACGGCTAAGAGTAATGTTTAGCCACACACAATTTGATCCAGGAGGGTAAATAGCAATGAGATGTAAACTAAATGCTGGATAGTTAAAGATGACTTGCAGAGAAATGTATTGGAACGTAAGAGGGTTAATTATTTATATGTCATTTGAAAAGAGAAATAAATTATAAAATAAAAAAAAAGAAAATGTTTAAAAAAAAAAAAAAGAATTAAATTTTTAGTAACTGTAACAACATTTGAAAATTAAGAATGCAAAGATTGAAACTTAATATGATATTAAATTAAAAGTACGTAAATACTATTCCAAGAGTATTATTAAAATAAGGTACAAAATAACAAAAATGGGTAATAATAATAATAAAAAAATAATAATAATAAAAAAAAACAAATACTTATGTAGCAAACAGAAAAGGTGAAACATTGTATAGATTTTAGAGATGTAAATATATTTATGTAAAGCTTGAATATTTTGGTAAATATGTGTAATAATTACAAAAAAAAAATCTTAAATGTATAAATTTTTGTCAACTTAAGAAAGTAAACAATTTGGTAGCAGTGATTAAATAATTTAGGGTACAGTATTTGCTATAAAAATTGTAATGTCAGATTAATGTCTAAACAAATTAAACCAGAGCCAGTAAGTAGTGGCGAGATAAAAAAAAAATAAAACATATGTCGTGTGTTAAATGCGTGTGAAGTGTTAAGTGAAAATGATAGCGTGTGTTCCAAGAGTTAGGAGACTAAAAACACAATTATAAAATTTCCAAACAAGTTATAAATATTTATAATTATGTTTCTAGTGGGGCATATGATACGGTAATTTGTATCACAAATTACTTAAATGTAAATAATGATTGTAATATGAATATGTATTTTTATGTGACATTGACTTCCGATGTTTATTAATTGTAATTATTATTGGTAAATAATAATATACGGCTTTACTGAAACTGTCAATAATAACGCAATAATGCAGCAATGGGGTGAGTTGTTTATCATTACCGGGAACAAGGAAGTTACGTAATGTTTCGCGCCTTTTCGGTAGAAGCTTCTAGAACATTTCCTAAAGCAGATGTATTCGTGGTTTTCATTGGATATTAAAATAGACGCTAATGTTGGCGCGTTTTATTAGCCAATAGCAGTTCATTTATAATCTTTAGGCGTATCTTGATGCAGGCCTATAAATAGGGTAGGTTCGAGGTAGCTTCCCCTCAGTTCATCAAAATTTCGTGTACACTACACGTCGTCAGTAAGTCCTTCATTTCGTCAAGTTACGCGCAGCAGAATTACGAGAATTATTATAAAGTTAATTCTACACAAAGTTGAAATACATAGTTAAAAGTGATAAGTAAGAAGTTATTACAAACAGTTTCAGTTTGGCGAGTATCTAAATCAATTTGTAAAAGTGTTAGTGAACGTGTTTCGACAATAAAAATTATAAAACCAATTTTCTTCATTAAGTATAATTTCTGGATAAAAGATTCCTTTCCGATTCACACCCTGCAAGAGATAAATGTTCGACCTAAACAGCTAGCTGGAGGACATTTAAAGTGAATTATTTCAAAACTGATACAAATTGCTACGCCAGATGGAGCTACAAACCAAACCAACGAATGACGTCACAAGATGGCTTCAACACACGTGATGTAAACAAACATTTGTAAGAATCCCGTCGTTGATGTAAACAACATTACGTGAGAAACATTATTCACTCGCAAATTGGCTTCCCAAATGTGGGGCTAACAATAACAAATACAAAAACAACATTAATACTACATCAAATTGGCACCCAGAACGTGGGGCACGATAACCAGGAAAGTAACACGATGACCAGGAAAGAAACAAGATGACCAGGAAAGGATCAACATAACCAGGAATGCAGCGGTGAAATGATCTACAAGACGCAGATTCCAGAAACAACAGGCAGGACAGACTACATGGATAATTGGACATCGTGGAAATTCAAGCTACAGGACGATAAAACTACGCAGATTCATCGAAGCGACATACAAATCTAGGAGAATGGGGCAGAACGCTGGACATCAAAGCTACATCAACAGACAGCATCACAAAGGTCAGGTGATTGTAATTTTTTTTTAGAAAACAAAAACAATGGCTACTAGTAATATTGAAGAAACAATGATGGAAAGGGATAGTGTAACAGTTAACTGTAAGTCAATACAGGTTACAAAAAAAAGCTCAAACAATGTAGTATTGGAGGGAGGAAATGTTAGTGCAGAAAGTAAGAACAGAATAGCAGGAAATATTAATTCTGATACTAGAATGATTATGGATATGATAAAAAAGATGAATGAGAATATAGTTCAATTTAGGAAAGATATGCAAAAGAATAATAGGGAATTGAGTGAAAATATTATTAAGAGTGTAGAACAAAAAGTAGATCAGAGTTTTGAGGAATTGAGAGAAGATATAAAAAAGGATCATAGGAAATCAATTGAAGATATTGGTAGGAGGAATGATATATTAGAGCAAAAAGTAGATCAAAGCAGTGAAGAAATTGAAAAGAAAGTTACGAAGCTAGATAGTAGTATGCCAAAAATGAGTGATGAAAAGGAAGTAATAGCAAGTGAGATAGAAGAAGTTGCAAAGAAAATGCTAGACATGAACAAGGAAATAGGAAACAAAAAAAGTGAGGTTAATACTAAAAGTGAGGTTAATGTAGAATGTACAGAGTTAGGAAGTCAAGTGAGTAATATTTCAAGTGAGCTAAGAAAGATAAAAGAGGTTAGGAATGTAGATGTAAATCAGGCGCAAGTTAATTTCAGAGGGGAAATATCAGAAATACAGAATGAGTCAATAATGCAAAGAAATAAATTGTACCAAGATGTTCATAATGAAAACTCCAGTCCAGTACAGTTTAGTACAGATTTGTCAGAGTATTCTCAAAGTAAATAGATAGCAGAAGAATTGAAAATGAAAGTTGGTAAAAGATGTATTGTTCAGGAAGCTGTAGATTGTTTTCAAATATTATCAGGAAATGAAATTTCAAATGAATACAAGAGGTTATTCATTAACAAAAATTTGAAGGTTAGGATACGGCTAAGAGTAATGTTTAGCCACACACAATTTGATCCAGGAGGGTAAATAGCAATGAGATGTAAACTAAATGCTGGATAGTTAAAGATGACTTGCAGAGAAATGTATTGGAACGTAAGAGGGTTAATTATTTATATGTCATTTGAAAAGAGAAATAAATTATAAAATAAAAAAAAAGAAAATGTTTAAAAAAAAAAAAAAAAGAATTAAATTTTTAGTAACTGTAACAACATTTGAAAATTAAGAATGCAAAGATTGAAACTTAATATGATATTAAATTAAAAGTACGTAAATACTATTCCAAGAGTATTATTAAAATAAGGTACAAAATAACAAAAATGGGTAATAATAATAATAAAAAAATAATAATAATAAAAAAAAACAAATACTTATGTAGCAAACAGAAAAGGTGAAACATTGTATAGATTTTAGAGATGTAAATATATTTATGTAAAGCTTGAATATTTTGGTAAATATGTGTAATAATTACAAAAAAAAATCTTAAATGTATAAATTTTTGTCAACTTAAGAAAGTAAACAATTTGGTAGCAGTGATTAAATAATTTAGGGTACAGTATTTGCTATAAAAATTGTAATGTCAGATTAATGTCTAAACAAATTAAACCAGAGCCAGTAAGTAGTGGCGAGATAAAAAAAAAATAAAACATATGTCGTGTGTTAAATGCGTGTGAAGTGTTAAGTGAAAATGATAGCGTGTGTTCCAAGAGTTAGGAGACTAAAAACACAATTATAAAATTTCCAAACAAGTTATAAATATTTATAATTATGTTTCTAGTGGGGCATATGATACGGTAATTTGTATCACAAATTACTTAAATGTAAATAATGATTGTAATATGAATATGTATTTTTATGTGACATTGACTTCCGATGTTTATTAATTGTAATTATTATTGGTAAATAATAATATACGGCTTTACTGAAACTGTCAATAATAACGCAATAATGCAGCAATGGGGTGAGTTGTTTATCATTACCGGGAACAAGGAAGTTACGTAATGTTTCGCGCCTTTTCGGTAGAAGCTTCTAGAACATTTCCTAAAGCAGATGTATTCGTGGTTTTCATTGGATATTAAAATAGACGCTAATGTTGGCGCGTTTTATTAGCCAATAGCAGTTCATTTATAATCTTTAGGCGTATCTTGATGCAGGCCTATAAATAGGGTAGGTTCGAGGTAGCTTCCCCTCAGTTCATCAAAATTTCGTGTACACTACACGTCGTCAGTAAGTCCTTCATTTCGTCAAGTTACGCGCAGCAGAATTACGAGAATTATTATAAAGTTAATTCTACACAAAGTTGAAATACATAGTTAAAAGTGATAAGTAAGAAGTTATTACAAACAGTTTCAGTTTGGCGAGTATCTAAATCAATTTGTAAAAGTGTTAGTGAACGTGTTTCGACAATAAAAATTATAAAACCAATTTTCTTCATTAAGTATAATTTCTGGATAAAAGATTCCTTTCCGATTCACACCCTGCAAGAGATAAATGTTCGACCTAAACAGCTAGCTGGAGGATATTTAAAGTGAATTATTTCAAAACTGATACAAATTGCTACGCCAGATGGAGCTACAAACCAAACCAACGAATGACGTCACAAGATGGCTTCAACACACGTGATGTAAACAAACATTTGTAAGAATCCCGTCGTTGATGTAAACAACATTACGTGAGAAACATTATTCACTCGCAAATTGGCTTCCCAAATGTGGGGCTAACAATAACAAATACAAAAACAACATTAATACTACATCAAATTGGCACCCAGAACGTGGGGCACGATAACCAGGAAAGTAACACGATGACCAGGAAAGAAACAAGATGACCAGGAAAGGATCAACATAACCAGGAATGCAGCGGTGAAATGATCTACAAGACGCAGATTCCAGAAACAACAGGCAGGACAGACTACATGGATAATTGGACATCGTGGAAATTCAAGCTACAGGACGATAAAACTACGCAGATTCATCGAAGCGACATACAAATCTAGGAGAATGGGGCAGAACGCTGGACATCAAAGCTACATCAACAGACAGCATCACAAAGGTCAGGTGATTGTAATTTTTTTTTAGAAAACAAAAACAATGGCTACTAGTAATATTGAAGAAACAATGATGGAAAGGGATAGTGTAACAGTTAACTGTAAGTCAATACAGGTTACAAAAAAAAGCTCAAACAATGTAGTATTGGAGGGAGGAAATGTTAGTGCAGAAAGTAAGAACAGAATAGCAGGAAATATTAATTCTGATACTAGAATGATTATGGATATGATAAAAAAGATGAATGAGAATATAGTTCAATTTAGGAAAGATATGCAAAAGAATAATAGGGAATTGAGTGAAAATATTATTAAGAGTGTAGAACAAAAAGTAGATCAGAGTTTTGAGGAATTGAGAGAAGATATAATAAAGGATCATAGGAAATCAATTGAAGATATTGGTAGGAGGAATGATATATTAGAGCAAAAAGTAGATCAAAGCAGTGAAGAAATTGAAAAGAAAGTTACGAAGCTAGATAGTAGTATGCCAAAAATGAGTGATGAAAAGGAAGTAATAGCAAGTGAGATAGAAGAAGTTGCAAAGAAAATGCTAGACATGAACAAGGAAATAGGAAACAAAAAAAGTGAGGTTAATACTAAAAGTGAGGTTAATGTAGAATGTACAGAGTTAGGAAGTCAAGTGAGTAATATTTCAAGTGAGCTAAGAAAGATAAAAGAGGTTAGGAATGTAGATGTAAATCAGGCGCAAGTTAATTTCAGAGGGGAAATATCAGAAATACAGAATGAGTCAATAATGCAAAGAAATAAATTGTACCAAGATGTTCATAATGAAAACTCCAGTCCAGTACAGTTTAGTACAGATTTGTCAGAGTATTCTCAAAGTAAATAGATAGCAGAAGAATTGAAAATGAAAGTTGGTAAAAGATGTATTGTTCAGGAAGCTGTAGATTGTTTTCAAATATTATCAGGAAATGAAATTTCAAATGAATACAAGAGGTTATTCATTAACAAAAATTTGAAGGTTAGGATACGGCTAAGAGTAATGTTTAGCCACACACAATTTGATCCAGGAGGGTAAATAGCAATGAGATGTAAACTAAATGCTGGATAGTTAAAGATGACTTGCAGAGAAATGTATTGGAACGTAAGAGGGTTAATTATTTATATGTCATTTGAAAAGAGAAATAAATTATAAAATAAAAAAAAAGAAAATGTTTAAAAAAAAAAAAAAAGAATTAAATTTTTAGTAACTGTAACAACATTTGAAAATTAAGAATGCAAAGATTGAAACTTAATATGATATTAAATTAAAAGTACGTAAATACTATTCCAAGAGTATTATTAAAATAAGGTACAAAATAACAAAAATGGGTAATAATAATAATAAAAAAATAATAATAATAAAAAAAAACAAATACTTATGTAGCAAACAGAAAAGGTGAAACATTGTATAGATTTTAGAGATGTAAATATATTTATGTAAAGCTTGAATATTTTGGTAAATATGTGTAATAATTACAAAAAAAAATCTTAAATGTATAAATTTTTGTCAACTTAAGAAAGTAAACAATTTGGTAGCAGTGATTAAATAATTTAGGGTACAGTATTTGCTATAAAAATTGTAATGTCAGATTAATGTCTAAACAAATTAAACCAGAGCCAGTAAGTAGTGGCGAGATAAAAAAAAAATAAAACATATGTCGTGTGTTAAATGCGTGTGAAGTGTTAAGTGAAAATGATAGCGTGTGTTCCAAGAGTTAGGAGACTAAAAACACAATTATAAAATTTCCAAACAAGTTATAAATATTTATAATTATGTTTCTAGTGGGGCATATGATACGGTAATTTGTATCACAAATTACTTAAATGTAAATAATGATTGTAATATGAATATGTATTTTTATGTGACATTGACTTCCGATGTTTATTAATTGTAATTATTATTGGTAAATAATAATATACGGCTTTACTGAAACTGTCAATAATAACGCAATAATGCAGCAATGGGGTGAGTTGTTTATCATTACCGGGAACAAGGAAGTTACGTAATGTTTCGCGCCTTTTCGGTAGAAGCTTCTAGAACATTTCCTAAAGCAGATGTATTCGTGGTTTTCATTGGATATTAAAATAGACGCTAATGTTGGCGCGTTTTATTAGCCAATAGCAGTTCATTTATAATCTTTAGGCGTATCTTGATGCAGGCCTATAAATAGGGTAGGTTCGAGGTAGCTTCCCCTCAGTTCATCAAAATTTCGTGTACACTACACGTCGTCAGTAAGTCCTTCATTTCGTCAAGTTACGCGCAGCAGAATTACGAGAATTATTATAAAGTTAATTCTACACAAAGTTGAAATACATAGTTAAAAGTGATAAGTAAGAAGTTATTACAAACAGTTTCAGTTTGGCGAGTATCTAAATCAATTTGTAAAAGTGTTAGTGAACGTGTTTCGACAATAAAAATTATAAAACCAATTTTCTTCATTAAGTATAATTTCTGGATAAAAGATTCCTTTCCGATTCACACCCTGCAAGAGATAAATGTTCGACCTAAACAGCTAGCTGGAGGATATTTAAAGTGAATTATTTCAAAACTGATACAAATTGCTACGCCAGATGGAGCTACAAACCAAACCAACGAATGACGTCACAAGATGGCTTCAACACACGTGATGTAAACAAACATTTGTAAGAATCCCGTCGTTGATGTAAACAACATTACGTGAGAAACATTATTCACTCGCAAATTGGCTTCCCAAATGTGGGGCTAACAATAACAAATACAAAAACAACATTAATACTACATCAAATTGGCACCCAGAACGTGGGGCACGATAACCAGGAAAGTAACACGATGACCAGGAAAGAAACAAGATGACCAGGAAAGGATCAACATAACCAGGAATGCAGCGGTGAAATGATCTACAAGACGCAGATTCCAGAAACAACAGGCAGGACAGACTACATGGATAATTGGACATCGTGGAAATTCAAGCTACAGGACGATAAAACTACGCAGATTCATCGAAGCGACATACAAATCTAGGAGAATGGGGCAGAACGCTGGACATCAAAGCTACATCAACAGACAGCATCACAAAGGTCAGGTGATTGTAATTTTTTTTTAGAAAACAAAAACAATGGCTACTAGTAATATTGAAGAAACAATGATGGAAAGGGATAGTGTAACAGTTAACTGTAAGTCAATACAGGTTACAAAAAAAAGCTCAAACAATGTAGTATTGGAGGGAGGAAATGTTAGTGCAGAAAGTAAGAACAGAATAGCAGGAAATATTAATTCTGATACTAGAATGATTATGGATATGATAAAAAAGATGAATGAGAATATAGTTCAATTTAGGAAAGATATGCAAAAGAATAATAGGGAATTGAGTGAAAATATTATTAAGAGTGTAGAACAAAAAGTAGATCAGAGTTTTGAGGAATTGAGAGAAGATATAAAAAAGGATCATAGGAAATCAATTGAAGATATTGGTAGGAGGAATGATATATTAGAGCAAAAAGTAGATCAAAGCAGTGAAGAAATTGAAAAGAAAGTTACGAAGCTAGATAGTAGTATGCCAAAAATGAGTGATGAAAAGGAAGTAATAGCAAGTGAGATAGAAGAAGTTGCAAAGAAAATGCTAGACATGAACAAGGAAATAGGAAACAAAAAAAGTGAGGTTAATACTAAAAGTGAGGTTAATGTAGAATGTACAGAGTTAGGAAGTCAAGTGAGTAATATTTCAAGTGAGCTAAGAAAGATAAAAGAGGTTAGGAATGTAGATGTAAATCAGGCGCAAGTTAATTTCAGAGGGGAAATATCAGAAATACAGAATGAGTCAATAATGCAAAGAAATAAATTGTACCAAGATGTTCATAATGAAAACTCCAGTCCAGTACAGTTTAGTACAGATTTGTCAGAGTATTCTCAAAGTAAATAGATAGCAGAAGAATTGAAAATGAAAGTTGGTAAAAGATGTATTGTTCAGGAAGCTGTAGATTGTTTTCAAATATTATCAGGAAATGAAATTTCAAATGAATACAAGAGGTTATTCATTAACAAAAATTTGAAGGTTAGGATACGGCTAAGAGTAATGTTTAGCCACACACAATTTGATCCAGGAGGGTAAATAGCAATGAGATGTAAACTAAATGCTGGATAGTTAAAGATGACTTGCAGAGAAATGTATTGGAACGTAAGAGGGTTAATTATTTATATGTCATTTGAAAAGAGAAATAAATTATAAAATAAAAAAAAAAAAGAAAATGTTTAAAAAAAAAAAAAAGAATTAAATTTTTAGTAACTGTAACAACATTTGAAAATTAAGAATGCAAAGATTGAAACTTAATATGATATTAAATTAAAAGTACGTAAATACTATTCCAAGAGTATTATTAAAATAAGGTACAAAATAACAAAAATGGGTAATAATAATAATAAAAAAATAATAATAATAAAAAAAAACAAATACTTATGTAGCAAACAGAAAAGGTGAAACATTGTATAGATTTTAGAGATGTAAATATATTTATGTAAAGCTTGAATATTTTGGTAAATATGTGTAATAATTACAAAAAAAAAATCTTAAATGTATAAATTTTTGTCAACTTAAGAAAGTAAACAATTTGGTAGCAGTGATTAAATAATTTAGGGTACAGTATTTGCTATAAAAATTGTAATGTCAGATTAATGTCTAAACAAATTAAACCAGAGCCAGTAAGTAGTGGCGAGATAAAAAAAAATAAAACATATGTCGTGTGTTAAATGCGTGTGAAGTGTTAAGTGAAAATGATAGCGTGTGTTCCAAGAGTTAGGAGACTAAAAACACAATTATAAAATTTCCAAACAAGTTATAAATATTTATAATTATGTTTCTAGTGGGGCATATGATACGGTAATTTGTATCACAAATTACTTAAATGTAAATAATGATTGTAATATGAATATGTATTTTTATGTGACATTGACTTCCGATGTTTATTAATTGTAATTATTATTGGTAAATAATAATATACGGCTTTACTGAAACTGTCAATAATAACGCAATAATGCAGCAATGGGGTGAGTTGTTTATCATTACCGGGAACAAGGAAGTTACGTAATGTTTCGCGCCTTTTCGGTAGAAGCTTCTAGAACATTTCCTAAAGCAGATGTATTCGTGGTTTTCATTGGATATTAAAATAGACGCTAATGTTGGCGCGTTTTATTAGCCAATAGCAGTTCATTTATAATCTTTAGGCGTATCTTGATGCAGGCCTATAAATAGGGTAGGTTCGAGGTAGCTTCCCCTCAGTTCATCAAAATTTCGTGTACACTACACGTCGTCAGTAAGTCCTTCATTTCGTCAAGTTACGCGCAGCAGAATTACGAGAATTATTATAAAGTTAATTCTACACAAAGTTGAAATACATAGTTAAAAGTGATAAGTAAGAAGTTATTACAAACAGTTTCAGTTTGGCGAGTATCTAAATCAATTTGTAAAAGTGTTAGTGAACGTGTTTCGACAATAAAAATTATAAAACCAATTTTCTTCATTAAGTATAATTTCTGGATAAAAGATTCCTTTCCGATTCACACCCTGCAAGAGATAAATGTTCGACCTAAACAGCTAGCTGGAGGACATTTAAAGTGAATTATTTCAAAACTGATACAAATTGCTACGCCAGATGGAGCTACAAACCAAACCAACGAATGACGTCACAAGATGGCTTCAACACACGTGATGTAAACAAACATTTGTAAGAATCCCGTCGTTGATGTAAACAACATTACGTGAGAAACATTATTCACTCGCAAATTGGCTTCCCAAATGTGGGGCTAACAATAACAAATACAAAAACAACATTAATACTACATCAAATTGGCACCCAGAACGTGGGGCACGATAACCAGGAAAGTAACACGATGACCAGGAAAGAAACAAGATGACCAGGAAAGGATCAACATAACCAGGAATGCAGCGGTGAAATGATCTACAAGACGCAGATTCCAGAAACAACAGGCAGGACAGACTACATGGATAATTGGACATCGTGGAAATTCAAGCTACAGGACGATAAAACTACGCAGATTCATCGAAGCGACATACAAATCTAGGAGAATGGGGCAGAACGCTGGACATCAAAGCTACATCAACAGACAGCATCACAAAGGTCAGGTGATTGTAATTTTTTTTTAGAAAACAAAAACAATGGCTACTAGTAATATTGAAGAAACAATGATGGAAAGGGATAGTGTAACAGTTAACTGTAAGTCAATACAGGTTACAAAAAAAAGCTCAAACAATGTAGTATTGGAGGGAGGAAATGTTAGTGCAGAAAGTAAGAACAGAATAGCAGGAAATATTAATTCTGATACTAGAATGATTATGGATATGATAAAAAAGATGAATGAGAATATAGTTCAATTTAGGAAAGATATGCAAAAGAATAATAGGGAATTGAGTGAAAATATTATTAAGAGTGTAGAACAAAAAGTAGATCAGAGTTTTGAGGAATTGAGAGAAGATATAAAAAAGGATCATAGGAAATCAATTGAAGATATTGGTAGGAGGAATGATATATTAGAGCAAAAAGTAGATCAAAGCAGTGAAGAAATTGAAAAGAAAGTTACGAAGCTAGATAGTAGTATGCCAAAAATGAGTGATGAAAAGGAAGTAATAGCAAGTGAGATAGGAGAAGTTGCAAAGAAAATGCTAGACATGAACAAGGAAATAGGAAACAAAAAAAGTGAGGTTAATACTAAAAGTGAGGTTAATGTAGAATGTACAGAGTTAGGAAGTCAAGTGAGTAATATTTCAAGTGAGCTAAGAAAGATAAAAGAGGTTAGGAATGTAGATGTAAATCAGGCGCAAGTTAATTTCAGAGGGGAAATATCAGAAATACAGAATGAGTCAATAATGCAAAGAAATAAATTGTACCAAGATGTTCATAATGAAAACTCCAGTCCAGTACAGTTTAGTACAGATTTGTCAGAGTATTCTCAAAGTAAATAGATAGCAGAAGAATTGAAAATGAAAGTTGGTAAAAGATGTATTGTTCAGGAAGCTGTAGATTGTTTTCAAATATTATCAGGAAATGAAATTTCAAATGAATACAAGAGGTTATTCATTAACAAAAATTTGAAGGTTAGGATACGGCTAAGAGTAATGTTTAGCCACACACAATTTGATCCAGGAGGGTAAATAGCAATGAGATGTAAACTAAATGCTGGATAGTTAAAGATGACTTGCAGAGAAATGTATTGGAACGTAAGAGGGTTAATTATTTATATGTCATTTGAAAAGAGAAATAAATTATAAAATAAAAAAAAAGAAAATGTTTAAAAAAAAAAAAAGAATTAAATTTTTAGTAACTGTAACAACATTTGAAAATTAAGAATGCAAAGATTGAAACTTAATATGATATTAAATTAAAAGTACGTAAATACTATTCCAAGAGTATTATTAAAATAAGGTACAAAATAACAAAAATGGGTAATAATAATAATAAAAAAATAATAATAATAAAAAAAAAACAAATACTTATGTAGCAAACAGAAAAGGTGAAACATTGTATAGATTTTAGAGATGTAAATATATTTATGTAAAGCTTGAATATTTTGGTAAATATGTGTAATAATTACAAAAAAAAATCTTAAATGTATAAATTTTTGTCAACTTAAGAAAGTAAACAATTTGGTAGCAGTGATTAAATAATTTAGGGTACAGTATTTGCTATAAAAATTGTAATGTCAGATTAATGTCTAAACAAATTAAACCAGAGCCAGTAAGTAGTGGCGAGATAAAAAAAAAAATAAAACATATGTCGTGTGTTAAATGCGTGTGAAGTGTTAAGTGAAAATGATAGCGTGTGTTCCAAGAGTTAGGAGACTAAAAACACAATTATAAAATTTCCAAACAAGTTATAAATATTTATAATTATGTTTCTAGTGGGGCATATGATACGGTAATTTGTATCACAAATTACTTAAATGTAAATAATGATTGTAATATGAATATGTATTTTTATGTGACATTGACTTCCGATGTTTATTAATTGTAATTATTATTGGTAAATAATAATATACGGCTTTACTGAAACTGTCAATAATAACGCAATAATGCAGCAATGGGGTGAGTTGTTTATCATTACCGGGAACAAGGAAGTTACGTAATGTTTCGCGCCTTTTCGGTAGAAGCTTCTAGAACATTTCCTAAAGCAGATGTATTCGTGGTTTTCATTGGATATTAAAATAGACGCTAATGTTGGCGCGTTTTATTAGCCAATAGCAGTTCATTTATAATCTTTAGGCGTATCTTGATGCAGGCCTATAAATAGGGTAGGTTCGAGGTAGCTTCCCCTCAGTTCATCAAAATTTCGTGTACACTACACGTCGTCAGTAA
Source organism: Deroplatys truncata (assembly GCA_030765065.1). Classification (NCBI taxonomy): domain Eukaryota; kingdom Metazoa; phylum Arthropoda; class Insecta; order Mantodea; family Mantidae; genus Deroplatys; species Deroplatys truncata. The sequence goes on along the minus strand of CM060982.1, from coordinate 34,606,273 downwards.
GTCCTTCATTTCGTCAAGTTACGCGCAGCAGAATTACGAGAATTATTATAAAGTTAATTCTACACAAAGTTGAAATACATAGTTAAAAGTGATAAGTAAGAAGTTATTACAAACAGTTTCAGTTTGGCGAGTATCTAAATCAATTTGTAAAAGTGTTAGTGAACGTGTTTCGACAATAAAAATTATAAAACCAATTTTCTTCATTAAGTATAATTTCTGGATAAAAGATTCCTTTCCGATTCACACCCTGCAAGAGACAAATGTTCGACCTAAACAGCTAGCTGGAGGACATTTAAAGTGAATTATTTCAAAACTGATACAAATTGCTACGCCAGATGGAGCTACAAACCAAACCAACGAATGACGTCACAAGATGGCTTCAACACACGTGATGTAAACAAACATTTGTAAGAATCCCGTCGTTGATGTAAACAACATTACGTGAGAAACATTATTCACTCGCAAATTGGCTTCCCAAATGTGGGGCTAACAATAACAAATACAAAAACAACATTAATACTACATCAAATTGGCACCCAGAACGTGGGGCACGATAACCAGGAAAGTAACACGATGACCAGGAAAGAAACAAGATGACCAGGAAAGGATCAACATAACCAGGAATGCAGCGGTGAAATGATCTACAAGACGCAGATTCCAGAAACAACAGGCAGGACAGACTACATGGATAATTGGACATCGTGGAAATTCAAGCTACAGGACGATAAAACTACGCAGATTCATCGAAGCGACATACAAATCTAGGAGAATGGGGCAGAACGCTGGACATCAAAGCTACATCAACAGACAGCATCACAAAGGTCAGGTGATTGTAATTTTTTTTTAGAAAACAAAAACAATGGCTACTAGTAATATTGAAGAAACAATGATGGAAAGGGATAGTGTAACAGTTAACTGTAAGTCAATACAGGTTACAAAAAAAAGCTCAAACAATGTAGTATTGGAGGGAGGAAATGTTAGTGCAGAAAGTAAGAATAGAATAGCAGGAAATATTAATTCTGATACTAGAATGATTATGGATATGATAAAAAAGATGAATGAGAATATAGTTCAATTTAGGAAAGATATGCAAAAGAATAATAGGGAATTGAGTGAAAATATTATTAAGAGTGTAGAACAAAAAGTAGATCAGAGTTTTGAGGAATTGAGAGAAGATATAAAAAAGGATCATAGGAAATCAATTGAAGATATGGGTAGGAGGAATGATATATTAGAGCAAAAAGTAGATCAAAGCAGTGAAGAAATTGAAAAGAAAGTTACGAAGCTAGATAGTAGTATGCCAAAAATGAGTGATGAAAAGGAAGTAATAGCAAGTGAGATAGAAGCAGTTGCAAAGAAAATGCTAGACATGAACAAGGAAATAGGAAACAAAAAAAGTGAGGTTAATACTAAAAGTGAGGTTAATGTAGAATGTACAGAGTTAGGAAGTCAAGTGAGTAATATTTCAAGTGAGCTAAGAAAGATAAAAGAGGTTAGGAATGTAGATGTAAATCAGGCGCAAGTTAATTTCAGAGGGGAAATATCAGAAATACAGAATGAGTCAATAATGCAAAGAAATAAATTGTACCAAGATGTTCATAATGAAAACTCCAGTCCAGTACAGTTTAGTACAGATTTGTCAGAGTATTCTCAAAGTAAATAGATAGCAGAAGAATTGAAAATGAAAGTTGGTAAAAGATGTATTGTTCAGGAAGCTGTAGATTGTTTTCAAATATTATCAGGAAATGAAATTTCAAATGAATACAAGAGGTTATTCATTAACAAAAATTTGAAGGTTAGGATACGGCTAAGAGTAATGTTTAGCCACACACAATTTGATCCAGGAGGGTAAATAGCAATGAGATGTAAACTAAATGCTGGATAGTTAAAGATGACTTGCAGAGAAATGTATTGGAACGTAAGAGGGTTAATTATTTATATGTCATTTGAAAAGAGAAATAAATTATAAAATAAAAAAAAAGAAAATGTTTAAAAAAAAAAAAAAGAATTAAATTTTTAGTAACTGTAACAACATTTGAAAATTAAGAATGCAAAGATTGAAACTTAATATGATATTAAATTAAAAGTACGTAAATACTATTCCAAGAGTATTATTAAAATAAGGTACAAAATAACAAAAATGGGTAATAATAATAATAAAAAAATAATAATAATAAAAAAAAACAAATACTTATGTAGCAAACAGAAAAGGTGAAACATTGTATAGATTTTAGAGATGTAAATATATTTATGTAAAGCTTGAATATTTTGGTAAATATGTGTAATAATTACAAAAAAAAAATCTTAAATGTATAAATTTTTGTCAACTTAAGAAAGTAAACAATTTGGTAGCAGTGATTAAATAATTTAGGGTACAGTATTTGCTATAAAAATTGTAATGTCAGATTAATGTCTAAACAAATTAAACCAGAGCCAGTAAGTAGTGGCGAGATAAAAAAAAAAATAAAACATATGTCGTGTGTTAAATGCGTGTGAAGTGTTAAGTGAAAATGATAGCGTGTGTTCCAAGAGTTAGGAGACTAAAAACACAATTATAAAATTTCCAAACAAGTTATAAATATTTATAATTATGTTTCTAGTGGGGCATATGATACGGTAATTTGTATCACAAATTACTTAAATGTAAATAATGATTGTAATATGAATATGTATTTTTATGTGACATTGACTTCCGATGTTTATTAATTGTAATTATTATTGGTAAATAATAATATACGGCTTTACTGAAACTGTCAATAATAACGCAATAATGCAGCAATGGGGTGAGTTGTTTATCATTACCGGGAACAAGGAAGTTACGTAATGTTTCGCGCCTTTTCGGTAGAAGCTTCTAGAACATTTCCTAAAGCAGATGTATTCGTGGTTTTCATTGGATATTAAAATAGACGCTAATGTTGGCGCGTTTTATTAGCCAATAGCAGTTCATTTATAATCTTTAGGCGTATCTTGATGCAGGCCTATAAATAGGGTAGGTTCGAGGTAGCTTCCCCTCAGTTCATCAAAATTTCGTGTACACTACACGTCGTCAGTAAGTCCTTCATTTCGTCAAGTTACGCGCAGCAGAATTACGAGAATTATTATAAAGTTAATTCTACACAAAGTTGAAATACATAGTTAAAAGTGATAAGTAAGAAGTTATTACAAACAGTTTCAGTTTGGCGAGTATCTAAATCAATTTGTAAAAGTGTTAGTGAACGTGTTTCGACAATAAAAATTATAAAACCAATTTTCTTCATTAAGTATAATTTCTGGATAAAAGATTCCTTTCCGATTCACACCCTGCAAGAGATAAATGTTCGACCTAAACAGCTAGCTGGAGGACATTTAAAGTGAATTATTTCAAAACTGATACAAATTGCTACGCCAGATGGAGCTACAAACCAAACCAACGAATGACGTCACAAGATGGCTTCAACACACGTGATGTAAACAAACATTTGTAAGAATCTCATCGCAAATTGGCTTCCACAACGTGGGGCTACAAATACAGAAACACATATTACGTTAACAAAAACATATTACGTAAACAAGCATCGACCGTCGCAAATTACGCAGAAAAATTTTAAATTATCGTTGAAAACAATAACAACCTACCACAATGTAATATTTGCGTCCATTATAACCTATGCGGCGGGAACCTGGGCAGCCAGCATGGATGATGTAGTCATTAGAAAATTATTGAGAAGGACGCAAAGAAAATATTATTACGTTTTACAGATGCTGTAAATAACACCAACAATGGCTTTATTAATAACAACGGCAATATGATCAATTGATTATTTGATACGTTTGAAAGGAGCTAGATTTTGGATTAAAAGAAAAGATTTTCAAATGATATAAAAAATAACTGGAGTAAAGTACAATACTTTATTAGACATTAAACAAAATTTGAAGACAAGATGGCAACATGAATGGGAGGAAATAGAGGAGGGAGGAAGAGTTTTTCAGCTATTTCCAAATGTTCAAGAAAGATTACGACTAACACACATACAACCAACAAAAGGATTAATACACTTTATTACGGGACATGGTCCATACAAGACATAGTGGAACATAATTAACACAACAAATGATAGTTGTGGAATTAGGGATAAACCGGAACATACAGTTTTTGAATGTAATAGATACTATCAACATACATTAGAAGAAAGGAATCGTTTAGGAGGATATACCCTGTATACAATTTTGAGACATCCTGATTTAATTAAATATCTACAATAATTAGGAAATTATGTAAGTAGAACAGCGTGGGAAAATATATATTACCAAAAGTAAGAAGGGAACAATTACCGAGAGGGAGAGAGGAAATTAGAAGATCTGAGAGGATTAGAATAATAAATCAAAATTTAGATACCGGAGAAGATAGAAGAAATGGCCAGTTTATAAGTTTTGACGCTGACGAAGAATGTAGAGGAGGGGGAGGAATGGGTAGAGAGAAGATTTTAATTAAGACCACGGAAAGGAGAGAATTGTGGTGATTATAGAATGAGGATGAAGGAAGAAGAGGAAAGGAGAGAAGATGATGGTGGTATTGGGGTGCAGATAATACCATTAATGGAGGAGTAGCCAGCAGTTTAGCTATCTTTGGAGGAGGAGCTAGCAGGTTTGCCATTAGAGGAGTAGTTTAATGTGGTTTGGGAGGGATAGTGAATGGAGTTATGGTGATGTCAATTTGTTATTGTTATTAATAGGAGGGAAATTTTGAGTTTATGTAGGTTGGAGGTGGAATTGACGTTAGAATGAAATGGAGGATGTGAGAGAAGTAAATGTTGTGGGGTAATGTGATTAGATATTTAGTGATAAAAGAAAGAAAGCTTAGTGTTTGGTTAAAAGAGGTAAAGGTTTAATATATAGTGATAAAATTTAAAAATAGATATAAAATAATTAAAACGGATATAATAGAAGGTTAATATTGAAATTAAATAAAATGTTATAAGTTAAATAAATAAACAAATAAACACAAATGTATAAATAAAGGTATAAATGAATTAAATAAGTTATTGAATTACTTCAAATTAAATAATTACTATGAGAAAAATGGAATGTTATAAATAGATAACTTTAACTTTATAAAGCATTTTAATTAATGAAAATTTTAAACAAAAGATGAATAAACTTATTAAAATGATTAATAGTTTAGTAGAAGGTCTTGTGCTGGCTACCGGGGCGTTTTCGTTGGTTTCCAGTGAATATAGTTAAATAGGAGTAGATAGTAGCTGGTTACCAGTTGCTAAGTTTGCTGGTTTCCAGCAAGTGTAGATAAATATAGAATTTAGATTTGTAATTAATTTTTTGTTACACCTTTACTCTAATCTAATAATTTTTATTTTTCTTACTTTTATTTTTATTTATTATTATATTATTATTTTGTAGGTATGGTATAGTTTGTAGCTATTTTATCTGAAAAAAAATTGATGTAATCTCAAATGTGGTAGTGTTTGTGAGAATAAATATAAAGTTTGAATGTATATCCCTGTGTAGTAATCAAGGCGCCGGAGTAGTATATTGAGATTTTATTTATTTATCTATTTAATTTTTGTCATTAAATAACTACGGGACCAAAGAGAAGGTACAAAAGTTTAAAATTTCACCTAGTAGTTATCTAACAAGTTACTCGACCATTGCGACCGATGGTTGTTGCACATGCAAAGGGCACTAAAAGGCCATGCAGCATATCCAGAACTTGGAACTGTCGGGAGGAGGTTTTAAGGAAGTGTGTTTCACATCCTCTTGCGTGAATATCAGGAGGATTTTCATTCGTTATTAGTAATAGCAGGTCTGTATAACATTTCAATAGCAAGGGTTAAAAGAGAGGATTCACCATAAAAATCTTATAGATCATTTATACAATAATTTTATAAAGAACGGGAGAGGCATTTAATTCGTCATTCTAGTTTGAAATGCTACCTGTGCAATGCCGCCAGCCAGCTTGTGGTAAATAAGAGCGAAATGTCAACCAGCTACATTTGTACTCGTTTTATATAGTAAAACAAACGAAAGGAATAGTAACAAGAAACCGCGGGAAACCAAATCCTGCCTCAATTGGAAACATCCCAGGAAGACGAAGCGTGACATGTGATAGTGTTTGGCGACTCCATACTAAAGCATGTAAATTGATAACGAATTCCTGGTGTCACCTTTTGACGTCTTCTCCAATATTTGCTGTTGATTCTGCTGCCGGTGGTACAGTAAGTTGCTATGAATACTTTCTCAGGGCATGCTTGAATATAATCTGAAGGATACGGAGACATTTAATGTGCTCTAATACTTGAGCTATTGAAGCGAGTTGCCGACCGTTTGAAGATAAAGAATGAAATCAGTTATGAATCGTAGCATCGACATATTATATCTGCTAACTTCTGCAATATCAAGTTTACGGTTTGAAGTAACAGTTTCCGCAATAAAAGAAACTAGCGTAATTTGGCGTGACTCCCTAAAATGCTTACCGGCAAAACCCCATGCGATGGCCGCTAAATCTTACTCACACAAGTGCAACACTGAGCGCTTAAATTAACACACGAGTCTTCGCAAGTATCCAGAGTGATGAAAGTATGCACAAATGTGTGCACGAAAAGAATGTCTCTGATTTAGATTGCGTGCACTTATATCACCTCAAGCTCCGCCTACTTTAGGACTCCCCCACCAAGTCTCCTTCTTGCGGCAGCCAATTTTACAATTCTTACGTGTTCGTCTGTTACCTTGTTGCTATGGAGTACCTCCCTGATTCTAATAATTTCCTTTACCTTTCTGTTTTACAGAATTCTGGTGTTCGTGACTGTTCAAACGTACTGAATTCGCCCCTTGAATGGATTCTAATAACTTTTATACCAACGCATTCTTCTCAATTTCGGCTGTCGCTAATGACTTTCCTTGACATGACTCGTTAATGACTCTTTTCCTTGGACAAATCTTTTCAACTCAAGCTTTATTACATTAAAGTTGATTTAATATACAGAAATTATTTATTGCAATTATTGTTCTATCTTTATATTATTCCTTTATTTCATTATTTATATCTTTCTGTCACCTAGCGGGATGGCTCAGGCGGTAACGTCCGTAGTACGCATTCGGAGTTCGTGGGTCCGATTTCTCCTGATCCATAGTTTTTACGGGATTTTTTGGGTCACCAGATGAATGCTGGGAAGAATCATTGCATCCCCGAACTTTCTGTCCCTCCATTTCACCTCCATTCTCATTTCACTTCACCTTTCATCTGCAAGTGTCGGCGGGAGGTCTCGACGTGTGCATGACAGGGGAAATGGCTGCTCTGAGTAAACCTTCGTCCCCGGAATGGGAGAGATTTACGGATCTCGGACCCCCAGGGAATGTGTAAGCTCATAGGGGGAGGGAGCTGGCTGCACCAGCTACCATCCGGGGAGTTTAAATCTGTAAAACCGCAGGGACTCTTCTGACGTACCTCCTATTCCGGCCGCCCTCTGACTCACCTCATCCCGCCCTGCCTCCCGGGGCGCCCCACCAGGGGCCTCGGTACAAAAGATCTGTGTAGTTCGAGGTGCTAAAGCCCCCTCCGCTCGTAGTCCTATCCTATATCTTCAGTTAATAACCACGATATCAAAATGTAAGCAATGCAAACAAAGTAAAAGGGATAGAAGCACATTACTTTATAAGGACATATAAAAAATGAATAAAATCTAAATCAGGTAAGGTTATAGTATTACATGTGGGCACAAATCACATCATAAGCTCAAATATCGCAGGCGAGGTGATGGGAGAACTGTACAATTTAGTGAATGCCGCGAAACGGAATTTCCTTCAGCACGTGTAATCTTGAACAGTGTAATCAACAGGTGAGAAGCTCAACAAAGCTACTTCAAGCAAATGAACGAAAACCTGATGTGGATATGCAGAAAAGCGCATGCAGTGTACTTTGAGGTACATAAATACGTATATAGATGATTCATGTATTGGCAGAGATGGTGTGCATCTAAACAGAAAAGGATCTTACATAATGGGGAAAGCTGTAGATAAAGTTGTGGATTTATGCATGAATTCGGGAAAATTGTAAATAGCACACCTATGGTAACGACGAAACCAACAAAACATCCAAACAAGAGTGATGTAAACTAGTGGCACCTATCACCAAAGAAAAAATTATAAATTATGTAGTAAACCGCATATCTGACCAACAGGGCTCAAGTTACAAATATTTCTACCGGAAAAAATACTTAATGATAAGCAACAACTGTTTCTTTATAACAGAATTAGCTTAAATGTCATTAATATTATAAATGTAAAAAAATGGCCTCATTATTCAGTTATGCGTTTGAGTATTCAATTTGCTTTTAAGCGTATTTTGGCTTTTGAACACTAGTTAATCAAATAAGACCTCATATTTGGATTATAAAACAGTAAATGACAAAAGAACAACTAAACATTTCCGAATTGCAAATTATCTAGTGGTGTTGCATCCTTACCTGATTAAGTGGTGGCGATGGGTCTCGAGTCTGACAACTGATCTGACGACTCTTTGATAACTGCTCATTGACTACTCTTTGATAACTGCCACCTGATCACTCTTTGATCACTCTCTGTTAACTGCCACGACCGAGTCAAAACCCTGTAGTATAAATACGTACTGAAGAGCTGCCTCGGCGTTGTTTAGCGTGGTCGTGTTCTGTTAACCTGGTTTCCACACTTTGCGCTGGTTTACGACATATGCTGCAATACTCGGTGCTCAACCTGGTCCGCTACAATATCTCGTTGATATCTTTCAAGTTATTGTCACTTCTCTGTATACCATCTTCCGTTTCTTCGAAAATAAGCTGGCTGACAGCAAATAGAAGTGTTTCCAGCATGCATCTAATTATTAGAATACCCCAATAGAATAGTTTTTCCACTGTTTTATTGCGTCGTTTATAATATATATTGAATAATGCTGGCGATAAAGGGCATAATTCCCTTCTCTTCTGTATTAGTTATTTCATTATAAATGTACCAATACAATTGACACAAGGTCGCCCATTTCTAAACCCGCATTGTTCTTCATGTAATAGTGTTTTGCTAATAACATTTATTAATCTTCGGATAATTATTTTTGAAAATATGTTGTATACTGGTGGAAAAAGGCTCATGCCCCTATAATTGTTGAAATTATTTGTATTTCTTTTTTGTAAAAAAATGGACAAATCGCTCATTTTAACCAAACTTTGTTACTCGGCGTAATTTCCAGCACATATTACTCTGTTTAAAATCGTATATTTTATTGTATGCACATTTTAAAAGTTTTGTATTTACATTATGTTGTCCTGATGATTTGTTTTTGTTTTTGAAACTTGTTAGAATATTTTCTAGTGCTTCATTTTCCATTTCATCTACTATTTCTAGTGCCCGACCGTAAGGGTCTGGGCAACTAGATTCATCATTCCTACATAGATTCCTAAATATTGTAGCTGTTCTTCTAATTTTATATTACTTAGTTTATTCTTTGTCTTTCTGCTTTATTTGGACGTTTCATGATTTTATAAGCCTTATTTTGTGCACCATGAATATCTTATTCTAATTAATTCACATATTTCCATAGCCTTCTCCTTTTAATTTTTTCACTTATATTTTCACTATTGCACATTGATGTATGTGTCTATCTTATCTGATTCTAAATTTGCTTGTAAAACATGTAGTTACGCTTTATTCTCTTCTTTTACTATTTTTTATATTTCTGTATTCCACATTCTCAGCCCTTCTCTATATCTTTATCTACTTATTGCTGCTCTTGCTGCTTTTAATACTACATTTTTGAGGCTATTCCATTCCTCATTTATATCTTTACTTATTGCCCTATGATTTATGCAATTTTTAATTTGGCTGGTATAAACTCTTTACACTCCGGTAAGTTTATTCTATAATATTTCCTAGGTCATACCTTATTTTTCTTTTGTAATTTTATTTCTTCCAGTATGTTAAGATATTTATTATCCATTGATCCTGCCAAAAATGATCTGAATTCACATCGCAAATTTTGTGTATCTACTTTTGTAGTTTTTTTTCTTTCTAATACGAAATCTATTATTGACTTAGGTATTTTATGCCCGAAAAAAACTACCTCTATATGCAATGTATTAAAATTTGCCAAAATTTTAAAGGATTTACCCTTTACATTTAAAATTGTTTTACCTTGTGCTCTAACATTTTGTCCATTGCTCCATTTCCTACACTGGCATTAAAAGCCCCAGGTTGCTACAAAATCAGATTTATTAATTGTATTTATATGGGTCTGCACCAACTCGTAGATTTCCTTACTGTCTTCTTTTCTACCTTCTTCTGGAGCTATACTCCGACCAGTGTTAGGTATCCACCGAGGGATTTTAATTCTTAGATTTATGATTCTGTCGCTAATACGATAGTTGTAGCTGTATATTCTATTTATCAATTGCTATTCCTGATAAGGCTTTTGGAGCTTGTTGGACTCCCGTGTGTAGCATTGCATATTTATCTAAAATTTTGGTACCTTTAGTTTCCTTTTTAAATTCTATAATAGCTAACATGTTCATTTTCATTCGATTTTTAATTTACTAGTTCACCTTCCTTTTAAAAATGGCAGGTCCACCACAAACCTAACCACGCACATCATTCGTAACGTTATCAGGGGACATTATTGTTACTACTGAGTTCCCTCAAATACGCCGGATTGATCTCACAGACAATAAAAGTAATTTTTAAAAAAAGGTATAAATATCTGATATTACGGAAAAGATTAGTCTAGTTACTTGGAACGTAAGAGGTACACTATGTGATCAAAAGTATCCGGACACCCCACAAACATACGTTTTTCATCTTAGGTGCATTGTGCTGCCACCTACTGCCTGGTACTCATTATCCGCGACCTCAGTAGTCATTAGACATCGTGAAACAGCAGAATGGGACGCTCCGTGGAACTCATGGACTTCGAACGTGGTCAGGTGATTGGGTGTTACTTGTGTCAGAAATCTATACGCGAGATTTCCACACTCCTAAACATCCCTAGGTCCACTGTTTCTGATATGATAGTGAAGTGGAAACGTGAAGGGACTAGAACTATTGCTGGTAGAACTGTTCAGAAAATTTCTAAATATTGACCATCTATTACATGTCGATCAGTAAATTTATTTAATATTAAAACTATAATTATAACAAAAACTTCAATAATCAATCTGGAAAAACCAGCACAAAGGCGTACAGGCCGACTTCGTCTGTTGACTGACAAAGACCGCCGACATTTGAAGAGGGTCGTAAAGAGGAATAGGCAGACATCTATCCAGACCATCACACAGGAATTCCAAACTGCATCAGGTTCCACTCCAAGTATTATGACAGTTAGGCGTAAGGTGAGAAACCTTGGATTCCATGGTCGAGCGGCTACTTATAAGCCACACATCACGCAGGAAAATGCCAAACGACGCCTCGCTTAGTGTAAGGAGCGTCAACGTTACACGATTGAACACTGGCAAAACGTTGTGTGGAGTGAAGAATCACGGTACACAATGTGGCGATCCGATGGAAGGGTGTGGGTATAGCGAATGCCGGGTGAACGTCATCTGCCAGTGTGTGTAGTGCCAAGAGTGAAATTTGGAGGTGGAGGGGTTATGGTGTGGTCGTGTTTTTCCTGGAGGGAGCTTGTACCTCTTGTTGTTTTGCGTGGCAAGATCACAGCGCAGACTAACGTTGATATTTTAAGCACCTTCTTGCTTCGCAATGTTGAAGAGCAATTCGGGGATGACGATTGCATCTTTCAACACGATCGAGCACCTGTTCATACTGCAATGTCTGTGGCGGTGTGGTTACACGACAATAACATCCCTGTAATGGACTGGCCTGCGCAGAGCCCTGACTTGAATCGTATAGAACACCTTTGGGATGTTTTGGAACTCCGATTTCGTTCCAGGCCTCACCGACCTACATCGATACCTCTCCTCAGTTCCGCACTCCGTGAAGAATGGGCTGCCATTCCCCAAGAAACCTTCCAGCACCTGATTGAAAGTATGCCTGCGGGAGTGAACGCTGCCATCAAGGCTAAGTGTGAGCCAAGACCATACTAACTTCCTGCATTACCGGTGGAGAGCGTCACGAACTTGTACGTCATTTTCATCCAGGTGTCCGGATACTTTTGATCACGTAGTGTATTTCAATTAAGCTTCAAACCCTGCTTCCCTTGTGTATTAATACCATAATGGAAGGTTACTCCTCTACTCTCCTCGCCAGTCACACAGTTGGTGTGTCAGAGTCAGTTGAATCTTCACCCGTAACCCTGGGCAAGAACCCCTTTCTAGAGACTATTCCCTCGCGGTAGGGAAACCTGGCGTGGACAAGTAACTCCCTGAAGTAGGGGTATCTAAGTGGCCCTACTCGCTACCCTTTGTTTAATGCTAATAACCCTCAATGCAATTTAAATAAAACCAAAATACGCAGCTCTTCTTCGGAAATAAATCACTACAATAGAAGGTTTACCTTCGGATTGAAAAAAGCAACATTAAAAAAGTGTATGAATATAAGTTCTTAGGAATACATGTGTATAGCAGATTAACAAAGAGACGCTTCTGTAGTATCTACTGTCAGCAAACTATCTAAAACTATCTACATTATAGTTATACCATATATAATATGGTTCAGGATTATTGATTTCTGTAGAAAAAAATATATGTATAAATTGCTATTTTTCGAAAAGATGCTTAAGAATAATGTATAATCTCACACCAAGAGAATTCCTTAGAATAACATATACTCAGAACCAAACGCTGACTTTATACTCGTCATAATATCCTTATTGTGAAATTTTGCTTGCTACTGATAAACAGTTAACCAAAATTAATGAAATTAATTCCTTTAATACCAGAAGTAAAACCATTATAAACGAATATATGCTAAAACAATATTAAATAAAGACGTCAATGTGTTGGGTATTAAATTTTATAGTAGTTATCAGCAATGTTAAAATCATTGTCTGCCACAACATTTAAACGCCAACTAAAACATAAAACTTTATCCTTTAATTCTGTATAATCTTGATGAACTGTAAAATTACTAACTTTGGATAAGTGGTATTTTTTGTATAATATTTTTGTGTTTCCTTTTACTTTGTAATGAACAAAGCTGCTCCAACAGCTCAGTGAATAAATTGAATTGAAATGAATTGAATTTTCTAAAAATAGCTTTAAAATTTTTATTTAATATTACCTCATATGTTTAAGATGTGGGCATGAAAAAACCTATATACTGAATTTTTTGATAATAACTTCTGAACCTGTATTCGTTGTCTTTAAATTTTTTTTACCTAGAAAACATAAGTAAACAGTTCAAAATCATACTGCAGGAAAAATGTATGCTGGTTAAAATATACGATTTATGTGAAGCAAACATTTTAGTGGCATTAGCTATGTCCGAAATTTTCGCTGTTTTTCGTTTGAAACTGTGTCAGCACAACTGAATATTTTGAGTCGTGTCTGATTACAACTCCGAGAAAGGTATCCGTACGGGGGCATGCCAAGCGGATGGGTGAAGTATGGAAGGCGTACCGGGACAAGGAGTACAGATTGTTTTCATTTCCAATTTTAAAAATTCTAGTAGCCAAATTAGAGGAGAAAATAACTCATGTTAATATGCAGTTTCAGTCTTCTGGCGCTTTTCAAGATTTTTCAGTTCATTTGTGGTTTTTTCTCTTCGAAAATTACATTTTAAAACTTTGAAATGGATGATTACAAAATTGTTGTACATGCAATCAATACAGAATTTTCTTTTCGTGTAGTACCCGAAATTGTGTTAAAATTTGGTTTTGAACAGACGAGGTAAAACATATGAATGTCAGGAATTACCAACATATTTACTAAATTTCATAATTAAGTCTCAGTTTTTATAATTTTACAAAGGTATTTATCTATTACAAGCACTTGATGGTGGCATTGTCAGATATTATATGACACATATTACTTTACTAAATGCATATACAATAATTTTGTAAGTACCAGACATGTAAATTTGAAAAATCGGTGTAATTTTACAAAACATTATAAAAGTGATAAAATGAAAGATGTGAACAGTTTACGCTAGGACACCTAAACTTTAATATACTTCACTCTATCTGCATTTTAAAATTAAGAATTTTCTCTCCGTTAGATTTCTTAAAGCAGAAACAAAACCTTTCTAAGTTGCTGTAGGTATGTTTTTCTATGTACCTAAGTTTATGTTTATCAGATAAGAAGTCTGACTTTCCTTGCCCTTCGCAACCCATTACCAATGAATCCATGAAACGGTGTTATGTCACGCGACTGTGTTACGTCACAGTATTGAGTTGGCTGACTCTGGTTTAAATGCTCCCGTATTTTAAACAGTTCGCGTCCAAGTTTTAAGTGCTTTGTATCTCACAAAAGAACATTAATACAATTGCTAGGAAATAGTATTTGAAAATATTTCTGTAGATGTAGGTAAGATGTAAGATCGTCGCGTGACTTACAGATAACGTGTTTTTGCTTGCTTTTAATTTTTCTTTGTTGTGTATTAGAAGTAATATCCGGAAGACTTCGGTAAGAAACCCTGTAGGGAGTTTAATACTCTATTATTATTATTATTATTATTATTATTATTATTATTATTATTATTATTATTATTATTATTATTATTATTATTATTGCTGTTGTTACAGTTGTTTTATACTAAGCAGTGTACATACATGCACAGAGAGAATCTTGCGATGTAAACAAACATTCTGCCTCACCTCCAGCACCGAAAGGGTGGGGAAGTGAGTGAAGGGGTAGTGTTGAAGTCTTAGCTTGCGTATTGCTGCACAGATTGGCGGCGTAGATTCCGTTATATTATAATACTGTAAAATTGCTCCTATGTTATCACAAGTGAATCGAGGTCGTATTGTCGGCACGCGGGGGCTCATATCACCCATCAGACTGCATGGACAGTCTTGAGGCAGTTTGGGGATGAGGCAAGAAGAGGTGCACAAGGTATATTAGATAATAGGAAACACAACAAGGCTTCTAAAAGAACTACTCCAGAACAGAATGCTGGAATCGCACAAACTTTGAACAATTCTCTGTTTGTGGCTACAAGTACTGCGATTGCTGTATTGGAACTGGCAATAAGCTGGACTACTGTGAATGCATGCTGCATATTCACAATCCTGACTTCTTCCTATCCACAGAGAAATTCACATAAGCTTTAAACTACACGAAAGCGTTACTCCACCACTGGAATGGAAAATTACAAATTGGTTAGATGAAAAAGTATTTGTCTCCCATCCAAACAAATGGCTGAATTGCAGGTAACCAGTTGGCAAGCATTATGAAGATCCGTTTACTCAGGTAGCTAATCAACCAAGTCGCTTCACGTTTGGCTTATTGGAGTGGATAACTAGCGCTGGTCCAGGAGAAGTGATATAGGTTCCTACTGTTTACCCCGTGGAAGAAGTTGCCCTGATCGGGTTTGTGCAAGACAGCTGATCTGTTGACACTGCATATGTAACTAAACCTTTCTTGGAGCAGTATCCTGACTGCTGGACTGGCTTCCCAAGAAAATGATTAATCATTAGAGAACATTTTTGGGCAAGAATAGTGCACCACTCATTTGTTCCCAGTGTACTTTCTTAACTCACATCCACCGATCGAGGAGTCTCACATGGACAGTACGGATCATAAAAAGAAGTCGGGGCGAACTGGCTACAAGATAAGAGATGCCTCCAAAAATCTTATACTAAACATCTGATTTGCTACATTCATGACTTTCTCTCCCCCTTATTAGTAGGTATACAAATCATTCTTACGAAACTTTATTTTCCTATCTACTTCATTTTAATCGAGATAAGCCTTTCCAGAAATAGCTGTATCACATTTCGTTATAGATACAAAGGGAATAGCGATAGTTAAATGTTTGGGAAACTGGACGCTATACGCTGGCCTTTAAATGCTATTCTCTTTGCGTGCAATCGCGAGCAACAACTGGATATTGAAAGGACTAGAAAAGAATGACAAAGTATTCAGCAATTCGAACCATTAATAACGGATATCTCGAAAATGGCTGAT
Organism: Deroplatys truncata; assembly: GCA_030765065.1. Lineage (NCBI taxonomy): Eukaryota > Metazoa > Arthropoda > Insecta > Mantodea > Mantidae > Deroplatys > Deroplatys truncata. The sequence goes on along the minus strand of CM060982.1, from coordinate 34,590,239 downwards.
ACCACAAAGTAAATCAATTGAAATAAATTAAAGAGAAATACATTTGTGAGTAGTACGTTTTCGTCTATCAGCTAACGTTTACAGTAATACAAGCTTACAGAAAAATCATTCCGAATGAAGTGGACTTCTCAGAAATTTAAACATATACATTTTATTTGTAATGTTAAATATCCTTAATATGTGGCTTTTTAATAAAAATCGTTACAGCCCTTTTTTAGAAAATAAAACATTTGGAAAAATATTCCATGTAAAGTGTAGTTTGGGGTAGAGTGATTTTCTTGAAAATCCTCGTCACACCTTTGGAAGATACTAAATCTCAATTGTTTGGTATTTATCTAACTTTTCGTTTTTGAGTTATGCTGTTCAAAGACACAAACACGGACCTTTTTCTAAAAATCTGATGTGTTGCACTCACATGAATTTATCTATTCTTCTACGATTTTAACACACACTAATTCTCCATCTACTTCATATTAATCGAGATAAACCTTTGCAGAAACTATCTTACTGCTAATCTTTTAAAGCAGTTGCTATGTGGAGCATTCCATTCTCTGCATGTTCAGGACATAAAAAAATAACGAATTCCCATTTGAGAAAAGGTATAAGTATTCGAAAATGAAAAAAAATAACAAGGAATATCTCGGAATTGGGTCACTTCACAAAAAATGTATATGACATAAATTGTGTGTTTTAACGAGATCTACATTTTGTATGTAGTAAAATTTTGTCTATCTCTTACGGTTTGCCAGTTATGTGAAAGTCTTTCACAATGAAGAGGGCCTTTGGGTATATTCCCAGAAAATTCAAGATATACATTTTATTTTCCATAAAAATATCTTAAACATATGATATTTTAATCAAAATCTTTATAGCCATTTTTGAGAAAATTAAAATTTTCGAAAACTGTTCCATGTAAAGGGTAGTCTAGAGTGGGGGATTTTTTTTGAAAATCTTTGTGTCACATTCTTGGAGGATAGTTAATTCAAATACCAAGTTTGGTATTTATCCGACTTTCCGTTTTTGAGTTATACTGTTCACACACACACACACACACACACACACACACACACACACACAGACACATGCGGACATGTTTCGAAAAATGTTGTAGCTATTTTTGGATTCAGGGCACCTCAGAACATGTATTTCTGGTGAAATCTCGGTATCTAATTTTTTAGTGGAATGCAATACTATTTATAATACGTAGTAGAGAAAGTAAAAATCTGATGTGATATATTCACATGACATTCTTACTCTCTAGCTTTATTAGCAGATATAAAAAGTATTCTTATTAAAGCTTATTTTACTATGTACTACATTTAATCCAAACAAACCTTTGCAGAAATAGCTACATTACACATTTCGTTATAAATACAAAGAGAACAGTGTTAGTTAAAGGTTTAGAAACTGGACGCCATATGCTTGCCTTAAAATCCATACTGTTCCCATGCAATCGCGAGAAACAACTGAAAATCGACGGAACTTTAAAAGAATAACAAGTATTGAAAAAATCGAACTTTTTGTAAAGGATATCTCAGAAACAGCTTATGCCACAAAAAAACCTATTTTAAGCAAATTGTGAGCTTTAAAGACCTCAACTTTTTTGTGGTACGTTTTCGTCTATCGCTTAACGTTTACAAGTTATACAAGATTATACAAAATTCCTTCCGAATAAAGAGCTATTCCCAGGGGATTTAAGATATACAATTTTAATGTAATTATCTTTCATATATAGTATTTTAATCAAAATCGTTAGAGCTATTTTTAGTAAATCAAATCTTTCGAAAAATGTTCCATGTAAAAGGTAGTTGGGGTGGGGCATTTTCTTCAAAATCTTCGTGTCGCATCCTTGGAAGATACTAGGCTCAAATACCAAGTTTGGTATTTATCCAAGTTTTTGTTTTGGAGTTATTCTGTTCACAGACAGACACACACATAGACGTTTCCAAAAATGCTTTATTTGGTTTCAGGGTGCCTCAAAATATGTATTTCCGGTGAAACCTCGGTTTCGAATTGTTGAGTGGAATGCAATACTTCCCCTACTTACTATACATAGTAGAGAAAGTAGAAATGCTTTTTCAGGATTCAGGGGGCCTCAAAGCACGTATTTCCGGTGAAATATCTGTATGAAATTTGTGGGTGGAGTGCAACACCTTCTCTACCTACTATGCACATGGTAGAGAACGTAAAAAGATGGAAGTCGTAGAGACAACCTTTTAATGACAAAATAACAATACACTGGGTCGTATACAAGAAAGTGAAGCCTAAATTTACAATATATAAGTATTCGGAATCATATGCCAACAAACAGAATTATCTGCACACGTTATATTTCTCTTGACAGCTCATACAATTCCACGTTCAAGGAAAGCAACACAGGTCAGGTAAAGATGTGCTTACAGCACTCAGCAGCAACAACTCGTCCTACTCGGCCTTACATGAATGTCCCGATTTTAAAATGGGCGTAATAAATTCAAAATAAATTACATCAAGCTCTTAACTCTTTGATTAGGCTTAAATTAGAAATTTGAACAAGACTAAACGTTAACACATTAAAGGGATGGCAGTAAACCTATAGGACAAGACTGGATATTAACGCATTAAATAAACAATGAATAAAGCGCACAACAATATAACAATTTACCTAAACTCTAAAAATAGCAGTTTAATAAGAATAATATAATTTGGATAAGAGAAAATAATAACCCATTAAAAGCACTCAATAAAACCCACGAGAATATAACAATTTACATAAATTCTAGAATTTGAGGCAGTATTTTAACACTAAAATGATTTCAGTCTAATTATATAATATAAAATAATAACAGCCCGCCTTAAAGCAATATGTGTATAATATATAAAATAAATGCAACAGTCATTGTATTATGTTTATATTATTGTGTACATCTATAATAATGTTATGTGAATGTATTAAGTAATTTAATAATGTTGGATCTGAGAGAATAGAGGCCAAAGGTGCTAACAATGAGGTAACAATGAGGATACCTTGAAGCAATAATGAATTGGAAAGTTTAATAATGCTACTAGTAATTCTCGGAACAATAATGTAATATTTAAAACAGTTTATAAATAGCCAATCAACAACCAGAAAAGTTAAATCAAAGTATTCTGTTGGTGTAAAATAGCCAATCGGAGACGTGAAATAGAACAATTTACAAATTTAAGCGGTAAACGCCAGTCGTTAGTAGGCAACGTTCCTGTGCAGTTTGTTCGCTCGGTACGTATTCAGTGTGAGACGAAAATTCATTATGGCAAGAATATTATAATGTTACGTGTTAAAAAGTGCAAGTAATTAATAAATAATCTCACAACTCTCTATATCAGTGAAGTATCATTTAATTGTGTGAAGGATTAATAAAAGGAGTGAATTAAAAAGCATAATTTGTGTAAGCCTACATTCTTTAGCCGCATCACCCCCTGCAAAGAGATACGTGTTTCTACAAATTAATACTGACGCAGCCGAGGCAAACATAAATATATATCATATTTAAAAAAAACATTAAAATACAAAGTTGATTCTTAAACGTTGGGGCGAAGGCCACCGGAAATTAAACTTGGAGCGAAGGCCCCGGAAACTTGTATCATACGTGGGGCAGTTGCTTCATCAAGTTTGGCTCCCCAACAGTGGAAATATAATACAACTGCTTCAAATTGGCTTTCCAACAGTGAGGCATTCAACTATCTCAAATTTAACAACTTAAATAAACTCTGAATATTAACAACACACGCCAGTAAGCAATTTATTAGCAAATTACGATTCCCAAAATATTTTAATGTCCGTTTGCAGTTCCGCGTACTCGTTAATCCTTTTACGTTTCGCATATGTTTAATAAGTCGAACTTGCAACGAGCAAAGCCAGGTAAACGGAGACGTCAGCGATGCCGTTTAATGAAACTGTCAACCGGCACTTATGCCGTTAAAGAAACTTACTCTGAGATCTGCGCACTTTCGTCGAGGAGACAAAACCCCAACTACCTTCGGTACCTCATCCCAACCTGTGTGAAGCTGAAGAAGCGATTGTGACGCCACAGACGGCGAAAAAGAGAACACACGCTCCTAACGCATAAATCAAGAACTATTAGGCTAACATTCGCGACAATTTAAAGTGTTGTGTAGACTCTTATGTGTAGTAATAGTATGAGTTTCATGTCAGGAGAGGACAAGGGCGGCTTTATTGATGTATTACGATCGAATTTGAGCATTCGGAGAAATAACAAGACTTTTGTCAATGTTGAAATAGGACAATATTAACAGTAAAGAGTCAATTGATAAAATAAATGAGTCGAAATAATATTAAAAGCCTTCACTTACATCATGATGGTAAAAGATGGACGAACGTTTCGAGGCTTCAAGGCCCCATCATCGGCAAGGAGACGACTAAATCTTGCTCCAAAGGTACAAAATGTACCTACCCATGTGGACGATTAGAAGGACCTCAGTTTTGTAGTTCCATCCCCATTTCTAAGTGATAAGCAGGAATGGGACATGGAGTAATTATTAATAATCTGGAATGAGGAGGCAGGAAACTCATTACTTACACTTGTAAAGTCAGTATTTGACACAACTTTGGTTTCTCATCTACCACGATTTTCTTTCTCTCATTTTCCTTTCATTCCGTTTCCTTCTCATGCTGCTAGGTTTCATGGTATGTGGCGGAGCCGGACAGATGGCGCGGATTCTTGACAAGGAAAGAGTACTCCCCGCTGCTTAGTTGTACGTGTCGTTCAACACCCTCTCCGGAAAGCTCCAGCAGCGGGACTGTATTCCAAACAGGAACTGCTAGGAACTTCCGCGCGTGTCTGTGGCCTGTAGTCTCCTTTGGTTCCTTCACCTGGGGGGGGGGGTGGTAGCCTCAATAGATCTCCCGCAGTGCGCGAGGTGGTCCCCTCCGCTGTGAAAGTGTTATTTTCCTGATTATGCAACTATTGAGAGTGCATTATGTTTATTACTTTACCGTACATTTATTTTATTTATACGTTTTTCAGAAAGCTGTGATAGGTTCATACTTTCTACCACAAAATATTTCTGTAAACATTTGTTAAATTGTATGATTGTTTATGTTAAGAGTTGCAGTGATAGCATTTATGTTGTATGTTTTAGAATAAAATATCAATACATTTAAGATTTAGTTTCTTGTTGTTCAAGTAGTGAAATCTATTTTCAGTGTTTTCAGGGTTTAAGGAAATTGGGTTGAACTGTTACCGCACTTTGCGCTATGACGTAAATAACCAAACACACCCCGATCCCTGGTATGGTCTGTTGGTGTGTGCGGGTCAATCTCGAGACCACGTTTTAGCTGCCATCAGTGACTCATGGTCAGTGTTGTGTACGTTCTATGTATTGATGATGGTTTGAGTGTAGCTAACTTGAAACAAACTGATTGAGAATTCCTATATCTGGTTATATAATTTAAAGATCAGATTTTATTGACATATTAATTTTCTATTCATAGATTTTATCGCAACTCTTATAATTCTATATCCGAATTGGTAAATTTTAATTATGTAACTTCATTAAAATCTAGATTAAAGTTACGGGCCAATAATTTATGTTCTCAAATTATGATGCAACTTCAAAATATCCCTAACTGCTAGCAAATGCTCACCTCCTTTGCCTCTTGACACTATAATTATTAGTGTTTTCCGATACTTCTATACATCCGCCATTCTACCCATTTCAATCGAAACAAAGTCTGTAGCGGGCTGTCAAGTTGCAGTAATTGTTAAACGTGGATGGGGAAGTCATGCATTGTTTATATCATACGATCATTTCTGTACAGGTGTGTACTGAATATACCAGCCAAGCAATACGTATTAGAACTTTTTAATACCCCTAACTTCTAAGAGCTTACTGCGACATTTATATACGTTCTGTAAAATGTACACTATGTGATAAAAAGTATCCGGATAACCCCACAAACATACGTTTTTCATCTTAGGTGCATTCTGCTGCCACCTACTGCCTGGTACTCATTATCCGCGACCTCAGTAGTCATTAGACATCGTGAAACAGCAGAATGGGATGCTCCGTGGAACTCACGGACTTCGAACGTGGTCAGGTGGTTGGGTATCACTTGTGTCAGAAGTCTGTACGCGAGATGTCCATACTCCTAAACATCCCTAGGTCCACTGTTTCTGATGCGATAGTAAAGTGGAAACGAGAAGGGACATGTACAGCACAAAAGCATACAGGCCAACCTCGCCTGTTGACTGACAGAGACCGCTGACATTTGAAGGGGTTCGTAAAGAGTAATAGGCAGACATCTATCCAGACCATCACATAGGAATTCCAAACTGCATCAGGATCCGCTCCAAGTACTATGACAGGCGTGAGGTGAGAAACCTTGGATTCCATGGTCAAGAGGCTGCTCATAAGCCACACATCACCCAGGAAAATGCCAAACGACGCCTCGCTTGGTGTAAGGAGCGTCAACATTACAGGATTGAACAGTGGCAAAACGTTGTGTTAAGTGACGAAACACGGTACACAATGTGGCGATCCGATGGCAGGTTGTGGGTATGGCGAATGTCCGGTGAACGTCATCTGCCAGCGTGTGTAGTGCCAACAGTGATATTCGGAGGTGGCGGTGTTATGGTATGGTCGTGTATTTCCTGGAGGGGGCTTGCACCAATTGTTTTGCGCGGCACAATTACAGCCCAGTCCTACATTGATATTTTAAGCACCTTCTTGCTTCCCACTGTTGAAGAGCAATTCGGGGATGGCGATTGCATCTTTCAACACGATCGAGCACCTGTTCATACTGCACGGGCTGTGGCGGAGTGGTTACACGACAATAACATCCCTTTAATGGACTGGGCTGCACAGAGCCCTGACTTGAATCCTATAGGACACCTTTGGGATGTTTTGGAACGCCGACTTCGTGCCAGGCATCACCGACCTACATCGATACCTCTCCTCAGTTTCGCACTCCGTGAAGAAGGGGCTGCCATTCCCCAAGAAACCTTCCAGCACCTGATTGAAAGTATGCCTGCAAGAGTGAACGCTGTCATCAAGGCTAAGGGTGGGCCAACACCATATTGACCTCCAGCATTACCGATGGAGGGCGCCACGAACTTGTACCTCATTTTCAGCCAGGTGTCCGGATACTATTGATCACGTAGTGTATTTGTAAGAAGTTAGTCGCCTACTCCCCGTAGATAGCCTTTCTCTTCAGTTGATTTTATTCCCATTTTGCGGCCACGTGGAATTTAATGCTCTTGTGAACTAAGTATCATCAATGTCAGGCTTTATGATACGAATACCTGTAGCGTCTTTAGTAGCGCGGGGCTAACAGAGGAATCCAGAATGTAACCACCGGGAACAAATGACTATTCTTTTGAATCAACCAGTACGTAGTGTTGCAATTCTACAGCAGAGGGAGTAAGCATGTTCTTTGCTACCTTGATATGCTTGCTGTAGCGAAAACCACGAAAAACATTAGTGAGGTTGGTCGGATTAAGAAGTTTATCTCAATTCCTCCCGTATGTGAGCTTCTGCTTACCTCTGAGTGGTCTGTTCCGGCAAGTAATACTTGTGCACGAGACGTTAATAATTTCAACAATCCGTAAAATTATAATTAAACTCTACTTTTCAGTAGTCCTTAAAGTATTATGTTATATGAATAGGAGAGGCGAAAGCTCAGCTCACGCTATTGCGAATATTCTTCTCGTGTCTCTCCTTACATCTTTCTCTCCTTCTCGATGCCTATTCATTTTTCTGCCTCTCCCTTTCCATTCTTCCACTGTATTTTCCTCCATCGGCCCCATTTCCTCTCGCCCCTCTGTTCTACGTAATATGGATGTATTGTTACATTATCATTATCTAAGCTTTCTCTTAAAGTTTAATAAAATTAAAACACGCACAAACGGTTTCACATATGACAAACCTCTGCCTGCTTCCTTATGCTTGCACTGCAGTCGGAGAGTTCTGTTATTCGTGGTAACCAATTTACGTACACGAATAATACTAACAAAAAGATTGCTATAAGTTCTTAAATGTTCATCCATCATATTTTGTAAATAACGAAACCTACAACAAACATTATGATCATGAATACTTGAGTAACATTAAAAAAAGACTAGTTAATAAATGAGATATTTTAATAGTTTCATTTTGGATTCCATTATATGCTCCCAGTTAGGAGAAACTAAATATTTACCGCGTAGTCTAATCTTTTTACTGGGACAAAGGTATCAAGTTTAATAACAATCCATAATTAAAATTACCAAGAATATACTTCGGCTATGTTGTTATGATACGTATAGAGGAGCCAAACCAAAAGTGTATTACCCAATTCCTCCTAGGCACTTTGTGAGGAACAACTTCAACTTCTTATGATTTAAAGTAAGTCGAGCCTGTTAACTTCGCACAGTGTTTCAGGTAACCTCCTTGCAGCTTGTAGTTCGCAGAGACCACAGTCTTGGCTTTTTGTACCACAGGTGTGATGCAGTTTCTTGCTATACATGTAAGCGAGATCAAAGCAAACAGCTTTCTGTTCCCTTTTCAGTTTCTCTATGCCATTACCAGAAGAAAGTTTGAAAACAGTCTCTTGAGTTTATATTATACATGCAGGGAAAGCAACTTTGATTCATTTTCCAGTAGTAAATACAGCTTTAGTGTTTGAAATGCAAATTATTTTCCAGTGTAAAAGACATATCAACATACCAAATATACTAATCCCAAATTTGTATTTAGTATGTTAAAACACTTACGTTATTTTTAATTTTCCTAATTGCAGTGGTATTATGAATGGCCTCTGTTTTAGGAAATCACATTATTCGCTTGCAATTAAACGTTTATCAACATAGAGGAATGTTTAAGCAAACAAAAGAATTTCGGTCTAAACATACCATAAACGATTACAATTTGCAGCTAATCCATCTGGAAAGAATGCCGTCGGATTCCTAAGCTATGACCTCAATCATTTCGGATAATTGAGACATGGAAATTTGGGTGTCTCAGTTGATATGCCTTGTTTCGCTGTTTTATCCACTTTCCAAAGCGTAAGTAATTTTTGTTCTATAAATGTATAGTATGGATTAAATATAAACGAGGAATGCGTGCAGGAATAATAATGGAATAACGAATGTACAAATGAGTTTAGGAATCTAAAACGTTTAACGTATGTAGTATTTGATTTATCCTAAGGGCTGAGACCCCGAGTAAACCCTCCTTAAGGGAAAGTGACAAAACTAGGATTAAAACATTGTTCAGATGGTGGGGAATATTGCTTGGTTTACGTAGAGGTACGTATGTTGTGGAAAGAACAAATATCCACACCAGTTACACTTCGGTTTCGGATCAGTAGCAATACAGAGTATTATGATTACCCAAAAAAGACCCTGAGAATATTCATTCCACTTTCGATTCAGTAGCAAAGCAAAGTACTGTGACTGACCAAAACAACCCTGAGAATACCTACTCCACTCTCAAATTGGCAGCATTACAAAGTACTGTGACTACCCCAGAAAGGCCTTGAGAATAACTACTCCATTTGAAATTGAAAACAGTAGCACTATAAAGCGCCATGACTGCCCAGCAAAGACTCCGAGAATATCCACTTTCAAATTGGTAGCAATACAAAGTACAATGAATACTCCAGAAAGGCCCCGAGAATAACTACTCCATTTGAAATCAATAGCAATACAAAATACTATGTCTACCCAGAAGCGACCATGAGAATATCCACTCCAGTTTCGAATAAGTATTACTACAAAGTACCATAACCCAATAAAGGGTCTCATAGCACACTGCCGCGGCATTGTCCAGCTGCTGTTACCAGAATGCAACCTTACCATCATTATCTTGGAGGGTCATCATTATACGAAGTGTATTCTTAAACTAAGGTCCGTTTGGCCATAATAACATCTCTAATGAGACAAGGTTTTTATTGACAGTAATATGTGCCTACATGTTTACTTTACTTTTCCACATTATCGCCGTTCATATCTATACACTTGCTGTAACGCTGTAAAAGCTTCTTTAACCCCTCGGCACAGCATTCTGCCGCCTGGGACTTGAACCAGTTAGTAGCGCTCGTCTTCAGTTCATTGTCGGTTTGAAATCGTGTCCACACAGCCACGTTTCAAATGCAAGAAGAGGAAATAGTCGCTTGGTGCCAGTTCGGACTATACGGAGGGTGGTCAAAGAGTTACCAACAAAACTCTTGAATATTCTCTCTGGTTTTGGCAGCGGTGTGTGGGCGTGTGTTGTCGTGCAGAAGGATGATGATGCCAGATGACAGTTTCCCGCGGCGTCAATTTCGGATCGCACGTCTCAGTTGGGTAAGCGTTGCACAGAGCATGTCAGCTGTAATTGTTAACCCGCGGTCCATGAAATGAATCAAAAGGAAGCCCTTTTCGTCCTAAAACACAATATCCATCATTTTGCGATTCGTGTACGGCGATTGTTTACACTTTTTTGGTTTGGGTGAACCGGAACGTCGCCACTGCATTGACTGTTGTTGAGATTCTGCGTTGGTGTACGCCCTCCATGTTCACCCGTAACAATGTGGGAAAACAAACCATCTCCATTTTGTCTATAGCGCTCCAAAAACTGACGTGCACTGCGCATTCGTTGTTCTTTGTGCTGACCGGTGAGCAGTTTTGGCACCCACCTTGCACAAAATCTCCGATATCCAAGCTGTTCAGTGACAATCCTGTAAAGTGAGGTTCGAGCACCATTTGGGAATTCGTCAGCCAGACCACTAATCCTCAAACGCCAACCACTTCGAAGTTTTTGGCTCACTTGCCCAACGATGTTGTCAGTCCGAATGCTGGGCCTAATACTTCGCTGTTCATCCTGGATATTTGTGCGCTTACTTCGAAATTCTCACACCAGTGTCAAACCTGCTTGTCACCCATTATGTCCGGTTCATACACGAGGCATAGCTCAGGATGGATGTCGCAACCAGCAAAACTCTAATCACACTTTGCACTTCACAACTTGCGGGATCTGCGATTGTCGCGGCCATTGCAATCTGCTCTCACCGACTGGCAAACACCTACTGCGTCACACCAACACTACGGTAGATTCCTCAGGAGTCGGTAGACAGCGCTGCAGGCGTGAAAGATCATTTAATAATTGAAATTGAGTTTTATTCATGGACGCTCTTTAACTACTATGGTTCTTAGCGTCCCATTCCATATTGGACGTGAGAAACCGGTAATTTTGATCAGAGGCCTCTTTATCAGGCTTGAGGTTCTTTTACGTGCCGTAAATCTACGACACGGGACCACCGGCTTTACTTCCCTTCCAAAGGTAGCCATGCTAAGGATTTTTACGCCCAAAAAAATCCATCGCCCTCCGCCGGGTTTGAACCCGCGACCTTGGGAATTAGAGGCTAGCAAGCTACCACTAGTCCACGGAGGACGACAAAGATCATTTAGGCCTACCATCCGTTAAATATTGTTCACCGGACCTTAGTTTTGGAATACGCCTCGTGCTATATTACCTGGAAAAAGCTATACTTTTCATAAAATTCTTTACACATTTAGTGGTGATCATTTGCATAACCTGGAAGTTTAATAGCGGTACACAGAGAGGCTGAAGTAGTAAAGAAAGGAATAAGCGGAGTGAGAGGTTATATCTTCAAATGTAAAACAAGACAAGTAATATTGACTTGTTCATAGTACAACACATGTCTATGTTACGTTAATATTAGTCCTCTTAAATTTTAATAATGTCGTGGCATTGCTAAGTGTGAGGAAATACACTCTGTTTCAAATATCTTATTTTCAGGAAAGTATTGAAAGTTATTCTTTTTAAGTTATTATTCTCTGACTAGTCCATTATGTAGTCATTATCCTATTATACGTCAAAAGTTTCTCGCTTATACTCCTATAGTAGTTCAAAGTGGCGAAATGACTTCCCCTCTGTTTTGCTACATATGCTTACCTTTTGTGTATATCATCATGTGGAAAAAATAATCTCTAAGTAATGAGGTCTCTATAGAAATGAATAAAAACGTTAATGGTTTTGAACAAGGAAATTAAAGGGCACAGACTGAAGAGGAATGTAATGCATTTATAACGTTGAATGATAATGCAGATGAAATGTTTATAAAGAGTGGGGATTGCAGAATTAATTTAGTTCACAGTCAGATTATTAGCTTAAATACGGAAACTAGCTTTAATTATTCCACTGTAGGAAAGGAGCAATAAAATAAGTGTAACAGCTTCGTTTAAGTTTGCAAAAAATATTAATTACAACGATTATACAACGAATGAAACTAGGAGCAAAGAAAACAAAAGCATTGTGGGGTTAGAAACTATATTACTATGACTTTTCCTCCCGAAACAGGGGTTAATTAAAATAATGGCGCATGAATTACCCCATACCAACAAAGAGCGTTATATAAACAAGAATTACAACACCAGACCATATTACATGGAAACACAGTTCATGTTTCGATAGAAATAAGCGCAACTAAAATAAGAAGATGCTCTGCTGAATAATATTTACATTTTCTTTAAGACAAAGTTTAAAGATCTAAGGTTCTAACAGTAATTCAAAGAAGAATTTATAACTGTGTGCTCATTTCAGGCAATTGTAAAAGTAGTTATAAACTATTGTTAAGGCCTGCAAGATTTTTGTTATTTGTGTCATATCCAATACCAAATATGCAGTATTTTTATTGGTGGTATTTTCCGTGGGCTAAATCTGATGCCAATCCCTATTAGCGCATTGCCATTAGTCACGCCTGTCTGCAGGAATCTTCAACTGGGGCAATATTATTACGTGAGCCCAATAGTTTTCAAACGAAATGCTCAATGTACCAGAAAATCAAATGAATATGTCTTGGTATAATTACAATGGTACACAGTAATTAATTTAAAATATCACGAAATTTATAAAAGTAATGGTTATAGAGTTGAACAAAAACAACTCTTACAAGTAAAAGTCATTCTCTTTTATGTAGACAGTCTTAAGTCTTCTGCATCGCATTATAGATAAAGGACGTTTCCGTTTCCTCCTGGTTTACGCAGAATAGTAAATAATTCGTTGAAATATTATACACACAGTATTTACTTTGATACAAAACCATATCACAATGGATGACAAGAGATTAAAAATTCCATTATGCGTATCAATGTCATAAATGTAATAATGTGTAGAAAACAACAAAAATAAACCTTTGCAGAAGCTTTGGACACGGAATACCAAACTAAAGCTGCCAGTAAGAACTTGGTAGAAAATAGGCCACAGTCCGTAGGATTGGAAGACAGATTCAAAGGTAACCTTCTTTCTAGGGCACGAATTACATATAAATTACTGAGCATCACAAAGTGGGCAAACAAATAAAACATTACATAAGAGTTTGAATATCCACAAAGCATAACAGTAATAAATAAACATATCCAAAGTAATTAAAAAAACCGAGGTGTTACACTCACATGACTTTCTCTACTCTTATACAAACTATTTTTACAAACGCTTATTCTCCATATGCTTCATGTTAATCGAGATGTCAATCTTATTGCTAATTTTCTTGTAGATGCAAGGGGAATTGGTAGGCTTTATGCGATAGTCAAATGTTTTAAGAGCTGGATGCTATGTGGAGTATTCCATTCTATTTGCATTACCAGGACAAAAAATAAGAGCTATAGATTTTAACTATGTGGTAAACACACCGTAGTGATAGGACTGGAAAAAGTTTTTTAACACACTACCTAAATCCCTCGGTATGATCCCTTGTAATGCAAAATTATTTGTCACTGCATTGCAGAATTCTATTACATCATCAATTACAATATCCTGCAGCCAAACCTCATCAGCGCACAAGTAAGGCGGATATGGCATAACACCATCATAATTTGAAATTTATTTTAAGTGCAAATCATTGCCTAAATGAAGAATTTTATCAATTACTTCAGAACTCAAAGCATCAATATTTATTACAGTTTAAAAACATAACGCCATCACCGAGTTCTTGTGCACTGTGTGTTTTTAAACTCACCAAATATGTCGTTATTTTGGCTCAAGGTGGCAGCAATCACTTTGGCTACTTTCACGGAAAAAAGCTTCTTAACATTAAAATTAAAACTGGTTCGTTTCTTACTAGGCATTATGAAAAGTCTTAAAACGTAGACCAGTAAACACAGAACAGAAACTAAAGCAGAAACACCTGAAAATGGCACTATAACAAATAATGTAAGAATGAATAAAATGAAACAGCCCTTAACAGTGGAAACAAAAAATATAAACTAAATTAGGAACATTTAAAATGCTACTATAACCAACAGTAAGATATGAATTAATAAAATGAAACAATCTTACGAAATTGGTTCAAATCAGCATTCCTTTGAAGCAAAAGCCGATAGAAGATTCACAAAATCATAGCAGTTCGTTTATTTCTCAGTATAAAAAACATTTGACTATCGCTACTATGTTACCCTTGTATTGTATTTGCAAGGGCAATATAAAAATACAGTAGCCTATAAGCATATACATATCTCTTAATAGCTGGTTCTCTTTGCCACAGATTAATACTCTTTGCATATCCAAGACAAAAAATGAATAACGAATTCCCATTTGAGAAAAAGTATAAATATTGGAAAATTTAAGGGAAAAACAAGCAATCTCTCGAAAATGGTTCACACAACAACAAAAAATGTATGAGATAAGTTGTGTATTTTAACGCGATCTACATTTTTTGTGTAGTAAAATTTTGTCTATCTCTTATGGTTTACCAGTTATGCAAAAGTCGTTCACAATGAAGAATACTTTTGGAGACATTCCCAGAAACTTCGAGATATACATTTCATTACTCATGAAAATATCTTGAACATATGATATATTAATCAAAATCGTTAGTGCCATTTTTGAGAAAATTAAAATTTTCGAAAAATGTTCGATGTAAAGGGTAATCTGGGGTGGGGGGATTTTCTTGAAAACCTTCGTGTCGCATCTCTGGAAGATACTGAACCTAAATACCAAGTGTGGTGTTTATCCGACTGTTCGTTTCTGAGTTATGTTTCCAGGGAAATCTCGGTATCGAATTTTTGGGTGGAATACAATACTTACCCTACTTACTATACGCAGCAGAGAAAGTAAAAATGCATAGTATCAAAATGAGCACGGACATCATGTCACGCCGATGTTGGAAACGCATAAGAATCAATTAGAGAAATAAAATTTCTCTGTCAGTTGAGTTGTATCCTTCATAGATATGAGTGTATTAAAAAATCTGATGTGTTACACTCACATGACATTCTCTACTCTTGTACAAACTATTTTTACAAACTCCTATTCTCCATCTATTTAATATTAATCAAGATAAACATTTGCAGAAACCATCTTTTGACATGCAAAGAGAATTACATTTTACACGTAGTGACCAGTTCTAAAAATATTTGAATATTGCTTAAGGCCTACTATGTTCCCCTTGTTTTGTAATTGCAAGGGCAATATAGAAATACAGTAGCCTTTATGCATCGACATATATCTTAATAGCTGGTTGCTAGGTGCAGCACCATTCGCTTTGCCACAGATTAATAATCTTTGCATATCCAAGACAAAAAAAATCTGATGTGTTACACTCACATGACTTTCTCTACTCTTGTACAAACTATTTTTACAAACGCTTATTCTCCATCTACTTCATGTTAATCGAGATAAACATTTGCAGACTCTATCTTATTGCTAATTTTCTTGTAGATGTAGGGGGAAAATATGTTTACAAAGGGCAATATAGAAAAACAGTAGCCTTTAAGCATATACATATCTCTTAATAGCTGCTTGCTAGGTGCAGCACCATTCCCTTTGCCACAGATTATAACTCTTTGCATATCGAAGACAAAAAAATGAATATCGAATTCCCATTTTAGAAAATAAGCATTGAAAAATTTAAGGGAATAACAAGCAATATCTCGAAAATGATTCACTCAACAAAAAAAATGTACATGACATAAATTGTGTATTTTAACGCGATCTACAGTTTTTGTGTAGTAAAATTTTGTCTATCTCTTATGGTTTACCAGTTATGCAAAGGACGCTCACTATGAAGAATACTTTTGGAGACTTCCCAAAAAATTCAAGATATACATTTTATTTGCCATGAAAATATCTTAAACATATGATATTTTAATTAAAATCGATAGAGCCATTATTGAGAAAATTAAAATTTTCGAAAAATGTTCGATGTAAAGGCTAATCTGGGGGGGGGATTTACTTGAAAATCTTCGTGTCGCATCCTTGGAAGATACTGAACCTAAATACCAAGTTTGGTGTTTATCCGACTGTTCGTTTCTGAGTTATGCTGTTCACAGACACACACACACACACACAGACACACAGACACACACACGGACATGTTTCCAAAAATGCTTTTTTTGGATTCAGGCTGTCTCAAAACATGAATTTCCGGTGAAATCTCGGTATCGAATTTTTGGTTGGAACACAATACTTCCCCTACTTACTATACGTAGTAGAGAAAGTAAAAATGAATAACGAATTCCCATTTCTGAAAATAAGTATTGAAAAATTTAAGGGAATAACAAGCAATATCTCGAAAATGGTTCACTCAACAAAAAAAAATGTAAATGACATTAAATTGTGAATTTTAACGCGCTCTATATTTTTTGTGTAGTAAAATTTTGTCTATCTCTTATGGTTTACCAGTTATGCATAGGTCGTTCACAGTGAAGAATACTTTTGGAGATATTCCCAGAAAATTCAAGATATACATTTTATTTTCCATGAAAATATCTTAAACATATGATATTTTAATCAAAATCGTTAGAGCCATATTTGAGAAAATTAAAATTTTCGAAAAATCTTCCATGTAAAGGGTAATTTTGGGGGGGGGGAGTTTCTTGAAAACCTTCGTGTCGCATCTCTGGAAGATACTGAACCCAAATACCAAGTTTGGTGTTTATCCGACTGTTCGTTTCTGAGTTATGCTGTTCACAGACAGACACACAGACACACACACGGACATGTTTCCAAAAAAGCTTTTTTTGGATTCAGGGGGTCTCAAAACATGTATTTCAGGTAAAATCTCGGTATAGAATTTTTGGGTGGAATACAATACTTCCCCTACTTACTATAGGTAGTAGAGAAAGTAAAAAAGATCACCAGGTTGAAACCTCGAGTGTTGCTAATCGTATGCTTGAAAGTTTGGCTAGTACGCTGTAAGGACGGCATCCCACTCCAATGCAATTCCACGTTATCAAGGGCATTCCGCTATCCCATACTAATATTACTCCACTTGTTAATTTAATATCCAGGGTAACAAGAAGAGCAAGGGTAAACGTTACTGGAAGGGTCCTGGGTAAACAGACTAAGAGGATCGTAATCACCTAATTATTATCTCCTTGTATTCTTTTTACGATTTGAATAATTATTGCGGCATTCATGCAACAAATTTGTATTAGATATTTTGTTCAGTTTATGGCGAAGAATTAGTTACCCGGTGAGAGCTGCATATTTTAACCTATTCCAGTCTTTCAGTTATCCAATAAGACAATAAGACGAAAAAATTAATTGGGGAATATTGTATAGGAGTGGGTGTGTTTATGTGTGTGTGAGAGAGAGCGAGGGATAGGGAGAGCGGGAGGTAGAAAAGATAGGGAACGAATATTTTGGTTCTTCTATGGTGCTCGATACAGAAAGTTATTTTATACTCAGCGATCACATAACTTATATACATGAAATTAAGACAAGTTTTATCTTTAAAGACAGCGAAGCACGACATTCTGAACTTGTTCTATAAATTTCATTATGATCAGTGCTTTTTTTTATGTTCCCTTGTTTTACCCAGTTTATATTGTGTTTTTACTGTTTTCGTTACCGCTTATTACTGCAATTACACAACACAAACACCGATGCCCATGGCGGGACTCGAACCCGCGACCCTCAGTTTGTCGGTGCGCTGGAGCTATACACTCCAGCTACCACGGCTATGAGGGCCGGCAATGCTTAAATCTAAGGTTGCATGAGCAAATTTGTACGCGTACTCAACGAATATTGTGGGAACCGGGAAGTGCATATTTTTACTTATAATGGAAATGAATTCTGCGAATCTCCGGATGTATATGGCTTGTTATATTGTCGAGCCGCGGATCGCCGTATGCTTCTTCGCGAACTATTACACTGCGGAGTTTTCCGTTCTAAAACTATTCATGAATGATGGTAACATGCACTATAATGACCACTAACCTTGCTATAAGTTATGTTTAAAGTGGTGTTCATCTGCTTTATGACGAGATCACAAGGTTGTAATTCATGAACTATAGTCGCTCATGAACTATAGCGTTTCAATTCTAAAATTTTAGCAGTTCTATGAACATAGGTTTATGAAACATCCGCCGCTTGCTGTACAACGCGTTTGTGGCACTTCTTTAGACAACGTTCGAATGGTACACCAATTTCTTCAATTTTTTCCTCTGTTAAAACGTATTCTCTTTTACCCTTCTTAGGTTTAGTGTTTAGAATCCCACTGTCCTAACCATACACCTAACACTTGCTTTACCTGGAACTGGAATACCAGGTAATTTCTCCCGAGAATGTCTACACATCTGTCTACATGATTCGGTTTTTATTATGTATTGTACATAAAAATTCTTGGTTCAAGCATGAATTTTCCGATAGGCATTTCAGTGGAACAATCTAATGTAATTCACACACAACACAGATATCTTAAATAAACTTTCTTTTGAGATGCACAGTGCAAACTAGTCTTTACAGCTCGAACAGAAGGTAGAAACTTACACAGTATAATGCAGTTGATAAACGTAGTCTTGAGCGTTACACTCAGCGCTAGTGTACTAGTGGGACATACCGAGGTCACTCTAATGTTAACGAGCTACGTACATAAGATATCTTTGGCCCGGCTATAACTCGAACGATGCTATACATATTATTGGGTGCCTAAAGCATTTAAACCCTTTAAGTTACATAAGTATGAGTATATAATGAGTAATATGTGGAGTAAATAAACACAGGGCATATTTCTTGAGCTAAATTTCAATTCAGATTACCTAGAAACCACATTCTCCTGAAAATGTGAACCTTTTTCCAGAAAATTTGAGGTTACAGTTCTGAAGCATTCTATGCTTATGTATATAAGAATATTAAACAAACTGAATTCGCCTCCTTCAAGTAGCTTCTTAGAAAAAAGGTACAAAAAATATGTTTTGAAAATCTTTACCAATATTTTTGTAGAAGTTAATATTTTTCCAGACCAACTTCGCTAATAACGATCACAAAATTTCACAGACGGTGACGGATACACTGACATTATAAAACGTTTTTACAGTTATCTATCAAGTATACCCACCTATGTACAAATATGCATACTTCCTTGAATCAATGCATGTCCAGATATGGCATAGATCTACCACTCACCTCAGGATTAAGTCAGCCCGATCTAAAGGAACAGGCTTTTCATGCCATATAGCCCAAACGTTCAATGCTACTTTAGGCGCTCTATGAACCAATCGGATTCCCTACCCTTCTATAAACCTTTCAAAAGTTTGAAAGTAAATTATTTCAAGCTTTGGTTGATGTCGCACCAGTTATGAATTTCTATGTTTCGTCTCCATTACAGGTCTTTGTCATCAGGATTATAGTCATCCTGTAAAGTGTTTCACGAAAGGTTAGAAGGGACGGATGGGTGGCACACAAACTTGAACTAATTGCTAGTTTAAGGGCATTAACTGCAGCATGGTCATTAGAATATGGTTAGGTTCTAAGATAAACAACCCACAGGACAGCAGGATAATGTTAGCCCAAAAAATGGTAGTGTATCCACCAGGAGAGGAGAATCTTCTAAAATGTCTCTAGATTCCAGCAACGGCGCTCGCCTTAAACGTCAGGAATACATTTTTAGAAACGCAGGGTCCGAGTTTTTGACTGCGTTCCACTACTTTCATCCAATGCTCTCTGGCAAGAAGTTTATTGAAAGATCTGCGTCTTCATTAAAAAAAATGCCGTATCAGGTTTCCGAACATTCATTTCTTTAATGGTGATTAAAATAAGTGAATGGTCTCTACGGTTGTAAGAATGACAATCTCACAATCATCTAGTTGCATATGCAGTGGTTATCCTCAGCTCTTTGTGGCATTAAGCCCAAGATTCGGAGTCAAGAACCGCCAGTGCACACTGCATGTGTTATTTCCATGCAGACCAATGTTTATGTTTACGTCCGTTAATTAGGCCCCCTGTCAAAGGAAGTAAAATAACTGAGGGACTAAAAAGTATAAAAAATACCATCATCATCATGGAATAAACTTTGTAGCTTGTTTAATTTTCAAGAAAACTGGTCTTCCCACCTCATTCGCTGTCTGCCAACGTTCCTTCTACCCGTTGGTTTATACTTTTGTATTATTTGTGATGTTAGATCTTCATCCATTTACATGATCCTGCCATTTTTTACTGTATTCCATTATTATTTCATTTAAACTCTTGATGCGTGTAAGTATTGCACCATTATGAAGCGCCAGTTTGAAGCAGTAGTGATAGTTATGCCGCGATAATGTGACAAGTTGAAGCAAGACAATGGTCGTCACCTTTCATATCGTATACTTTACCTGCTTCGTCGTTGATTCTGCTGCCGAGATCTCGTAGCTCGTTCTGTTGTCTCGTACGCCAGCTGCTCCAGTGGTAAGCTATGAGATCTTTCTCCCAGAGTATGCGTGGGGTATTGTTAAAGGACAACACCAGTTTAAATTGAATGAGAAATTTAATGTGATCTAACACTTAACAACTGAAGCCATTGTCGACCTTTTGAAGACAAAGAATGCAATTGACTATGAATAATAGTACTCGAAGTTCTAACAACTGAATTATTATACTTTGCTAACTTCTGCAGTATTAAAGTTACGGTGTGAAATAACTGCTTCCGCATTAAAAGGAACTAACAGTATAACTGCCGTGAGTCGCTAAACTCTTATCGGCGAGACCTCTCGCAATAGCCGCGAAATCTTACTCACACAAGCGCGACACTTGGCGCTTAAAGTACCACACGAGCAGTACGTACCGGTGATGGTACCAAAATAACTCTCCGATTTCGATTGTACGAACATTTATTAATTTTAGCTCCGCTTACATATTATTCCCCTTCCAACTTTAATTCTTTCCTAAACCAATACTTAGCCGCTCTGCATACACGGCTCTTACTTTGTAACTGACCCTTTCACTTTTCTCAGAATTCCTTTTGTCTCTCTAATTTACACAATTGACCTATGTGATTGCAAACGTATTGAAGTTATAACTGACTCAATTCTCAGAATCTTTAAGCTAATGCGTTTGCTACTTCGGCAGATATTAATGGTTTTCTCTAACCTAACATTCTAATTACCTTGTCTTTCCGAACAAACATTTCAACCAAGCTTATAACATTATATATTGAATTAATATACGGAAATTATGTATTGTATTTATTTCTTTATCCTACTGCTATTTCTTTATTTAACTATTTATATATTCACATCAATAATTACGGTACCACTCTGACTCCCCAACTCTCCTCTAATATCTCGTTCCTTTGTCTTTATCAAATCTCTATCTTTTTCTGTTGTGAGGCAGTCAGCACCCAACTCTCTCACCGATAGGTGAATGTTTATAAAGTTTCAACATAGCGGATTTATTACAATTTTAAGTTCCTTTTACTGTACCACATATTATTTGGAACTTATTTAATTTATTTTCATATCTATGTTATAAATACATGGGGCACAATGTGTTTAAAATAATTAAAATTCCTTTTTTGTTGGACAATTTTGTTTATACAGATTTTTGCTCTTATCTGGTTTATTCCTACAAATACCATTATTTGTTTTCTCATATGAAATTTGAAGGTTATATTCATTTGAGACAGTATATAACGCATAAAAGCACGTTGTAGGTTGTCTTCTGTAATTTCAGTCAAAATCTTGTCATCACCAAATAGAAGTTTAACAATATTTTGTTCTTTTTACTATAAAATGTGTTTTAAACTTTTCTTGCCCTCGTATAATAGCGTCATTTGTATATATAAATAAAATATATATGTATTAAACAAGGTAGGTGAGAATGGGCACCCTCCTAAGTTAGTCTCCACATACTTCTCTTAATCTGTTGATTTCTCCAATCTAAGTTTCGTGTTTGTGTATATTCTTTCTATTACCTTTATGGGATGTTGAGGAAATCCATTTTTGAGTATTATTCCCCATAGAAGTTTTCGTTTAAGTTTATCAAAAGCTTTTATATAATCGACAAAGGTTATTAGAGTCGGTAAATTATATTTTTTTCGTTTCTCAAGTAATTGTGTTATCGTAAAAATGCAGCCTTTGCAGGAACGACCTTTTCTGCAAACAATACCATTAAGTATTAAAGTAGTTATTTTTAGGAGAAGTTGTATTGTAGTTCCAGTGTTGGGGAGCCAAACTTGATGAAATGACTGCCCCACGTACGGTACAAAGTTTCCGTGGCCTTCGCCCCAAGTTTAAAAAAAATTAACTTTGTAATTTGAATGTTTCTTTAAATATTATGTACATATAATATATATATATATATATATATATATATATATGTTTGCCTCAGCTGCGTCAGTATTAAATTTGTAGAAACATGTATTTCTTAACAGGGTGTGATGCGGCTAAAAAATGTAGGCTTACACAGGTTATAATTCTTTCTTCACTCCTTTTATTAATCATTCACACGATTAAATAAAACTTCCCTGATATAGAGAGCTTGAGATTATTTATTAATTACTTGCACTTTATAACACGTAAACTTTATAATATTCTCATCGTAATGAATTTTCGTCTCACACTGAATAAGTATTAAGCTTCTCGAGGACGCGTCTCGCGTCCAGTTAGGAGCACTGTCTACTAGCAACTGACTTCTACCTCCTGAATTTGCAAATTTCATCTATTTCAAGTCTCTGATTGACTAATCGTACTCCAATAGAATACTTTTATTTAACTTTCAGCCTTTCTAGTTGTTGATTGGCTATTTATAAACTGTTTTAAAAATATTACATTATTGTTTCCAAGAATTACTAGTAGCATTATTAAACATTCTAATTCATTATTGCCACAAGGTTACCTCATTGTTACCTCATTGTTAGCAAGTTACAGCTTCTATTCTCACAGCTCCAACGTTATTAAATTACATAATACATTCACATAACATTATTAAACATATACACAATAATATAAGCATTAATACAGTGACTGTTACATACATTTTTATATTATATTATACATATATTGATTTAAGGCGAGCGTTATTATATTTTATGTCATATAATTAGACTGAAATCATTTAAATGTTGAAATATACTGAGGCAGTATTTTTATCTCTATGGTACATCACGTAATTCTACCTATGTTGTTAACAGTTGTTGTTGTACTAGCTCTTTGATTTGCTTTGGCATGTGTGCAGCGTTTGTCCACAAAAATACGTCGAAATAGGTAGTGTGCAGTAAGGATGATATTACAAATTTTATCTATATTTCCTATTAAGATTTTCTATAACTAAAATGAACACGTCATTGTAATGAAGGCAAAGCAAATGTTTAAAGTTTATGTGCCTGAAGTTGTTGAGAGAAAGGCAACACCGTCTTGGAGTCTATACAGAGAAGTTATACTTGCTGTAGGGTATTCCTAAACAGGTTTATCGTTGCAGTGAGAGCAACCCCGGAGTGCGTCATTAGATTTGCCATCTTAAACTAAACTCAATTATACACAGATTATGTACCAGAGAGACGGGAAGGGTAAAGGGAACTTAGTTAAAGAATGCGCTCCGTAGGGATATCCCTTTAACTAACTAGGCTTATCTTACTTTTATTATTTTAAGAAAAGATGTCTCTAAATACAAGTTTATTGCTTTGCCTGGACTTACGTGTTTCTTGCTTTCTTCCTGTAACTAAGTACACTGCCGTGCATAAAAAGTGGCGCATTCCCCTAGATTGCTATAGTGTTTTTCTACACGTAAGGTTTCCACCTTCAGGTAACCAACTTTTGACTCCACCCAGCCAGTATCAGTTTTCTATGTGAGCTAGCCTGAAGAACAACACACGAACATACAAACTAACTAATGATCGATGTTTGTAATCTATGTGGAATGAAGGTGTGGTTCGGATGCCACTTCTGTTAAAAATTTCACTACGATTGTTACACAAGAAAAGGCTGAAACAATTACAGTATAATTCTGGGGTGAAGAATTATTTGCATGTGTGTTACACTGAACTACAGCTACCGACATATAATCATGAGAGCTTTCATCAGCGGCATCGAGATGAAGGTTAAGTTTGAAAGGGGATATACTATACACATATAAGAATTGTACATTTGAAAGGGGATATACCATACATATAAAAGAATTGTACAGTAATAATATAGTTTACCAAGAAACATGTTAAAATATTTGTACAGAGCTAATTGTAAGAAACGGGCGAGCTAGCAAAATTCCAGGTAAAACGTAATTCGAAGTAGAGCACACCTTTCACCAAGCCAACAAACAGGGAACCGGTAACGATACGGAGAAATAGAAAGAGACAGATAGAGAAAAGAAAGAGACGGAGATATTGAACCAGCTTCACAACGCGCCAGGGTGACGCGTATGCTCACGAATTTGGAGCAACATATTCTCATACATGTTAAGGTAACGCGGTCTGAGGACCAATGAGAAACGTCGTTACTTTTAAACGCAGAGGTCAGCGTCACTAGGCTCAGGTATATAAGGGCAGACAAGGCCCCAGAGCCCACTCTCTCTCTTATCTTCTAGAAATTCCGTCGGTACGAAGTGCTACGCTCTTAACGACAGATGCACGTGTGTGCACAAGGGAGGGAATGCGCGTGCAGATAGTTAGGCTCCTGACTTATTTAAAGTGGTGGGATTAGAATAATGGGAAAAGCTGGCCGCCCATAAATATTTAAATTGTTAATAAGTTACTGATTAAGGGAAATGCAGTTTATTTTTAATTTGCCTCACCCACAATAACCTGAGAACCAAAAGTTAGATAGCCAAGGAACAACACTGCAGCAGATAGCATTAAACCAAGGACCGACGATTTCCCGCTACAAGTTATTGTCGATACTAAACGGCAATAAGAAAACGGTAATGTAGCATGAAAATATAAGGTTTAAGTTGTAATGTTACCCTTCGGTAGTTCGGTCATACTTTGGGGGAGGTAAAGTACCCTGCCAATCGATGGACTAGAATTATGCAAGAAAAACGGAGGTGATCTCGCTGGTCGGGGCGGAGTTACATTTTGTCAGTACCAACATAAACAGCTCCATTCCATTATGGGGCACATTTTATGCACGCCAGCATACATGTATGTAAGAAGTGAAGTTATTTGATATGTTTTAGCAGCAGAACTTAGGGCCTTAAATTAAAGTTTTGCACAGTGCTGGATGGCATCAATAACTCGCTGTGAGAGCAAGAAGCATTCTATGACAATTTCGTTTACGAGCATGCATTCACACAAATCAATATGTTTTAGTATACTCCTTTTGTTCAATGCGCATATAAACTGAACAGAAGTAATTATTTGTACGGTGTTATTTAAAAGTCCAGAACGCATTTTTTTTATGTAGTCGATCGGGACTCAAATGGCGATTTCAGAATTTACTTTTCCTTCCCACCTGATTTCGATTACAGTGTCTGAAAGAGAATAAATAAAAGAGTTTCTCACTCTTAATTCATGTTCGCAATTCTGCATGGTTCTGGAATACAACAGAAAACATAAAATAGGGAGACATACTTGATGGATTCCATGCAACGATGATGGAAAGCTTAACAGGAAATGATTTATTATTTTTGTTACTCAGGGAACAGAGAATAAATATCTTACAAATATCATGCATGGACAAGGTACCATAAAACCTAAGTGCGAAAATATGTAAATAATTCCTTGAATAACTGAACAAATAAATACAACTTTATGGCACAAACTAAAGCATTTGAAAGCACACCATAATACAGGGAAATAAGTCTTGTCAACATGCGTTCGTTAATGGATCATTTTTACTTTCTCTACCACTTATAGTAGGTAGAGAAGTTAGTGCATTCCACCAAAAATTTGATACCGAGATTTCACCTGAAATCTCGGTATCGGTTCCAAATTCAAATAAAACAATTTTGGAAAAAGGTCCATGTGTATGTCTGTATGTGTCTGTCTCTCTGTGAACAGCACAATTCAAAAACGAAAAGTACGATAAATACCAAACTTGGTATTTAGATTCAGTTAACTCCAAAGATGTGATACGAAGATTTTAAAGAAAATATCCTGCCCCAAGCAACACTTTGCATGTAACAGTTTTCAATTTTCAATTTTTTTTGAAAAACGGCTCTAGCGACTTTGATAAAAATGCCATATATTAAAGATATGTACCTGTCAAATAAAATGTGTATTTTGAATTTTCTGTCAGTAGAGTTCTCTTTATTGGGAGGACATTTTGTATAATCTTGTATAACTGGTAAATGTTAAGCGATAGACAAAACGTACTACATAAAAAATGTAGATCGCTTTAAAACAAACGATTTATTTCAAATAATCGTATTGTGACAACGACCATTTCTGAGATATCCGTTATTAATAGGTCCAATTGTTGAGTACTTATTATAAGAATGAGTATTCTTTTAAATTCCTGTCAATTTTCAGTTGTTTCTCGTGATGTCATGGAAAGAGTATGAAATTTTAGGCCAGCGTATGGCGTTCAGTTCTAAGATATTTGACTAACACTATTCGCTTTGTATCTATAACGAAATGTGTAATTGTTATATTTCTGCAAAGGTTTATCTCGATTAAAATGAGTCATCCTCCGTGGTGTAGTGGTTACCATGCTAGCCTCTGGTTCCCGAGGTCGCGGGTACAAACCTGGCGAAGGGCGATGAATTTTTTCGGGTGTAAAAATCCTTAGCAAGGCATCCTTCGGAATGGAAGTAAAGCCGGTGGTCCCGTGTCGTAGATTTACGGCACGTAAAAGAACCTCAAGCCTAATAAAGAGGCCTCTGAGCAAAATTACCGGTATTTCACGTCCAATATAGAATGGGACGCTAACAACCACTACAGTTAAAGAGCGTCCATAAATAAAACTCAATTTAATTTTTCAATTAAAATGAAGTAGACAGAAACATAAGCTTTCGTAAGAATTATTTTATAGCAGTAATAAACGATAGAGGGTAGAGAAAGTCCTGTTAATGTAACACATCAGATTTTTGAGATAGTTGTAAATGTATGTATGACCGGCAAGTAAATGAACTGTTTATTCTGTGTATATTTCTGCGTCAGCACTAGAAGCGGCCCCAAGTTTGCTCTATGTTTATAAAATCGAACGTTTTCGAAAGAATGTAGTTGTAATCTAATCGCACATTAAATACATAATGTACATATACGGTAAACGTCCAAGAAGCTATGTCAAACACATCACTTGTGCCTTTTGGGGGGATAGTGACGGGAATAGGTAGGTTAAGTTTAGGAGAGGAATTGACAGAAGAAGTGAGGAAAGGTGCTGGGGTTCCGCTGAGCAACCCCGTTAGTGAGGAAGGTAACTGCCAGCTTATTGCGCTGACAACCGGTGAAGGAAATTTCCGGGTGACAGCCATGACGTGCCAGGAACCAGACTGCCCCCCGGAGTGGATCGGGATTGGATAGGGATACTTGTAAGCTTTATTGAAAATGTTTGAGATGACTTGTGCGCCCCTCGAGAGGTGCGTTTAGTTTTGTTGCTGGTATCTGCATCCATACGTCCAGTGAAAAACCTTTAAGTGGAAGAAGAGTATACGGAACTCTATGCCCATTTGTTCCAAGCAGTGAGGTCGGTGGCACAATATCAATATGCACACAAATAATGAGGCTCTTCTGCAGATCCACGTATTTGAGGATTTTTTCTTCTGTTATGTCTTTTCAACCGCTTCAATTGTATAGGATAATTTCTAATGAATGTCGTGTATCCAAGTGAAGAGTGTCTTGTAAACTATGTTTATTTCAGCGAGACCGAACAACTTATTGCCTCTTACTATTTTAGAAAAAGATATTATTTCTTCCAGTACCTCAAAATAATTACTACTGTACCTTTTCTTTAACAACGGATTAACTTTCTCCGTAGCTCCTGTCCGATTTTAACATTTAACATGCAATCAATTAATCTATGACTTTGTTGCCTTCGAAGATAGGATCGCTTGCATCAAGGAGTGTTTATTGGTGGTATTTTCGCTAATTAACCTGCCAAGCCGTATTGAGCAACGATATAGAAGAATCCACATCAACTATTTGAATGTAAAAATCTGATGTGTTACACTCACATAACTTTCTCTACTTTCGTACAAACTATTTTTACAAATACTTATTCTCCATATACTTCATGTTAATCGAGATATCGAGATGTTAATCTTATTGCTAATTTTCTTGTAGATGCAAGGAGAATATGGTAGGCTTTAAGCGATAGTCAAATATTTTAAGAGCTGGTTGCTATGTGGAGCATTCCATTCTCTTTGTATAACCAGGACAAAAAATGAATAACGAATTCCCATTTGAGAAAAAGTATAAGCATTGGAAAATTTAAGGGAATAACAAGCAATATCTCGAAAATGGTTTACTCAACAAACAAAATGTATATGAGATAAATTGTGTACTTCAGCGCGATCTACATTTTTTGTGACGTAAAATTTTGTCTATCTCTTATGGTTTATGGTTTATACAAAAGTCGTTCACAATGATGAATACTTTTGGAGACATTCCCAGAAAATTCAAGATAAACATTTCATTTGTCATGAAAATATCTTAAACATATGATATAATAAAAATCCTTAGCCATTTTTGAGAATGTTAAAATTTTCGAAAAATGTTCCATGCAAAGGGTAATCTTGGGTGGGGGGATTTTCTTGAAAACCTTCGTGTCGCATCTCTGAAAGTTACTGAATCTTAATACCAAGTTTGGTGTTTATCCGACTGTTCGTTTCTGAGTTATGCTGTTCACAGACACACACACACGGACATGTTTCCAATAATGCTTTTTTTGGATTCAGGGGGTCTCAAAACATGTATTTCCGGTGAAATCTCGGTATCGAATTTTTGGGTGGAATACAATACTTCCCCTACTTACTATACGTAGTAGAGAAAGTAAAAACTGCTATTGTTTATTTAGCGTATCCTTGTTTCTTGAGTCTCTGAAGATTGGTATATGTTTCCCTACAATATTACGCCAGCGTTCAATAAAGCCATGGAGAGCTTTTGTACTGGAAAGTACAAAGTACTTGAATCTTTAGTATGAGCTTGATTCACTTACAAGTTTTGTTCGTTCCTGTTGTGTATAACCACTCTCTGGGTGCCCTATCGTTCTTAGGTTGACATCCCCGGTTGATGGTAAAAATAGTTGTCTCCCGCGGTGAAAAAATTCGTAATGCTTAAAAATCCACAAGGTATAGTGATGAAACGAAGAAACTCATTCTCAGGGTACTGAAAAATTCCAGCTTACGTTCCGAACAAGTTTGTTTCTACTTATATTAAGAGTATAATGGAATGTTCTACAAGCACAGAAAAAGATGAATCTTACACATTTTCTCATTACAGTGATTGTTCCAACAAGTAACACACCTCTCATTTGGATTGCACAGCACTTCTTCTCATAAATTTTAACACTTTCAACCGCACAACGCTGTTCGCTCAAAACTTCAACGTTCCTATATAATATCACTTTAGGACAAAATCATTTCATTGGAGAAACACACCACCTCAGCCAGCTACGGACAACCGAAATAAATTTCAATTTTAAACGAGTACAGTGTACCTTATCTGTTTATATAATGAAAGCAATAACTCTCTGAAAAACGTGGACATATGAGGGAGTTTCTCAACATGATTCACTAATAGTTCCGATTCATTATCTGCACGACCGTTGGTACTCGGTGGTAATAGATAAAAAGCTTTGTTTCATTATGGCCATGTGCTTAACCATAAACAATTTTAATGAATAATAATTTTCCATCCCTTCTCCCATAATTAAAATTACAAAGAAGCACCCTCGCCCACTTTTGTTTCCCTTCCGCGCTGTAACATTTTAAATAACTTTTCACTGCATGGTGCCTTGGAGAGAAAAATTTGGGAGACTGCCTTCGTTACAGAATTCTCTTTGTTTTCGAAATGTGGTCATTAATTACTTTAGTCTCGCTTGCAAATAGGGAAGCGGGAGCTGCCGTTCTTATGAATTCACTTAGCAGGTGCCCTTACAAATCAATGTGGGGGTCCACCAGCATAAGGGAGAAAACTACAAGATAAGCTTTGCGCAGAGGACTAAAGACGAGTAAGGAAGACGCTTTCACTGATAACTACTGGAGATAAGGGAGGCAAGAGAAAGAGGGTTAAGACATGTACAGGAACGTAAAATTGAAATAATTAGCATCCTGTTCTTTCAACTAGATTGCACTTATTTCAATAGAAAGTCTCTTTCCTTGACGTCTAGCTCTAGAGTTCTGCTTTTACAAATAGTTCGTCATACTATGTAAGGTAATGAGGTCGGTAGCCGTGAAAGGAAAAAGGCTGTTGAACTAAACCCCAACATTATTCTTTGTATTCCCTCTCTAGCCAGTATAAGGAAAGAGAGCCGCTGCTTTTATTGCACAGGTCAATTCTTTGTGTCACTAAAGGGGAAAAGTTACTTAAATGTCGCCACTGTTTTATTTACGCAACTTAATTGGTATTAAGGTAAACATCAACCATTTCGTTACTGAATAGTTCCAAATAAAAATCAGTCATTCCACTTGATACGGATATCCAATTTTGATGTGATATATTTCTTTACAAATGTGCCTATTTTGCTTCCTTTTGAGTGAGTATATGAGAATAAAGCGCTTTACTTCACTATGCTATTATGGGTATTACCTAACGCCTTTGGATGTTCCTGAAGACTATGACTGGATAAAAGAACAGTTCATGTTTCCTATGTGAGAATTTTTGGAGCATTCAACACTTCTAAAGTGTTTCCAGGAAGAGGCCGTTATGGGAATAGGTTAAGAATTAGGTTTTCTCCAGCACTATAAACGAAGTATTATATTATCCCAAAACCCCATTACTGAAATTTCATCCTAAATTTCATATATCCGAGGCGATTTATTTTGTATCTGTACACTCCATAAATTTGCTTGTGTTAGTATTGAAATAACGTAAGAGCTTTTCAAATTGGCATAACGTATCAATGCTCTTCGTATTTTACATATCTATGGCCATTCATACCTTCTTCAGCAAGAAAGAAAAACTTTTTCTGATCTAAAACTCAACACCATTTCTGTGGGGTTGTATGAAATTCCATAGTTTAATATTTCAGCCCACAATATGGAGGGTTCACGATCTGTGGTAACAATATCAGTCGAGCACTATTGCTCCGCTCTGAAGTATGTGGAACCGAATGAAAGTTCAGCAGTATGAGTGTCATGCTCTTGCTGCATCAAATGGCGTCAAAAATACAACCATTCTGATAAAGGTACATTATTGCCCTTTCCAATGCAAAATAATTGTATTCTATGATTATTAAGCAGTGCAAGAGGCATTGGTTTACCATATTCACCATGTGCACTCAACAAAGAAAGATAAAGTCATATCAGGACTTATTCCAAAGGGCAAGAAACAGGTAAATCCACGACCGGCCACCAGTCGCATCCTGGAGATAATTTGGAAAGTGAAGGCCCTTGATTCTGGATCAAATCCTGCAACTCAGAGGGCCATTGCACTGTAATTAGGTATCTTTTACTACTGTGAACACCATAATCAACCTGGATTTAATCTAGAAAGAAGTGCCATAATAGCCGGGGATATAAGCTTTGCCTAAACACATTGCAGTACATGCCACTGACAGCAGAAAGCTGTATGAACGATACCTGCCTGGTGAAAAGTGGTTGTTTGTTATTTTTAGATGAGGCATATATTTATTTAAATGACTGCAACAAACCCTGGAATATGTATTACCGACCAAGGGGAGATAACATTGAAAGTCGGTAGAAGGAAACTAACGAAGCTTTCCCCAGTGGTTTCATGGCAATAGCAAGGTACAGTTACAATGGCGAATTAACCACTCGTTGTGTGCATAAAAATGTGAAAACCAACTCGGTATATTTATAAGACTAGCGTCCTGATAGCAATTTTCCGTACTGAAATCCCTGCTCTCTATGATGCAGCTGCAAATAAAGTCTGGTTGCATCAGGATAAGGCAACAAGCCATACGTCTGCTTCAACCTACATATTTTTGGAGAACATAGGGAGAGAAATGGGAATACATTCCATACCTTTCAGCGACATCTGATACATCGCTGATGGACTTTTGTGTTACGAAAAGAGCCCTTGGAAGCAGACGGCCGCGAACTTTGGATGGTCTCTGGAAAGCTACTAGGAGGAATGGAATAAATTGGACATCCCTATATTTCGTAGCAATTTGCTCCAGTGGAAGCTGTGCTGCAGATTGATAGCTTAAGCTAAAGGCTCCCAGATAGAACATCACTGCTGGTTTTTCATAAGGTAAGTTTGTTACCACAGATTTCGAACAACCCTCTGCATTGCATGCAAATTTTATTCTTGGTGTCCCACTTTCCTTGAACTGCTTTCTATATTTTTCCAATGTATGTTCTTAAGTGGAGAAAGAATATAAAACTGTAATTTTAAGACTCTTTTCAATATAGCTTACAAAAGCAATGCACAACATAATCAAAATGGAGTTCCACGAAACAGAATATCCACGAAATAATGTCAGTTTTTCTTGTGATGCAAGGATATATTATTTTCATTACATTTTAGTACAGTGATTCATTGATCGAAGAGGCTTTGTAACTAAATGATTAAACTCCAATGTAACTTGTTGAGTGCAAGTGGTTGGTTATTAATTGTAATGAAAGTGAAAGCTGTTATAGTAGGACGTGTTTTACAAATATCTGGCTCCTTCCTGATTTCTGCGCCACTTGGAAATATCCTTGGCACCGTGTCCTTCTGCGGAGTATCCCAGACTAATGATCTCATGGATTCCCACAGAATGAAACCCAATAGCATTATATCTAGGAACTTCGTCGGTCTAAGTGTAGGTAAACTAAAGCCAGCATTTTTAGGTTTAGGCATAAACAATGCATCTTCATAGGCTTGTTCATTATATCTAAATACTCCTCCTCTGGAATATTCTATGGAATCATAAATAAACCAACAGATTAATTAAGCGATCGCTGCCATATATTGCCGCCTCTCAACAGTTCTCTCACATATCAATCACAAGTCATTAGGCAAACTAACTAAGCAGTTAGCAACTCAATTAGCGGATCGTCTTGGCATTAGTCATTTTAATCACTATTAAGAAAAGGCATGATTCAACAGACTTAGTAACACATAAACGATAAAGTAAGAGATAAATTTTAATACGTTTACTTAAAACAAATACGTTTTGTTTTCCAGAATTGTAAGAGTTTAAGGGCATATGTGTCCCCCAGTTTTTCCATGAAGACAGTCTTGATGTTACTATAAACATAATATTGCTCTGACCAATATCATTTGTTTATAGTGAGGTAAAATGGACGGAGCTGGGCCAGGGGCAAGCTGCTATGGGTAAAGAGGCCGAGAAATCGGGTGGAAGTAGGTGAAGGGAGTAATCTGTAACAGCTGTCAGTTATTTTGGCTCACGATTGCTGATTTAAGATTACTACTATGTCTAGCTTGGTGTAGACCAGTATCACAATGGATAATTCAAGATGGTGCCACGTATAATCTAAGACGGTAAACGTGAGTGAGGTAGGAAGAGGTGAACACCAATATGCAAGTTGATGCAATTTATAGGGAAGGAGGTAGACGTAGGAGAGCATAAGCTAGCGGGCATTTGCGGGTTAAAGGTAGAACTAAGCTAATACACCATATAGGTAGACTGGTATTCGGCACATATGCTGTACCAATCAGCAAGGTTAAAAGATATAACCACTAACATCACAGCAACGTTTTTAGCCTTTTCTTAGAGATACAACTAGTAGCACACCACCCTATGCGGGGAAGGGGCCAGGACCGACTCTCCCCCTTTAGACTACCATAGCACAAAATTGATTACCCACAATGATCCTAGCCAATCAACCTAGACATAGCACCCATCCTACATCATTAATCGTGAGTCAAAAGTTTGGCACCTATTTCGGATTACCTTGTCATCTGCCTCCACCTCTTCTCTCAGCCTCCTCACCCTAGATTGCGCATGCTGGCCATTTTTTCCTAATTGCCCGTTGGCATAACTCAGCCTCGCCACCATAGATTGCCCATGGCGACCATATTGTCCATTTGACCCTAGACCAGCTCAGTCTCCTCACCAAAGATTGCTCAAGGCGACAATTTTATCCATTTGTCTGTGGCCCAACTCGGCCTCTTCACCCTCGATTGCGTATGCCCCTGTAGCCCAACTCAGCCTACACACTAAATTGCTCATGGCGACCGTCTTACCCATTTGCCTGTAGCACAGCTCAGCCTCCTCACCCCGGTTGCCATCTACCTACAACCCAGCTCACCTCTAGACCCTAAATCGCTCATGGCGGCCATCTTAATTATTTACATTAGCAAAGCTCAGCCTCCACACCTCGATTGCGCATGTGTCTATGACCCAGCTCACCTCCATCACCTCCACACCCCAGAATTCTCATGGCGACCATCTTAACCATTCGCCTGTAGCCCAGCTCAGCCTCCACACTCTAAATTGCTCATGTCGACAATCTTATCCATCTGTCTGTAGCCCAACTCGGCCTCCTCACCACGATTGCGTATGTCCCTGTAGCCCAGCTCAGCCTATATACACTAGATGTGGCGACCATCTTATCCATTTGTCTGTAGCCCAACTCGGTCTCTTCATCCTCGATTGCGTATGTCCCTGTAGCCTAGCTCAGCCTACACACACTATATTGCTCATGGCGACCATCTTACCCATTTGTCTGTAGCCCAAATCGGCCTCTTCACCCTCGATTGCGTATCCCTCCAGCCCAGCTCAGCCTACACGCAGTAGATTACTCATGGCGACCATCTTACCCATTTGTCTGTAGCCCAGCTCAGCCTCCTCACCGCGATTGCGTATGTTCCTGTAGCCCAGCACAGCCTACACACACACACACACACTAGATTGCTCACTGCGACCATATTACCCATTTGCCTGTAGCCCAGCTCAGCCTCCTCACCCCGATTGCGCATGTGCCAACAACCCAGCTCACCTCCATCACCTCTACACTCTAGATTGCTCATGGCGTCCATTTTAACTATTTGCATGTAGCCCAGCTCATCCTCCACCCTCGATTGCGCATGTGCCTATAACCCAACTCACCTCCACACCCTAGATTGCTCATGGCGACCATCTTGACCATTTGCTGTAGCCCAGCTGAGCCTCCACCCTCGATTGCGCATGTGCCTATAACCCAACTCACCTCCACACTCTAGATTGCTCATGACGACCATCTTGACCATTTGCTGTAGCCCAGCTGAGCCTCCACCCTCGATTGCGCATGCGCCTATAACCCAACTCACCTCCACACCCTAGATTGCTCATGGCGACCATCTTGACCATTTGCTGTAACCCAGCTGAGCCTCCACACTCTAGATTGCTCATGGCGACTATCTTGACCTTTTTTCTGTTGCCCAGTTCAGCCTCCTCACCCTCGATTGCGCATTTGCCTGTACCCCAGTTCAGCCTCATCCTCAATTCCGCATGATGTCCATTTTACCCATTTGCCCCTGGTTCAGCTCAGCCTAACCACTCTAGTTTACGCATGGTGGCCATTTTGCTCAATTGCCTATAGCCCAGCTCAGCCTTCTCAACCTAGATTGCGCATGATAACCATCTTGCCTATTTGCCTGTAATCCAGCTCAGCTTCCTGACCCTCCTCACCCTAGATTGCACTTGGTAGTCATTTTGCCGAATTGCCCCAGGATCAGCTCAGCCTCCCCACCCCAAATTGCGCATGGCAGCCATCTTGCCCAATTGCCTGTAGCCCAGCTCAGCCTCCCCACCCCAGACTACGTGCGGCGGTTATATTGCCTATTTGTCTGTGACACTGCTCCGTCCGTATTACCCTACGTAATGGTAATGTTTTTAAAATTATTTATTATTACCCTCATAGAAAAAATGTAGCTTCTTTCTTAATAGGATTCAGAAAATGCAAATGGTAATTAACTTTGGGGAAACAGTCAAAAATCAACTGTGCCAATGTATGAAAAAACCTGGAAATGTGCAAAATTGCTTTTAACTTCAGTTACAAGCAACGGAAGAAAACTATTCACAACTGAGACCAACAAAATAGTACATAAGTACATAAGTACATAAGTACAATAGTACATAGTACATAAGTACCCCAACAAAGACGCGTTCAAACAAGGGCTTATTTCAAAAACACGTTAATGAAACTTAAGCTGCAGCACTTTTTTAGATTACTAAAAACCTAACCGCTCAAAAGCCAAAAGACATTTTAAAAATCAGAAGCTATTTTTAAAGTGCATTCCTCTACGTAAGGTAAATTTACATATATCCCTTATATTTTAGTATTCATATAAAAGTGACTCTCCTATCCACGTTGCATTATGCATGATATATTGTTGCCTAGGAATACTTCTAAATGTAGCAGCAATACATATTCACGTGCAACAAGCGGAAAAAAATTGAAATATTTAGCGTGGTAACAAGGTCTTGAAAAAAAAGAAAATAGAAAAATCCTACACGCTCATGTACGCCCGTCAAATGACGTACTTAGCAAAATATACACATGCAAATTGCAATATTTCAAAAAAGGTTAACTTTGCAAAAAAATAAAGTATAAATTTATTTTAATGAGGATGCATTTCCTTGTAGGTTTTTGTTCCTCTTTTATGATTTTTCAGCAGTACAAAATTACATAACATTGAATACACTGTGAAGAGCACTTCATATATATATTTCACATAATTAAATCTGTCAGTGCAATTTGTAAGAAATTAACAAAATTCTTTTCCATGTAGCACCTCAGAATAATGTGTGTCCTAAAGGTAACCGAAAAAAATAAATAATTTAAGTTATTAAGAGCGCATATTGTTGAAAATCTTCGCCTGACATTCTTAAATAGCAACTTGCTCAACTGTGAATTTGGTATTTTTCCGATTTTTCATTTTTATTTATGCTGTTCTCTCTCTTTCTCACACACATGGGCCGATTTTACAACTACCTTCCTTGGTCAGTTTATTATTGGTGAAATATCGAGTTTTAGGTGGATGAAATACCTACTTCCTCTACGTTCTATAGACAGTGGTAGAGAAAGAAAAAGGCTGCTGCATAAACCTCAGCTCCAGAATCTTAATATACAAATTCATAATTAGAACAATTAAACGTCACAAATATATAGATTTTCACCCCAAATGGAATCAGGTGTAACGACATTCTTATGTTCAATGAATAAAACTGACAGACAATGACAATGTGTCCTATTGACTTATGAAGCTAAAATACCCAATTTTGTCAACTTATATAAGTTTCATTGAATGAGAATCTGAAGATTATTATGAGTGGATCATTAGTGCGTAAAGTTTTGTCTGCATAGACGCTCAATAATGTGATTCGGGACTGTTTCCGTGGTCCAGTGGTCGGGAACTGGCTTCTCCTCCGGAGGTCGGCGCCTGCGGTTGGTTATTTTCTTTAATTATTATTATTATTTCCTACCCTCCAATGAATCTGGAGTTGTGGGTGTGAGAGAAAATGGGCGTGCGAAAATAAGTTAAAAACAAGAAAACCTACAGTAACTTAGCCTTAAGTTTCAAAGGGTTAAACCACCATGAAAATGTTCAGTTAAAGCCCCCGATAAGACCATAGTAGTTAAAGGAGTCTATAGAAATGAACAAACAAACATGATTCGATATAGTCTTTATTTCGAGTTAATATATGGCAGCCTCATTTAATTCTTGTTGATAGGTTTACATAAACAATGAATTGACACTATATCAGTGCATCACGCAGCTAAAATATAAGCAATATTCGTTAAAAGATATAAAATAAAATATTACACTTAAGCACTCCGCCAGCACTAGATATTCGGGTTAACCTGTTGCACTTAAAGAGGTTACGACATCATATAACTATGCAGAACAACCACTAGCTATTGAGAACCAGGGCTTAAATTTCTACTTGCTAGCTGTGGAAGGAAGTATTCTATTCATTGGGGTTTCGTGAAATGGTCTTGGACTTTTAAGGGCAAGTTATCTCCGTAATCCCTATTATCCCTTTCCTTAATTAAGTCTTCTCAGTTATCCTCGATCCTGGGTCTAATGGCTATCCGATATGAAGGACGCCTAGCGGGTAACTTGAATATTAGCGTTTCAGGGCGCCCACCGAGCCAGCGAAGCGATTCATAGATATCGATTACATTGCTGAATTGTAACTCAGCAATGAAGCCGTTTTACCGAGATTGGCTTCATGTGCATAGTTAATTGTGATTATTAATAATGTAATTCAGATCTACTTTAAGAAACTATTGAATTACTAAAGGAACCACATGGGTCACCCGTTATTTTTTATATACTTATTAAAGAAAAATTCATCCGGCAACGGTATAAAGGAAAAACGTATTTTTTTTAATACTAGTTCGACCCTTGCAATTCTGAAAAAGGATACAAACGTTCCAAAATAATAGTAAACTGCGTTTATGAATATTTCATGATTACGCACAAGGTTACCAGCAAACTTTTTGCACACTGTTCATTGCCTGACTCAGGTTCTTTCGGATCAAACCGTGACTCTTTCTTCCGTTCCAAGAGTATTGAAGAACGACCTTCTTTCAGCAAAGTAACTAAAAGTTTTGGTTCCATGTTGATTATACTGGACCTTCATGCGGTTCTTTGTATGTGCGATATAATTAAATAAGGCATAAGAATCCCCTTTTGGAACTTGGAAGAACTAAAGCACGACTATCCCAAGATCTCGCCCCTAGTTATACATGTGTAACTGTTATGGTAACGCAACGGAGTACGACCAGAGCGTTACTTTTGGAACCGGTTATAAAGCTATACAATCGCGAAAGTATAAAGTTATAGGTTGTTACTTTGAAAGTTACAATGCACCTATGATTATTTATGGGAACGCTTCTATTCTCGCAGCCATTCCAAGCAATTTTTTTCTTCTACCTCTAGTATACTAATATATGTGCATCTAGTAGACATTTAAATATATCTGTTGATTTTATTTAATCTAAATTTATGAAACGTGAACCTGATAGCTTAAGAGAGCAACATATTTCAAATGTGGATTCGTATTAAGGAATAGTTTTTTATTTAACGGGAAGAGAATGCAAATTATTTCAGCTTAATAAATCCAAAAGTTTTTGTAAAAAATTAAAAAGAAAACTACAGCACATGTAATTCAAGTAAAATAATTTTCAATCGGCATTTAATCCGTTAATTTTATGTGGCTACTAATTTTCGGAAGAGCTAGGCACTTGTTTTCTTCGAATTTATATAGAAATTGTAGAAAGATTGGTTTCTACGGGCTTGTGGGCTATGGTCTACTGGAACAACTAGTTTTTTCCAGAAGTTTCGAGGAGGAACTAGCTCCACCCCGCACTCTACAGGTTCCAAAACAGTCGTCGCCGGTTCCCAGGAGATCACTTCGAAAATGCCACTGAAGATGTTCGTCGCAGCTACGAATGAAACGTCTAGGAAGAGTAGTTGTTCCAGTAGACCATGGCCCACGAGCCCGGAAACGAATCTTCCTACTATTGACACCGACCGAGAAAGCCTTCGCTGTTTAATTATAAAGAAATTGGCGAGCAAAATGAAGTAATGATTAGAATTAAAACCTACTGATTAAAATACAAAGGAAAACAAATGGAAATCATTTCTGACGAACAAATATTTAAAGAAAACATCTATTGCACCACGGATATTAACACCTGTATAAAATATGAAGCAAAAGGTCAATACGGACCGTTATGTTCATTTGAACAGTTTAAAGCATACACATGCATTCTTGAGATACGCACATTCAATTAGATCCTGCAGTGTTCACAGGCGTTAGTGGATTGTTTCCTCATCCACGGCGAACATGACTGGTTAAGCAAAGCAAAATCTCGGTCAGAACCTTTGAAATTATTTTTTCCACAAGTAAATTATATTTATCTCCAACATTCTTGCCAATTGTGATGCTTCAGCAGCTTTTAGTTTGCGTATATGTTGCAGTTTGGATTTGCTTCCTTCTTCCAACTTCCACATCTGTTGTTGAAGCATTTATGAATTGGCCTTGTAAACTGTGTCTTCGTTTTCTTTATAGTCTCTGCGTTACCATCCATATATAAATTCCGAAAAAAAAGTTTTTGCACTAGTTTCTAGTATTAATTATTATCTTCCTTTGATTATAATCAACTTAAATACATAATATTTCTATTTGCATTTAACATCATAGTATAGATTGAAGTCTACATGTATCATTGTTAGATACAATTTGATGTTTTAACCACTGATTGCAATTGGAGCATTAAAAGGTGCAATACGCGAATATAGAATACAGAAGGCAAACATAAAGTACATTCAGGATGTTCCATTTGCTGTAAAAGTAATAAAATTAGCAAAAGTTTGCTGTAAACGGATAACTCACTGAAAAGTCACAACTTGTGTAGTCTGGTCCTCAGGCACCACATAAAATGTCTAAATCTACCCTTTATTGCGTTTAATATGCATTCTTTATGTTAGTAACTATGGCTGTTTCACGAATAAAATAATTAAATAATGCCGCTAGTATTATAAAAGGTAATTTCAACATATAGCCGTGTATTTTACTATTAATACCAACCACTGAGTTATTAAACTAGACACAGCCTAGCCTTATAACCTAAATAAAAGACGAAATTAACAAAAAAATGCAAACCCTCTGGAAGAACATTTCTTTTTAAACCAAAATTAATTAAACGTATGACGCTTGACTAGATCTTAAAGCTGCCATTTTGTGTTGAATATCTTGCAGTGACGGAGGAGATATAGCTGTCAAATAACGATTATCACTTCCTCTGGATTCGATAAGTAACCAAGCCGCAGTTGCTTGATAACCAAAACGTTTTTGATTGTCATTCGTCCATGTACTGCTTACGTTATATGAGTGGAATAGTGTGCAAAACCAACTTGGATACTCATTTTGTTACTTTAACGGCAAGTTATTTGCTGACTGGTGTTATGAAGTTCACTATTTCATCGCCATTCAAAATATTCAGTGCAACTGCTTCACGCCAACTATAACAGTCATGTTTTGTTAGCTTGCATGTCCAGGTATAGGGCTACATTGTAGCTCAGTTTTTTTTCGAGTGGAGGAGAAAATGATTTAATCACTAACCCCAGCCCCGATGGGAGTCGGGATTGAAAGTGTGGGACTCACCAACAGCCGGCATACCTACTAAAAACTCCTCCACCGGATGGAAAAATGGAAGAAGGAAAAGTAGAATTAAACGTAGTTTTGTGCGGTCCCGCATAGCACCCCGTTAGTATGTGAAGGCTGTTGGCTGCCGCCCTATGGGCGGGAGCGGGTAAAGGTAGTTACTAGGTTGCAGCCATGAAACCTGACTGTAACACTAGTGGGAATGACGAGGGTTTGGAAGAGAATGGACTTTAGGAATGAGGATAGTACTGACGATGCTGCTGCTGTTGCTGGTTGAACTCCTTGCATTGCTGCAACAAGTTCGCGACCACTCTCCAGGTTCGTCTTCAGCCTGGGACCAAGAGATGAGACCCGGATGGCTTCGGTGATGGCTGTGAGTGTGGATGAAGTGCTGTCGAACTGCCTAGCCAGGAAAACCTATTGAGCAGCTGATGAGGTTTGAAGATCCCTGATGAGTTCCTCCAGGGCTGTCAGCTTCGTCGTCATGATCAGGAACTCCGCGTGGAGATCCTGAACGGCATCACATAGGCCCTAAACTTCCTCGATGATCGGCGTTAGTGATATGCTGGTGTCTGCGCTGGAGTCGGCGGCTGTGGAGCTGTCACTGGCTGCGGCGTAGGTGCTGGTGGCTTCAGTGGTGCCTTCCTGCGAGGATGCAGGGGACAGCGCTTGGCCGGTGAAGTGTGTTGACTCTCCACAGGTTGCACAGCAGCGGCGACGGCGGCGCAAGTCGTGCTGGGTACACGATGAGGTGGTGCAGGCGGAACCACAGTAGTGGCACCTGGGTTGTGCTGATCAGGTCGTCTCCTCGTGCCCATAGGCAGAGCAGCGTCTGCAGGGGACCTGGAATTCTACTCGGCTAGTCTCGATGCGTAAGCACCGCCCTAACAAGGGCAGGCCCGCTCTCAGGGCAGCTTCATAGCCGCGAGGGTCTGCGTACTCCATCCTCACGAGCGAAGTGGGTCCCTGAGCTCCAAAGGCTAAAGGCCACTGCGGTGAGCTGTGCTGATGAGGAACCTGACTGGCATGTCCCTCGGGACTCCTCGAATAACAGCGCTGTACCTCCCATGAAGTACAGGCTGGATCTGCGCAGGCTGGGTGCTTCCCAGGATTGGCGACAAGGGTGCCGACGAAGGTGGCGCAACTACGTCTGCAGTCGCGGGGAAGCTTCGCTGGATGGCGGCGAAGCGGCGGTCTAGGCATTAGTTGCCCCGGGCTGCGGCGAGTTCTCCTCAGCGGGTGCCGGAGAGACAAAGAGGTTCCTGCCTTAGCAGGAGCAGTGACACTGCGTACCTTCTTCTTCGCCATCTCGGAGCTCAATGATTTATTGCGGTTTTCAGTCACCCTTATTCAGGTCTCCACTTCAGGCTATCTCAAGACCCAACGTGGTTCGGAGCCCTTGGTAAAAGTTATAGGTCCTCTCAAGGTCCTCCTCCTCTCTTTCTTCTACCTTGCTCACCAATGATAACCCACAGTCGATCCAAATGTTGCAGTACATAAATTGTAGTGTCTATGGAGGTTAAATTTAATGTTAATGTAAGTTTTAAATTGTGGGTATTTTCCGTTTAAGTTCAGGTATTTTATATGTTAGTGACTGAGACCATAGACTTTGAAACGTCCAAGAAGAACAATAGCTATGTTCACTCATTTCTGCACACCAATGATGTCAGGCCTTTCATCCCAAAATATAAAATTCTCATAGCAGTGCTGAAATATAGCATCCAATGGTACCACCCGTAAACTTTTGTAACAACTGTTTTAGCCCCGGATGACTCGACTTTCTTAATTCCTGTTGGTGCCTATTGCTAAGAAGCACAAAAGCTTTGTACAATTAGTATTACACTTGCTGCATATAAAGCAATAAAGTGAAAGAAAGTTCTGCTAAAATCCTATGAGCTAGTAAACGTTAGGACAGAAGCGTTCAGTAAAAGGGATATCCCTTTAATACTTAATATCGTGAATTGAACTCACCAATGGAAGCGTGTACTCTTTGGAATACCCCTGAAGAATTACTTACAAAAAACTAGATACAACATCCTCACTTTTTAGAAATGTCCTTATTTACATTTATTAAGCCCACATCCCCTTCTGTCTTCAAATAGCTTTCAGCCAAATCTCTTCCTATGGACCGCTTTCTTCTTGGCTACTCAAGAATTTAGGTGAGCAATAGGGTTTTATG
Organism: Deroplatys truncata; assembly: GCA_030765065.1. Lineage (NCBI taxonomy): Eukaryota > Metazoa > Arthropoda > Insecta > Mantodea > Mantidae > Deroplatys > Deroplatys truncata. The sequence goes on along the minus strand of CM060982.1, from coordinate 34,546,742 downwards.
CTTCCATTGTAGTACTCTATTCAACATTGTCTTTTTACTTTTAATTACGTTGTGAATATAATTTCTTTGATTTCATCTTCATTTCTGAGTTAAATAAGCTTGTCCAGTTGTTTTTCCCCTAAATGTGATAACCTATTTTAGTCCGCTTAAACAGAAGTTCATGTGGGATTTCCTTGATGAAGAACAAGACTGTCAATACACCAAAATATTTAGGCCTAGTGTCTTTCTGAGTTTTATTTACAGAACTCCGTTAAAACACAATATCATTTCCTATTTTGCAAGTTTTCTTTAACTTTTTTATTATTTTTAACCTTATTGTTTCTTTAAGAAAATTATATGGTTGATCTGGTCTGTTATTCTATTGTTAATAATAGTTTTGATCTTTACTGGTTGTGCGGCAAAAAAGGTCATTAGGTGTTTTGTTCTTGTTCCATTATCTGCTTGAAGAATGTTTTAGTCTCCTGAATAATTAGCAGGCCGCCCGTAAGACTCCACATTCAAGAATGTATTCCTATTACTATCATACTAAAAATATTTATCAAAGACTTCTTTTTGTCTCCTCATAGAACCGTCAGCGTATGCCTAATTTATAAAGTTAGATGATAGAAATCTCTTTATCTGACTCTTCTTTATTGTTTTATATTCTGAAACTACTATTTATATGTTATAGAGGCTCTGAAATGCTCTTATAAGATGCTGTTCCTTTGAGATCTACCATAATATTTTCGTATCGAATAGACTGAATAGCTTTTCTCAGCATTTACAAGTTTCTTTCTTAAGTAATCTTTTATTGTTAAGGTACACTTTGGTTATAAAGGTTACATTTGGACTTTTAATTCTTCCTATAAGCTGCTGAAAATATTCTCTGTTTTTCCGCAGATTTTCCTTTTGACTCTATCAAATGCCTTTGCGAAGTCCCTAAATGTAATGTTTATGTGCATGCATTGCTACAGGATATTTAGGATATTTTTATTGAATATATCAGACTGCTTCACAATAAATTTCTTAGAAATGAGCTACTGTGGAATTAAGTGAATGATCCGTTGTAAGCTCTAAGATTTTTTAATATTACAACCATTGTTTTACTTATGCAATTTAACTGTTTTCTGTAATGTGGAGTTCTGAAAACAATAAAAATGCAATTTACCTATCAAAACCGATAGTCTGAGTTATTAACATTCTGATGCATTCAGTACTTGCTAAGAATGGATACTGACTGAATACCCTTAAAAAATTCAGTTAGCAGTCCGCTGGAAAACAAAACCGGTCAAGGGAACGGTGAACTATACTACTGCAATAATTCTGAAAAGGAGCCGGTATATTGATACAATTCTGAAAGTATGTGTATTCAGGTTATGACATGTAAAGAGCCACTTCCTCTAATTCGTACTTATTTATAGGCTAACTAACCAATACGGAGCTCTAAATGTATTTGCATTGTTCTTTAATGTAGAACTTCATTATACACCGATAGAAATTGAAAATTTTCATATATGAGAAATCTTTACCTGGTATCAAATTATTAAGTTCTGGGGCCACTACTATACCTAATATATGTAACTAATTTGCCGGATTATACGACCGACACCGTTATATCTTATGCAGATGACACAGCTATGATTTGTTTTGATAAATCCCATAATCAATTAGAAGCAACAATGTCCCACTCCATAAAGCAGTTGTCAAACTACCTAAAAACATTAATCTAAAAATAAACTCTCAGAAAAGTAAACTGATCCTATTTGAACATCGGCAAGTGAATAAAGAAGCTGATCTTGCTGTATTTTTAAATAATAATAAAATTGAAATAGTCGACAATCACAAATTCTTAGGCATACACATAGATAATAAACTAACTTGGTAAGTTCATGTTGACTACATATGTAATAAAATCAGCAATAAGACAACTATCATTGTACCTAGACAAAAAAATGCTACAAATTTTATACTTTGGAATCATTTACCCCTATATCTCCTGGTATGGAATTATGGGGAAGCACCAGTATTTCTAACATGAATAGGGTTATAGTATTACAGAAAAAATGTTTACGATGTATATATGGTCTAACTAACACAGACTCGTGTAGAAATGTTTTCATAGAAAATAAACTTCTTACTGTGGTAGGATTATATCTGTATAAGGTAATAGTTGTTGCAATAGAGAAAGAAAATAATGAGTTGTGTAACAGTATGCTTTATAGCCATGATACTAGAGGTAAGGACAATTACCACAGAGAGAAAGTTAACCTCAAATCTACGTGTAAGGATCCGTTAATCAAAGGACTGATTTTATACAATAAACTATCAGTGACTGTTAAACTACACAAAGGAAAGAGATTTAAAAGCGAAAACCTAGCGCACAAATGTTTATACAGCTTAGACGAACTTCAGCTTGTTATGTAAATAGAAATCTACTGTAAAGAAAAGTGAAAATGCAATTACTATGTACTATACAATAGGTGAAAATTGTAAATGTAGATTCCTTGACAATGTGTGAAACTTGTATAAGCCTATGGACAATAATAATAATAATTATTATCTTTCAGCCCCTGGAGGAATGTTTTGTTCTTATAAGCCATCAATATCCGTTTCAATGCCATGGATTAGGAGTTTATACGGCTATGGAGCACGCAGAGTGTAAAACTGGTCGCGAAGCTGCATTGTGGAATAATAAAACAGTAATCACATCATACCAGTGCTAGTGTTTAGGTGTGAAAAGTAAAACCTGCAAGTGGAAGGGCTTGAGAACTTGCTAGGGAAGGTACCGATTTGAGATTTAGTTGCGACTAAGCGAGTGGGGAGAAAGAGACAGAACGCTATTGTGAGCTCAGTTTATCGTTCTTCATTGCCTCTCCTTCAATAGAGGAAACCCTCAGCTTCTCCACCTCTTTCGCCCCCTTTTCAAACCCTATACGCTAAGCACAAAGTCTATTGTCTCTTGAAACATAAGCTATCTCCCCTGACGCACATAGCTAGCTGACATCCCCCACACCGTCGGTCCCTGGGCCTAATTAAGAACCTGTAATCGGCTTCTTGGCACTTTGCTTAAGATGTGAGATGCTAAAGCGGGAGGGCTCCGTAGACTTCGCGAAAAGATCAAAAGATGGAACACCACCACCACCATTTCCAGTCACCCTACCTTTAGTTATTCGGCCTTAATCTTTACATGGAAACGATTCTAAAGGACCTGTGGAGGGAAAGTGGAAGAGCAGCCGTAGTAAAACAAGAGAAGAATGCTAAAGAAAATGACTCTAGCAGTCCCTGAAAATCTGATCTCGATAGTGCCGCAAGAAAGAAGTTGTTTAATTAATGAGTAAAAACCTATGAAATAAGCTGTTAGTTCTGAATATGTGAGAACTTAAAAGTGGGAGTTTCCACGAAGGATTCCGGTTTCTTCAACTTTCAAGTTTCTGCGTGTTGCCATTTACATACACTTACGTTTCCCATATATCTACATGAAACAATGAGAATCGCTCCTCTCTTAGGTTTGCTTCATGTACACAGCACATCACAATGCACATTCTAATTCTATATATGAAGAAGGAACGGTAGTACGTAATTCCTAATTTAGAATACTGCATTATTTAAAAGCTAAGATATTATAAATATTTCACGTTATAATATCCTAATTCTTATCTAATAAAAAAATTATACTTAAAGCCAATAATATTAATTTGAATTTGTTGTATCTAAGACTTTTGTACTGTGTGAGCCGAGGTACGTCCCTAAACTGCACAGCACTAGTGTAAATAGGTGAGCTGTACTTGTTATTAATTTTTTTCATGCATTTGTTGTGTTTGCAAATACACAAATTCAGCACTTGAGAGTGGTTTAATATTTCTGTAATCATTATCGCCTATCACGTCGATGATAATTATCCTTATAACTAATACAGTATAAAGATGCAGTGGTTACTAATATGAAATAATACAGCAGTATTCTATTGGGCTGTTTAATCAGGCCACCGAAGAAAATACCGGGTTTTCTTCAGCCAAAATATAATATAAAGTGTGTCTGTATGTGAGACTGATTTACATTGCTCTGGAGCAAAGCCGTTTCAATTCAAACTAATTTATTTAAGTATAGTTAATGCGTAGAATGCCACAAATTATTCATTATAAAACATTCCTTGATGCACAACTATCATTATAAGCAGCAGTCAGAGTAAAGGTACAGCAGATAATTACTAGAAAAGTTAAATGCCAGGCCTATTCTAGAATGCGTTGAAATGAAGCATTCCCCCAGAATAGTGAATTGTTTGTACTACAAATAAAGTAAAAGCAAATGAAGTAAAGATTTAATACACCTCTAAATGAAACTAGTAATTCTTGCAGCCCAGGAAGCACTGGATATATTCACATTCAAATCTAGAAACGTTAATAAATTACAAATGAAATACATTAAGTATTTTTGCTTTGTTCTTTTAACACAATGTTCGCCATTTTAATACAATTTAGCGTGTGCTGATATATCAATATGAGCTCGCTTCGAAAAATTTAACTGCCGCTCCACACATAAAAAATCGGATGTGTTACACTCACATGACTTTCTCTACTCTTGTACAAACTATTTTTACAAACGCTTATTCTCCATCTACTTCATGTTAATCGAGATAAACATTTGCATACTCTATCTTATTGCTAATTTTCTTGTAGATGTAAGGGGAATATATATTTACAAGGGCAATATAGAAATACAGTAGCATTAAGCATATACATATCTCTTAATAGCTGGTTGCTAGGTGCAGCACCATTCCCTTTCCCACAGATTAATACTCTTTGCATATCAAAGACAAAAAAATGAATAACGAACTCCCTTTTAAGAAAATAAGTATTGAAAATTTTAAGAGAATAACAAGCAATACCTCGAAAATAGTTCACTCAACAAAAAAAAATGTATATGACATAAATTGTGTATTTTCACGCGATCTACATTTTTTTGTGTAGTAAAATTTTCTCTATCTCTTATGGTTTACCGGTTATGCAAAAGTCGTTCACAATGAAGAACACTTTTGGGGACATTCCCTGAAAATTCAAGATAAACGTTTTATTTGTCATGAAAATATCTTAAACATATGATAAAATGAATGAATAACGAACTCCCTTTTAAGAAAATAAGTATTGAAAATTTTAAGAGAATAACAAGCAATACCTCGAAAATGGTTCACTCAACAAAAAAAATGTATATGACATAAATTGTGTATTTTAACGCGATCTACATTTTTTGTGTAGTAAAATTTTCTCTATCTCTTATGGTTTACCGGTTATGCAAAAGTCGTTCACAATGAAGAACACTTTTGGAGACATTCCCTGAAAATTCAAGATAAACGTTTTATTTGTCATGAAAATATCTTAAACATATGATATTTTAATCAAAATCGTTAGAGCCATTATTGAGAAAATTAAAATTTTCGAAAAATGTTCCATGTAAAGGGTATCCTGGGGTGGGGGGATTTTCTTGAAAACCTTCGTGTCGCATCCCTGGAAGATACTGAACCTAAATACCAAGTTTGGTCTTTATTGGGCTGTTCGTTTCTGAGTTATGCTGTTCACAGATAGACACACAGACAGACAGACACACAGACAGACACACAGACACATACACGGACATGTTTCCAAAAATGCTTTTTTTGGATTCAGGGGATATCAAAACCAGTATTTCCGGTGAAATCTCGGTATCGAATTTTTGAGTGGAATATAATACTTCCCCTACTTACTATACGTAGTAGAGAAAGTAAAAATAATTTTGAACCTTACTTACGCCGAAAGAATGTGTATGATAATTTAGAAAAGGCGAAAAGTGTGGAGACGGCCGCTCCCAGAACAAAGCTCAACAAGTTCTTTCTTCACTCGTCGCCGAGAAATAAGTCTTTCTTCTTGATCGGAGCCTGTCCTTAAGGGGCACTGCGAAGACCGGCTGACGATGACGTCGATATTGCTTGAGCGCTATCTATGTTGGCGCAATTTGGAAAGTGCTGTTGGTATCTGGTGCAGCAGGTTATTGGCTTGTTACTCGGGCTGCCTATCTGGTTACGCGCAGGGGCCGAAAATTGTAGTCCATCAGTTCAAAGTCATTAAGTAACCGGCCATCTCTGCTAGAACAGCTACTCCTTAGAAGAAGAGCCATAATTGGCTCACTTTTTAATGAAACATTCTCAAGTGTTTTATTGCTTTGTAGTACTGTTATTTTGAAAGTGTCCGCCTAAGATAAGATGGTACTCCCATTTTACAAACACCTTTATCAAGATGCAGTTGTCTGTTTTCGTAATTCTGAAATGTAACGTTTATACTACTATTATAAATTAAAAACCAAATGGTGTGCTATATCTGTTATATGCTGGTATTTTCCATTCCCAAAGCTTCAGGTGTTCCCTTCACGAAAACAAATCCACGGATTGCTGCAGTAATGTGCGAAACAGTAGTTTTACTGCAGATGCAAAAAATTGTTACTCGAGCTTAACATTTAACAGCCATATTTGTCACAGCAAACTGCTGTTAGGAAACGAAGCATTATACGATTTTGAAACTTAACACAGGGTGTTTCAAACAAAAGTTTCTAATCTGTGCAATACCGGAATTTGATGCTGCTGTAAAGGTATGCAATGATGTTTACCTTTCATGATGAATGATATTGATTATGCTGTATTGTTCATAAGATGCTGCTAATATCGCCCGGTTGTCTATGTCCAGGTAACGCTAGACACATGCATTGAATTTGTAGAGGCAAATCGATTGGCTGGTCTCCACCTTCACCGAATACATGCATATTGTGGTTGGGAGTACATGATGTTGGTTTATGGAGCATCCCACGAGAGATTTGCACGGACCTATCAAATACACGCGACATCTCAGCATTCAAGGCACAGCGAGATGCCGAGCAGAGCAGGGGCTACAGAAGCAGGCAACTAGATTATGCGTGACGTCGTTGAACATGTGTGACATTGGCTGCGTCGAGTTTTATAGTCACATGTGCACGAACTGCATTTCTGATATCACAGAAATTCTAAATTTCCGGAACCAAGCTTACCAACGTCTTTCTTGTCTATGCGTGAGGAACTAAATACTGTCGTATATTTTCGAAACATCTTATAATTCTGATTGTGTTAGAAAATCGCCGAAGCTGTCCTACCGAAAATATCTAAAGAAAGCAGTAAAAGAAAGCTTAAAATAATGAAAGGATCATTCTAAATTAGCAACTTTAGAACTCGAATGTATTCCAGGAGCAGATATTGTTTGAGGTAGCACCCAAGATAAAGGTTCCGCAATATCTGCCCATTAGGAAATAAAACAGTAGGTATTAAATGCAAGACAGCAGTATCTAGGTGAAAAGGAACCATAAAAAGTTTCAGAGAACGGAAAGCATACCTGTGAAAAAGAGGTAGTAATATAAACATTACAACAAATTAACTCTTCCTGTAGGTTTATGATGCTTGTTTCCTCACGCCTTAGTTGGTAGCGTTGAAAACTGAAATAGAAGGAGATTTTGTTTTAGCTACTGTTTCTCGTAGACATGAGGAAAATTAGCGCCTTCTGAAGCCGGAAGGAAGACCCGAACTCCAGTCCAATTACGCGAAACACAACCTGAAGAAACTAACGTAGTGACCCAAAACCAAGTGCCGTCACCATCATTTAAAGTAACGACTCTGTGTGGGCTCTGCGCGGAGCTGGAAACAAAATTTACGACTTCCATAGACACGCTCCATGGTAGCGATAATTATCTCGCTAGTGTCATCATTAGCTGCAGCTATTTGCCTCTTCCTGCGGACGGAAATGCTCAACAGCTGCAACCTATCTGTATAATTGGATGGAGCACTTGTTTCACGCTATATTATTTCAGCAGAGTAAAACGCCAAAATCTATGACCTTTCAGTATGAGAAAATTCTGAGAAATTTGAATAAGAGTATGAAAATGTACACTTAATTCCAAGTAGAGTAAATCGGGGAGACAAAGTAATGTTTGCCACTGCTCACAGACTCCAAACTACGAACTTTTACCCCTGCATGTAAGGAAACTAATAGTATTATGTGCACGCACTTTGGAACAATTATGTATACTATTTCACCTAAATCTCTAAATCAGTTCTTGTAGTGTCTTTAATTAGAAAATAGCATTTTCTTTTGACAAAAACATATTTTATTGAACATCATAGACAAAAATTGTGCAAGACAATAAATTACTTTTATTTATTTATTTATTTTTACTTTCTCTACTACGTATAGTAAGTAGAGGAAGTATTGCATTCCACCCAAAAATTTGATACCGAGATTTCACCGGAAATATATGTTTTGAGGCCCCCTGAATCCAAAAAAGAAACATTTTTGGGAACATGTCCCGTGTGTCTATGTGTCTGTGAGCAGCATAACTCAGAAACGAACAGTCGGATAAACACCAAACTTGGTATTTAGGTTCAGTATCTTCCAGAGATGCGACACGAAGGTTTTAAAGAAAATCCCCCCACCCCAGATTACCCTTTACAAGGAACATTTTTCGAAAACTTTAATTTTCTCAAAAATGGCTCTAACGATTTTGATTAAAATATCATATGTTTAAGATATATCCATGACAAATGAACTGTATATCTTGAATTCTCTGGGAATGTCTCCAAAAGTATTCTTCTTTGTGAACGACTTTTGCATAACTGGTAAACCATAGAGATAGACAAAATTTTACTACACAAAAAATGTAGATCGCGTTAAAATACACAAGTTATATCATTTACATTTTTTTTTGTTGAGTGAACCATTTTCGAGGTTATTCCCTTAAATTATCCAATACTTATACTTTTTCTCAAATGGGAATTCGTTATTAATTTTTTGTACTAGTAATGCATAGAGAATGGAATACTCCACATACAGCCAGCGCTTACTAGATTTGACTATCGCTTAAAGCCTACCAATTCCCCTTGCATCTACAAGAAAATTAGCAGTAAGATTAACATCTCGATTAACATGAAGCATATGGAGAAAAAGCGTTGTAAAAATAGTTTGTACAAGAGCAGAGAAAGTCATGTGAGTGTAACACATCAGATTTTTTCATTTATATGCCGCCTTTAACATCTAAGGCCTATCAACGACTTTGCCTTTGAAACAACTGCTCATCGACAATGATGTTCACTCGTTTACTACTTTGTTAGTATTTAGATTTGTTTACGTTGGGTTTTCTTTATAAACATTAAATTAACACACACATTTACACTCTCGCTCATACTTTCAGACTCTAGGAAGGATGGGGAATAATCCTGGCTGAAGAAACATTCCCATCCTTCAGCTGGGAATCGAAACCCGAAACTCTGAATTTGAAGACCACCAGACCACACAGACAGTCCTATACATTCTTATTGCTACGCACACATACTAATTACAAGGGCCCTTGCCTCGAGTATTGCGAAGTTTTCAGCTGCGATGAAGGAAGGAATCAACGGAAACCAGAAGCAGAAGAGTGACAGAACTGAATCGGCAATTTTTTTTAACTAATTCAGATGGTAAATGCTGTAAAGATTGTACCAGGGGTTGCACAGAAGTATTTGCTTAAAATACTTTGAAAGTCTGACTTAGGAAATAGAGATAACAATATTAAGGCTCGTACCCTTGCGGAGAAAAATGTCTCGCACAGGTTAATATAAAGCAACTTAAATGCAATACTACAAAATTAGAGTAAGAATGTTCTTCTCCAACAAAGCATTAAGAAGCAATTGCTGATGTTTGGTCAAATCCGGGCAACTCATAGAGAAAAATTGGGATGTGTTGCATTCACAGGCGACGCCGTGGCCGAGTGGTTAGACCGCTCGCCTCCCATGGAGGCGGCCCGGGTTCAATCCCAGGGACCTGCATGTGGGATTTGTGGTGGATGAAGCGGCATCTGGGCGGGTTTCCTCCGGGTTCTCCGGTTTCCCCCGCCATTCATTCCACCAACTGTTCTATCATCACCTTTCCTTTCATCCATTTCACCAACATTTCGTTTCATCTACTTCCTTCATCCCATACCAGGCATCGGGCTGATCGGCCATCCTGGATGCTCTGTCTGATCCATGAGTGTCTGCTCCTCGACGGGCCTCTGACCCCAGGTACCCGCTTGTAAGTCCTGGGGGGTGTAAGTCCTACATAAGGGGAGGGTAAACAGATAATGAATGAATGAACGTTGCATTTACATGGCTTTTTCTACTCACTATTGTGCATTTTTTTATAGTTGCTAGAAACTATTCTAGTAAATCTTATTTTTAATCGACACAAACCTTTGCAGAAATAGTTTTATTACACATTTTGTTGTAGGTGCAAGACAGGCAGAATTGATAATAATCACATGTTTAGAAGCGAGTCGCTATGTACTGGCTTTCTATGACATTCCGAGAAACAAGTGAATAGCGACAGTACTTTATGAAAAAGATTAAATATTGAAATACCCAAACCAGTAACAGCGGATTTGTCGGACATGGTTGATTATAAACACAAAAATTATTAACAGTTCTACATTTTTTGGCTACCGTTATGGTTTACGAGCAATACAAACTTATAAGAAATCTCTTCCAAGTTAAGTGGACTTAAACAGGCGTTTCCCGTAAAATTCAAGATATACCTTTTATTTGCATATAAATATGTTATACATATGGTGCTTTAATCAAAATCGTTAGAACCATTTTTTGAGAAAATATATAATTATTTCCATGTAAAGATAGTTTGGGGTGGGGAGATTACCTTCGTGTCCCATCTTTGGAAGATACTGAATTTAAGTATCAAGTTTGGTATTTACCGGACCGTGCGTTTTTGGGTTATGCTATTCAGACTCACATACACACGCACGCATGCACGCACGGATCCTTATCTAAAAATGCTCTTTTGGGAGTTCAACCAGCCTCAAATCGTATATTTTCGGTGAAATCTCTACATAAAATTTTTGGGTGGAATACAATATTACATCCACTTACTGTTAAGTACTTAAAATAAAGTAAGAAGTTAGACGAATCAACGCGATCGAATTTCAAATCATCATCTACTCTTCAGTGAATAGGTTTTAAGCCTGTTCCGGCTTCACAGCGACTCCTTCCAACGTGAATTTCATACATTAAAATTCGATAATATGGCACCAGAAGAATTAAATTCCTCTTGGCAGACATGAATAATTAATATCGTTTCTCTATAAGAGGTTTAGTCAGTTATTCCATGACTTAGGGATCTACTGTGTTCTATTCTTTTTACTTTCTCTACTACGTATAGTAAGTAGGGGAAGTATTGTATTCCATCCAAAAATTCGATACCGAGATTTCACCGAAAATACATGTTTTGAGACCCACTGAATCCAAAAAAAGCATTTTTGGAAACATGTCCGTGTGTGTGTCTGTCTGTGTGTCTGTCTGTGTCTGTGAACAGCATAACTCAGAAACGAACTGTCGGATAAACACCTAACATGGTATTGAGGTTCAGCATCTTCCAGAGATGCGACACGAATGTCTTCAAGAAAATCCCCCCACCCCAGACTACCCTTTACATGGAACACTTTTCGAAAATTTTAATTTTCTCAAAAATGGCTCTAACGATTTTGATTAAAATATCGTATGTTTAAGATATTGTCATGAGAAATGAAATGTATATCTCGAATTTTCTGGGAATGTCTCCAAAAGTATTTTTCATTGTGAACGACTTTTGCATAACTGGTAAACCATAAGAGATAGACAAAATGTTACTATACACAAAATGTAGATCGAGTTAAAATACACAATTTATGTCATATACATTTCTTTTGTTGAGTGAACCGTTTTCGAGATATTGCTTGTTATTCCCTTAAATTTTCCAATACTTATACTTTTTCTCAAATGGTAATTCGTTATTCATTTTTTGTCCTGGTAATGCAAAGAGAATGGAATACTCCACATAGCAACCAGCTCTTAAAATATTTGACTATCCCTTAAAGCCTACCAATTCCCCTTGCACCTACAAGAAAATTAGCAATAAGATTAACATCTCGATATCTCGATTAACATGCAGCATATGGGGAATAAGCGTTTGTAAAAAATAGTTTGTACAAGAGTAGAGAAAGTCATGTGAGTGTAACACATTTCAGTTTAGTCTACTTTCTTTCTACCACTAAAGATTAATCGATTAGCTTAGTGGCGGCAAGAATGGCATGAGGCAAAAGCAATCACTTATGTTGATTATAAAAGCCGGTCAAATTTTGCTGAGGGACCTTTTCTCTCACGGAACTAGTTTCACATGGACCAGGGCTGTTTCCCTTCCGAGGGAAGTCATGCTAAGATTTTATACACCCAAAAATATCCATCACCAATTTACTGGGTTTGAACCCGCGGCATATAGACAAGGATGATAAGCATTGAACCAAGAGAACAGGGAGTAATACGTTATGATTGTCTATTTTTCAGTGAGAACGACAGCTTAATTGATTCATATTTTGTATTTTCCAAAGTCCACAATGTTCTCTTTGTACTTCCGAAAACAGTAGGTAAGATTTCAAGATTTGTTATTTTTTATGTAAACATCTTAAAAGAAACGAGATGCTGCTTGCTGGATAATTTGGACTTCTATTTCGTAAATACTTATAATAAGGAACACATTTAGTTGTTAATGTTATTGTTTCAATGTGTCAATAGATACAAAGGTAACTGACTATACTCACCGTTTATTATATCCTTAATGTATTTCATTTAGCAATTGGATTCCATTTTGGTATGTTAAATATCACTGAATAATAGATATAATATAATAAAACATAGAAATATAATAATATTAATGCACAAAAATAACTACGATGAATGCAGAACAATGTACACTGTTCTCCTGCCCTACCGCTAAAATCTTAAATGAGGGGAATTATTCACCCGGAAGCCGTCACAAACACACGGAAAATAAGGTTTAGGAAATAAATTTCCGCCTCATGCATAGACAGTGCATAAATACAATTATAAAAATTACAAACTTTGTCTTGAGGCAGCTTGCTGAACATTTACATTTTCTTTTAAGTCTCTATAGCTTAATATGTGACAAAAAAGATAGGAATTGACATTACATAACTGGCCATAACAGGAGTAACCCTTAATTACATGAAACGTATTATTATATTATAAATTACAAAGAAAGCTGTCATTCAAACCAAGCAGGAAGCAAGAGATGGGCAGAAAAACTGAGGCCAAAGAAAGTTAGTCACATTATGCGAACAAAATGAAAAGGTGTGGGGGAACTTAACAGATCACGCACTGCGCCGGCCAAGAAAAAGAGCACACTCCAAGGCTGGTAAGTCGATCAAAGCTGCCCGAACGCTACAGCGAAATAGCGATAGGCAAGGACGGCACGACCGATACCCGGCGGCGGACCGACAAATTAATAATGAAAATATAGCGAATAGTAAGCGGGAAAAACAAATATGTGGCCGATTAAAATTAATATACAATAGGGAAATAAAGACATTTTACGTATTGACATTATTATAATTAATAAGTCAACAAATTTAGTTGCTGTTAGTACTTTATACATGATTTCGAAAATAGCTATTGAGCGATTAATAATACGTTCTACAATAATATCTTGAATACTTATACTGATTTTGTGTTTGCCCCTCCAAGTCCTTGGTTATTGTGCCGTATGATCTAATCAGAAGCCCGCTCAGCAGTGTTAGTTATATCCTAAAACTCTTTGAAATATGGCATACAGGATTCATAAATTAATTGTTTTTGTTTGTTTACTTCTTGGAGAAGATCCGCTCCAGTCTAGAATTAGATAGTTGGGCCAATTATCTCTGCTTCGGAGTTCTTCTGTTGAGGACTATGATGTCTACTTCCTTAATTTGCCAAGCAGTGAACTTCATTTACTTTCAACTAGTTTAGCTAGCAATGATCGAACAGTATTGTGACGTTAAATCGGAACAGTTATCCTTGAGGACAACTCTCAAATACACCCTGCAATGCCTGCAGCAAAATGAAATTGAGTTTTATTTATGGGCGCTCTTTAACTGCTATGGTGTCCCATATCATATTGGACGTGAAAGCCCGGAAATTACGTGCCGTAAATCTACGACACGGGACCACCGACTTTACTTCCCTTCCGAAGGAAGTCATGCTAAGGATGTTTACGCCCGAAAAAATCACCACCCTCCGCTGCGTTTGAACCCGCGACCTCGGGAACTAGAGGCTAACATGGTACCACTAAACACGCGGGGCGAGATGTCTACAGCGGCTGGTACTTGAGAAACGTCCGGGAAGAGAACGAGTAGGAATATCCATTGCATTCACCGTTATGATCTCTCCATTCAGAACTACTGAGGTTCTTTTTATTTGTAATCCAATTATTTGTAGGGAACTTGTGAAAATAACTCTCTATGTTTGCCTTCATCCGAAGGAACACCAAGCAGTATTTTTGTTGGTTAAATTCTCTCAGCTCTCTCACTTGTTTGTATGCGTCCGTTTGTTCCAGTTGCAGTTCAGACATACATTTGTTTTTGGAAGGTATAGTCATCATTTCGCACAGTGTTAACTTGAGGCTCATCCAGCGACTGAAGTGTATTGTTGATATTTTGTTTCTCTTTTTTCTCCGATAATTTATTTAAGTAGTATTAATTTTAGTGCATGTACCTTCTGATGTGAATGAATATAGGAGCTTTCTGAACATAATTTACAGACCTTCTAGCTGTTATATCACTAAAATTGAAAGTAAATTCTTGAAATTAAAAATTCCCGGACAACAGGTTGCAGATGCTTATGACACACGTGTCAGTTGGTGTTGCATTGTACCATGACCAATTCCACCCTCGTGATTATTTTAGTAGTTTGGTTTTGAAAATGATTTGCATTACAAATGAGGAAAACCACCATTGATTGGCGTGATAAAGGTCCTGTCTCTAGCGGTTTGCAGATTCAATTTTCTGCTGGTTTAAATGTTAAACTATCTATGCTTTGGAGCGTGAAACATTCGCGATAGCCTACTTCATCCTGCTGGAAACTTGATCATTATAACGGAGTGTTTACCTGGTTGCTTTGTTAAGGCTTGACCTGAAAAATAAATTTCCACGTGTTCACAGATGAGAGAGAGAGTGTGTGTGAGTGAGTGAGAGAAGCTACTAACATGGTTAACTGTGTGTGGATTAGGTGAATCAGCCGCATCCGGCTATTTGTATCTACGCAAACTGTGATTAAAGTCTTTCATAAAACAAATGACCCACTCCTCAAAAACAGGTCTGCTGCAGCTACGTTCCTTGTAACACATTTATAGTTTCCGTATCTGACCAGCATTAAGTATAAAATGTTGCATATATACAAAGAAATCCGAGAAAAATTTTAAATATATAGATTGGCGCAGATCTGAGTGTCCAAAGCGTTACAAAAGAGGGAGAGAACTAAGTTATTACATATGACTACAAGGACGGTATATAAATAAGATCATGGTTGGAAGGTTGAATCAGGTTTGAAAAATTCAATGTGAACTCCAACTGGCTGCTGGCAGGCTAAGTTTTAGCCCGAGTGAATTTTTGCTGCGTGCACACCCTCATCGGTGTTTAACCGCAGGTTGACCATTTTCAGTGGAAATGATGCTTAAGGATGACGGTTTGTGTTTAGGTAGTAATGATAGTAAGGAGGAAGCATTTAGCTCCTCGAGCTGCCTGTTAGGATGCAGCGGCCCTTCTGCACCCTGGTGTGTGTGTGTGTGTGTGTGTGTGTGTGTGTGTGTTTTTATCAACTTCTTTGGTTGGGATTGAATTTTAAGACCAATCATCTCTTGGGTAGAAATTCAATATTACATCGGGGCTTGAACCATATATCCACGTATAGATGCTCTTATCGCTTGAGCTACCATGGTGTGATATTCGTACGCGCATTAAGCTCTCATTTTATGAATGTGATTATTAATCATGATCTAGTTTAATTATATATTACTGTATAGCTCTAGAGCCTAACAGGTCGAACATATTGTTGCTGTGATTTAAAACCGTACATTGAATTTTGCAATCACTGCAACATTTCTGGAAAACAGTTTTTAGTTCGTGCATTTTCGTGCTTGAATTACATAAAAAGAAAGTTAATCTGTCGGTGAAAAAAGCAAGCCGGTACTCGACATTTGATGGCACACTCTTCATTTCGTGATGGTACACTTGAAAGCGTTTGTTCGATTAGACTGATAGACCATACGTTAGGGTTATATAAGCCTGCCTCTCTTGCAAGAGAGCGAAGTCGCGTTAACTTGGGGAAGAGATATGTTTCAGCCTTGAGATCCATGGCAACCGGTGATTAGCATTACGGTTATTCGCAGTTCCGCCACGACTTTCGAGTTCATGGTGACAAAATGAATGAAGGATATGTACATAGGTGTGCTTGTTGGTTGCATTTGTTATTACGAATGTTATTCCTAATACAGTGTGCTCAGCAGAGAGTAGAACGGGTTTCACGGCTCTTGGTCGGTCGGTGGTGAAGGCTTCAGTGTGAGTTGAGTTGTTGCAAACCTCTCACTTGTTTATTGGTCGACGCAATACAGTGCATAACAAATGAAATGGCTCTATTCATGTACCCATATTCTGCTCCCCAAAAAGTATTCATTTATGATTCATACGTCCGTACAGAGTCCACGAGTGCTCTAAGGAGATTATTTCAAGAGAGATCTCCTGATGTTCAAGTTCCAGGTCGAACTACGATTCATAGATTGGTAAATAAATTACGTGAAACACAAGTCTTCTGGATAAAAAAAAACATAGGAAACCACGTCAGTACTTATAGAAGAAACTCTAGATAGCACTGGACACGCTCTGGAAAGGTCTGCTAGAAAACCACTTCGACGTCTTTCCCAGCAACTGGAAATTTTCCATGGCTCTATCCAAACGGCTACAAAGTTACTCAAGTTATAACCCTATGAAGTTACTGTAGTGCAAGAACTTAAACCGGGTGACCGTGCGTTAAGAATGTGATTCTGTGAATGGGTTTTGAATCAGGTACGTAACGGTCAAAAGGATCATAATTTAATTTTCTTTTGGAACGAATGTGGTTCGACCTAAGTGGGTGCATTAATATTGGAGTGCTGAAAGGCCTAACCACCTTCATCAGGAATACCTGCGTGATAAAAACAAATGGGAGAGTAGAAGCTATTAGCGGCGTGAGAATAATAGGCCAATTTCTTTGCGAAAACAATTAATAGTGAGAGGTATGTGCAAAACATTTTGCGCCAATTTCTTTGCTAATTAACTGAGAGTAAAGCAGTCCGCGACTTTCAGCAAGGCTCTGCGACAGCACATAGAGCCAACTTCTCCTTACAGGAAATCCATGAAGTGTTTGAAGATAGCTTTTCCCCGATTTAACCCCCTGCGATTTTATATCTAGAGGGGATTAAAATAGAAAGTTTACAAAAAAAAATCCGCACACTTTAGAGTAATTCAAAAATAACATTCGTCAATAAATTGCTGCCATTGATCTGCAGCGTGCAATTGCCAATTTCCTAGGCAGGTGCCAAAATTGCTTGAATAACGAAGGGGGAAACTCTGAACATTTCCTGCCATGATGTATGTGAGTACTTTTATTTTTAAGTGTTTACTTTTTGTTTATTTGAGAAATAACCAACGCGACAAACCATAGTATATATGTTTACTGCAGACGTGCTGTCATTCACTCAGCGTGCATAGCAAGCAGCATCGCCGGCCGGCTGAGTCGCGTAACCTGTTCCGCTCGATGCTGATCACACAGGCAGCACTCTATGCTGAAGTGGTGT
Organism: Deroplatys truncata; assembly: GCA_030765065.1. Classification (NCBI taxonomy): domain Eukaryota; kingdom Metazoa; phylum Arthropoda; class Insecta; order Mantodea; family Mantidae; genus Deroplatys; species Deroplatys truncata. Next base: position 34,529,055 of record CM060982.1, on the reverse strand, counting down.
CGTAGCCAAATGGTTAAGCAGGGTTCCTTTCACCGAGGTGGTAAGGGTTAGATACCAAGTACAATTTGTAGCTGAAAAAACTGCACGAGAGCTATTTTCTGCTATCATTGGTTGCTCCAATCACTACAGTGTCGTATTCATTCTCATTCCTCAAAATACCCAAATCATCCAGTGTGAGGTAGTCCCCCGAAATAATGTAATAATGCAAAGTTGACTACAATACTGTTCTGTTTCCTCTAACATTACGCTACAGATGTATATTGTGACGCACTAATTACTCAATTATTAAGACGAAAAGACGTAATTTTCTATTAAATTATCATTATTACTAGTTCTTTAAAGCACTTAATGTTCCCCATCATTGTAATATTTATCATCATTGCTCTTTCTCTCATTACCATACCATCAACAGTTCATTCTAACTTGAATATTTCATACAGAAGCTGAAATAAAAAGGAATGGGGTTTACATTAGCGTTAGTTGAAATAAGCAAATATTATGATAATTGCATCAGTTTTAGTTATTAAATACTGGGCGATGCTGAGCGATGGAAACTCTCGTTATTATTTCAGGGCGTAATATGAAAGGCTACATAAACTACAAGTATTTCAAACTGTGTGTTTTAACTCTGGTAGAAACAATACGTTGAGTTTTTTCTTTAGCTGAAGCTGGGGTGTACTCTATATAACTTTTAAACTGTTTCTTTTGCGTCGTAAATTTAAAAAATACACCTATTGTTAACAATCTTGTCTACTACTGCATCACATGCAGAGAGAACTTTATATTGTGCTAGTTCTCGCTTGCTACAGTGGTTATGTTTATCAGCAAGCGGAAGAGGATTTCGGCACAGTCGCCTAATATGCTTCTGGAAACTCCAGAGGAAGGGATGAAGCGAAGGATATAGGGGGCGGCCATAACCGGGGCAACAGGCTCGGACACAGACAGGGTTCCCTAACGTCCCCAGATATTACATCCTGACATGATGTGCGGGATCGTTCGCGGAGGTCTCTCTGACGGCCCGTCTCACATCGAATGCCATGACAGACGTTTCCACAAAGCAAAGTCCACCGCCATACGCCTCGCCCCACGCCCACTGCCTGATCCTTGGACCCTGAAAACTGATAAGGAAATAAAATTACAGAAAATGAACGAGTGGAAAATTTGCGCTATTATATAATCCAACCCATAATTTGTCTACAAGCAGGGAAAGCTCACGGCAGGAGTAACCGCCCTAACAGCAATCAAACCAGCGATATCCCGAACTGGACCCTACCACGTTACCGCAGAGCTATCTCGATCGGTCGCTTGCAAAAGGGTGTCTTATTTGAAAACATCACATGGGTACAACACTATGAGATGAACTGTAAATAAGTACTTTACTAAAGCTTTGTGATCTTTGTTTAGCTCACTGCTAAATAGATTGAAATCGTTTTGTTGACAGAGTACAAAGTGTGGGGAACTGAAATATCTGAGATAACCGGAAAGAGGGGAAGTTGAATATTTTTTCAATGTAATATATTTTTACTGTTGTGTGGCTACAATAAACATGGTAAAAGAGGAATTCCTGTTAGTTTATTTCTTTCTTTATACAGTTTTCACTTCCAGCACTTCCTTCATGTCCACAATTTGGTGCCGAAACTCCGGTAATACCTGATTACGCACACTGAACGATAAACTACAGTTTGAAATTCTGCTACAGCATCATATAAACACTACACCTGGCTCTGCCTGAGATAGCCATACGCCAGATAAGTGGGAATTTGTTTCAAAGTAACTGCTTATGTTTTCATTCTTATTTTCACTTCTGACGTACGCCACGATATAGAATCTGATTTTATTTATATGACTGCACATTTACTTTAAGCAATGAGAATCAACACTTTGCTTGGTAGTGGCTGTTTCACGCTGTTGATTTAGCGCCATCATATAGTGTTTAATTCGCGATAGCCTACAGCTAATCTCCATTTCAAGACTTAAATGCTTTGATGGTCGGTCCGTAATACATTTTGTCAGAATTACGATATAACTATGACTAGCGAAACCTAGTTTTGCTACATAATTTGAAGCGAAAATGCACTAAGGAAAGGGCAAACGCAACCAATTTCATTAAGACAATTGACACTTTTGATTACACAATTCCACTCGACTAGTTTCAACATTTACAAGGTCGACTACAAGAGATGTTAGATAAACTTATCGTATTAGACGACTCCATTCAAGATCTGGGGATGAAGACTTCAACGTCCACATACTAAATGCGAGGAGTATGTAGACAGTGTCAACGAGCCATAGAACCCACAAGGGCTATTGAGCAGAGATTGGCAGCTTCAGCTTCTGATATTAGTGTCAGTCAACGCATAACAACGCCGATTCCTATTGCTGTTATCTATTCTGTCAAACCCTACAAATAAATTTGGACCTCTTTTTGGCGAAATTGAAGCATGATCACACTACTGGAAGCAGTTTTAATAATCTCTTGACCTAAATCCCTCGGTACCGCCGATTAGCAAATACATGTTTTTGAGGAGTTACCTAGAACCTTTGTGGGCCGAATTGCTGCCACAGCTGAAACGGTGGACACAGTAAAATGGTGGTTACGGAAGGCCTTAGGACGGGGACAAGTGGACATTGACACTCTGAACACTATAATAGCGAGAATAGAAGCCTCTATCAATTTACGCCCCCACTGCCTGACCCCGGCTCATTTCCTCAACGGATGCCGTCTAGATAGCAACCCTACAAGGCCTGTACCATCTTTAACCATCAACTTGAAGAAGCGGTTTCACGCCTAGCAGCAAGTTACTGAGCACTTCTTGAAACGATGGGCGAAAGAATATCTCCTTGAACTTCGCAACTTCCATCAAGTCAAGTTGAGAGTCAGTGGAGTAGATGACCTGGTTCTTCTACAAGAAGATTTACGCTCTCGACATTTGTGGAAAAAAGCTCACGTCGAAAACACGGTACGTGGTAGGGATGTACAGGTGAGAACCGACTGCTCAGGACTAGCGACGGTCACAGACCTACCTACTCGCCCCATTCAACTGGTCTACCAGTGGAGGTTGACCAGGGTGGGGAGAAAGGGAGAAGTGAAGTATCCCTGAGATAACCGAATAGAGGGGAAGTGAATGTATTTTCAGTGTAATATGTTGTGTTGCTACAATAAACATGGTGAAAGAGGAAATCCGGGTTAGCTTAGTTGTTTATACAGCCTTCACTAACAGCTCTTCCTTCATACCCACAACACAAAGTGAGACAAGTATGTGAGATTTATGTGCGAGAGTTACGATTTCAACATAACGATTAACGTGAAAAAATAATATTTACAATACTCTTTTATAACATTCAAAAAACGTATTCATGTGTATAAACAAGTTTCTTTTCAGATGTTGGAAAGGACGTTGAACACATTATCATTGCAAATTATTAGTGGAATCTGGGCATTTTAGGGGTGGTTTTAAATTACCAGTACTCTTGCAACATATCACTTTCTCTATTAATTGCCTATAATAATAGTAAATAGAGGAACTACTGCATTCCACCCAAAAATTTGACCACGAGGAAATACACGTTTTGAAACTCCCTGAATCCAAAAATGAGCTTTTTGAAAAGGTCGGTGTTCGCGTGCGTGTGCGTGCCATAGCATAACTCAAAAACGAAAAGTGGTTAAATACCAAACTTTTTTAACTTCAGTGTATTCCAAGATGCGACACAAAAATTTTAAACAAAATCTCCGACCCCTAATTACCCTTTTACATAGAAAAGTTTTTTTATTTTTTAAAATATGGGTGGAACGATATTAATTAAACCACATATTTTTAGAATACTTCCATGACAAAGTTCTATATTGAATTTCCTGGGAATAACCTGATAAGATCTGTTCATTCTGAAAGACGTTTCCATTATTCGTAACTCGTAAGGCATAGGGAAAATGTTACCATACAAAAAAACTGCAGATCTCGTTAAAGCACACAATTTATACCAAGCAAAATTGGTTGTCCGTTAACAATTTCCGAGGCGTTCTTTGTTATTGGTGTGAATTTTCAAATACGTTAATACGTTTTACTTCATCACATACTTATATGTGGGTAAGAGGAAGTATTGTATTCCACCCAAAATATTCGATGTCGAGATTTCAACGGAAGTGCATGTGAATAGTATTAGCCGAAATCGAAAATTCGGATAAATACCAAACTTGGTATTTAAGTTCAGTATCTTCCAAAGATGCGACACGAATATTTTTCAGGAGAATTTCTCCGACACAAAATTTCCATTTACATGGAAACGTTTTCGGATTTTTTTACTTTCTTAGAAACAGCTGTAACGTGATTAAAGCATCGTGCGTTTAGCATATTTAAATACTAAATAAAGTGTATATCTTTAGCTTTCTGGAAATAGCCTGTGAAGTCTTCTTCATTTGAAGGAACTTTTGTAATTTTGTATAATGGGTAAAGCTTATGAGAAGATAGACACTTACTATAGAGAAAATGTGGATCTCTCTAAAACTCACAATTTATTTCAAATAACTTTATTGTGATAAGATTACTATTAGTTTGAATTTTTTAATAGTTGTCACTTTTAAATTGCTGCCACTATTCAGTTGCGTCTCGTAATGTCGCGGAAAGTGAATGGCATCTGAAGGAAAGCGTATAAGGACGCGCTTTTATATTTGACTGTCGCTATCCTCTTTGTACGTATAACAAAATGTGTAATGAAGCTATTTATGAAAACGCTTATCTAGCAGATAAAAGAATTCTGCAAGAATTGTTTGTAAAGGCTTTATAAAACTAAGGATAGTGTTTGGGGAAAGTGAATGCAAAACGTTAGATTCTTTTTACCACTCCAAATCGATGGGTTTTTTTTCCTTTTGGTTTTCCAAAGATAATGGAAATTCATAGCCATCGCACAGCGACCCACTTTTAATAGATGTGACTATCGCTTTAAATAAATCTTTGGCACTACGTCCACGTGTGTACGGCAGAGGTTGGCGATCACCCAAGTCATACGGGGAGGTGATGTGGTCAGCATCAGGCATCCTCCAGACAGAAAGTTGATTTATGAGGCTAGGACGGCTGCCTATCGCGGCTCCTCGCTTTCCTCACGATGCTGAGTGGGCACCGGTCCTATACTCCGGATGTAAAATCCGCACTCCCATGGGTGGGAACGAACCCTAGCGCATTCCGTGGCCGGAAACCACGGCACCACGCTCCACTTACTGCGCCACGGCCAGCACTATCGCTTTAGTTTATTGTATTCTTCTTATACCTTCAATGAAATACGTAAATGTAATGAAACTTTATCTCGATTAACAAGAAGAAGATAGAATTATAAGGTTTAAGAACACTTTTTAGAAGAGTGAGAAGAGAAAGTATTGTGAATGCAACACACCGAATTTTTTTTAAAATGCAGAATTAGATTCTTCAAACGTAATGACTTGTTTAATTAAGTCCATTAATGTGATTAGAGAATATTTATTCCTTCGTTCTGTTTATTTCTGCAGGACTCCAGGTAGCCTTGTAGTGATGGATAAAACTTGAAGTAAAACTAGCCAAAATAACTGGCCAGTAAGACAAAATTTATAATATTTTTTTGTAGTCTTCCATATTATGTATCTAATAGATGGAGAAATTAAGAAAAATTCCCTATTTGCTGAGGAGAGTAGAATATGCCTAAACATAATTATCTCCAATGCCCTAAGCAGATAACACAACCATATTACTGCAACTTTTAACAACGTAAGTTTACATTAATTTGCTTGATACCAATTGAGGCATTGTGTAAACATGGAGCATCACGTACTTCAGCAGAAGCAGAGGTAGATAATTGGCAGCAGCAGTAGTACGGACATAAAATCGAGAAATTCAAAGAAACTTTTAATTGGACTCCTGTTACAGAAGCTTGTTAGTCTACAGTCTTCACTCTGTGAATGCGAGGTCATATACAATAACCAAGCTGAGGTTTCGGTTAGACAACAACACTTCTTTGGCAAAGAAAATCAAAGAAGGTCCGATGCTATCAAGTTCAAGACTTGTGTTTGTTTTAGTTACCATATCTCGGAATGTTCCTGCTGGCTTTGTCTATAAATGGCATTCACACAGTTTTACTCGCACTAAAAGTATCAACTTTTCGTATTTTTAGTTATGCTGTTCTCGTTCTCCTCCCCCTCTCTCTTTGTCTCTCTCTATCACACACACCATTTAATAAAAATTATACTATTCAGGGACCTCAAAACATGTATTTCTAGTGAAGTTCCGATATCCAGTTTTTGTGTAAAAAACGATGCTCCACCACCCTACCGTTTCTTACCAAGGAAGCAGAAGGTTCCGAAATCGCTAACAAAATGTTACCTCTAAATGTATTACATCAGAAACTTCTGGAATCAAAATATTTTTAAAACCCTTAGTTATACTGAATTAGGGCGCTTTCAATCATCACGACCCAGAGTCTGACTCAATTCATTATTGATGATGACAAGGCTGGGGACGCGCAATGGATCTTGCAAAGGTCGCAGTGCAGGGCAGTGTTGCACGCCTATCATACTCATACACAAAGGAGCAACAGTGTGAGTAGTCGACACCCATTCACGCAGAGATTTGCAACGTAGATGCAATAGCGAGCCAGCAAGTGAGGAAGTTGTAACAGACGAGTAACTGTTTAGAGCGCTTCGAAAGTGCGGCAACGTGGTCTTAGTCAAGCCTCGCAGAATTACGCGGAAAAACGCAAGAGCAAAACGCGGGTTAATGCCATCTGCACGGCATGAAGGTGGGGTTACAGGAATGAGCCCTTGAAGGCTAACTGTTCGCCTTTCTGTGTGAGGACGGCGGTTAGACTGGGCGGCACCCTAATGCCATCTGCACAGCATGAAGCACGGATTACAGGGATGAGACCTTGAAGGTTAACTGTCCGCTTTCTGTGTGAGGGCGGCAGTTACATTGGACATCATCCTAACGGCATCTGCACGGCATGAAGCAGGGGTTACAGGGATGAGACCTTGAAGGTTAACTGTCCGCCTTTCTGTGTGAGGGCGGCGGTTAGACTGGACGTCATCCTAACGGCATCTGCAGGGCATGAAGCAGGGGTTACAGGAATGAGACCTTCAAGGCTAACTGTCCGCCTTTCTGTGTGAGGGCGGCGGTTAGACTGCACGGCATCCTAATGGTATCTGCACAGCATGAAGCAGGGGTTACAAGGATGAGACCTTGAAGGCTAACTGTCCGCCTTTCTGTGTGAGGGCGGCAGTTAGACTGGACGGCACCCTAATGCCATCTGCACAGCATGAAGCAGGGGTTACAGGAATGAGACCTAGAAGGCCAACTGTCCGCCTTTCTTTGTGAGGGCGGCAGTTAGACTGGACGGCATCCTAATGGCATCTGCACGGCATGAAGCAGGGGTTACAGGGATGAGATCTTGAAGGCTAACTGTCCGCCTTTCTTTGTGAGGGCGGCAGTTAGACTGGACGGCATCCTAATGGCATCTGCACGGCATGAAGCAGGGGTTACAGGGATGAGATCTTGAAGGCCAACTGTCCGCCTTTCTTTGTGAGGGCGGCAGTTAGACTGGACGGCATCCTAATGGCATCTGCACGGCATGAAGCAGGGGTTACAGGGATGTGATCTTGAAGGCTAACTGTTCGCCTTTCTGTGTGAGGGCGGCGGTTAGACTGGACGGCACCCTAATGCCATCTGCACAGTATGAAGCATGGATTACAGGAATGAGACCTAGAAGGCTAACTGTCCATCACATATCGTTCTAACAGATATCCAACAGATCCGTCGCGATATGACCAAGCGACGTAAAATAAAATAGAATAAAAAAAACGCGGGTATTACAGAAGGTAGAAAACAATCTACAACACATAAATAGTACAAACGTTTTGAAGGGATTTCGCAGTATTACATTAATTCGAGTTTTTTTAAAATATCTTTGTTTATGAATGGAGGAGAATTACACTTTACTGCTCTGTTATGACAATTCACCTTATCAAAGTAACATCACTAAATCTTCTCTGTTAATCGAGAAAAATGCTTTCAGAACGCAGGGGAAACTAACATTTCAGTATTTAGTGATGCCAAATATGCACCTTGTTATATGATTAATAATTACGTAAGCATGAAAGTAGCAATTACAAACAGCAACGAAACTTAAAGTCTGTCTAAAAGCTCCCAAAGAACAAAATGATGTTAGGATAAAGATATAGGTTAAAACGAAACCGATTGCGTATGGCTTCTAAAATCACGTTATTACGTACTTTTGGAGATAAAATATCTATGTTTGCTGCTTGTTTCACTAGTAGAAAATTTTACGCTGGTCTTACTTTACTCCACTATCCTGGAGGGTCTGGGATAAATATTTCTGGCTGCTGTCGATTTTACAACTTCTCTCATCACACCTTTCTGCGTCTTCTTCGACGTTCGGTGGTGTTGAAGTGTCGGCTTGGTCTCCTGCCTAAAGAAGTTAGCGTGTCAGCTTTGTGACTACTTCTTGTGCAGGAATTTCTAGTTGAGAAACATAAAATATGCTTACCGAAAATGTATTATTTGTTATATACATGATTAACAAAATAAACTATTAAGCATTTGCCAGGCCTGCTGCTAAATCCCCTGTCTGTCATAAACCACACATATTCGTATGAATTCTTCTTAATAGTCATGTATGATAAAGGTACGAAAAGTGGAGATTATTTTGCGAGTAGGAATATTCTTGAATGGAGCTGAAAGCCGAGTGTAGCAATCTTGCAAGCAAGATAAAATCACTTTTAAAATGTGTTGTCATACACCATTTTTAGACAGCCCTCAATATTCAATTATAAATTATGCAGCTGAAATTTTTGTGGAAATGGCGGCATACATTCGGACATGCGCAACGATGAGCTCTCTCTGTTATTGTTTGGCCTTCATTGTTGTTTAACAACATGATTTCTTACACCATATAACTATATATATATATATATATATATATATATATGTATATATAATTTCCATCACAAGAAACAAGGGTGGTGGTAGTAGTAATGGAGTGTTATACTCGCATTCGGGACGTTCTGGGTTCGATTCCCGACTACACCCACTCTGGCCTTGGATTTTTTGTGGTTTTCCCGGGTCGGGAGCTAATGCAGGAGTGGTTTCTCATCTAACATGATTTCCTTTCCATCATTTCCCTTTCATTTCGTTTCCTTTTCATTTTTCTCGTGGCTTTTAGGTTTTGTGGTGTATTGCAGAGCGGGCCAGATGCGTGTATGCTTGTTCAAAGGAAGGATTACTCCCCGTGGAACACTACAGGGCTGCTTGTCCGAAGGGTGTGAGGGTGGAACGGGTCTTCGAGCCGTAAAATGCTAGGGACTTGCGTGCGTGGCCTGTCTGCCTGCGGCCTCTAGCCTCCTGTGGTTACTTCATTTTACCCCTTCCTCCTGGGGGTAGCCATAATACACCTATGTAGGTCGCAGTGCGCTAGGTGTCCCCCTCCGTCATATAACAGCCGGCCCTCGTAGCCGTGGAGTGTATAGCTACGGCACTCCGCCAAGCTGAGGGCCGCGGGTTCGAGTTCCGCCATGGGCATGGGTGTTCATGTGCGTATTTGTGTTGTGTAATTGCGCTGATAGGTAGTAACGAAACAGTAAAAATACAGTATCATAAACTGGGTAAAGTAAGGGAACTTTAAAAAAAAAACTTACTGTGAATTGCTAAGATTTAATATATATATGTATATATAAACCCAGCTCTATACCCTGTATGAAGTGTTATAAAATTGTTATTCCACCGTTATAAACTTCAATTTGTACTGTGAGTGGCGCGTGTTAAAAACTCTACTTTCGGTGTCAGCTGTCTAAAAGGTATATTTATGTGCGGATACGTTCGCAGATAAAGTGGTTCAAAAAAGTAGATTTTACTTCGATAGTCAGCAGAATCGGTATAAAATTGCAATGGACACAAAAATCTGTGACGACTATACACGCTGTTGCCATCCAGCTTTCTAGCATAATGAATCTAAAATATATACTTGAATGCAAACATTTAGAACCTTAGATACTAAAATGCAAAGGTCTTTCTTGAATTAAGCCTGAGTGACACTTCGGCTGTTTTCAACACTATTAAGTTTATCCATGACATTAATCTACCAACGTCATTGTGATATTTATCTCTCTCTCTCTCTCTGTCTCTCTCTCTCCCTCATTCTCTTTTTTTAGATTTTATTTGTGTTGTAATACATTATGTTTATTTTTAACATTTAAGATATATTCTTCTACTGTATTCATGTATGCCATTGTTTGTGATGTCATTGTTGTTTAAATTTTCAAGGATTTTAAGGATATACTTAACTTTTATTAAATAATATGTTCAATACTTTTTATATTGTAAAGCACTGTTATAATGCTTATGTTATTTAATATCAAAGCTACTGGTGCTTAAAGCATTATTGTTCAAACCTAACATTGTTATTTCCAATACTTTGTACTGAAAGACAATGTAATGTTATATGTATTTTATATGGTCGCTCACGACCTAGTTGTTCATGCGGCCTAAATATATAAATAAAAACAATATACTAATATACTATTTCCACAAGCATATAAATAACATTGTTAATGGGGTTTTGTTTTGGCTTTCCTTCCACATATATGTTTCCCATTTCAAATAAATAACTTACTTAATATTGCAACAGGAATTTAAAAGATTGAAAGTCATGGTTCTAACAAATGTTTTATGGGTTATTACTAAGCAAAATTATTATTTCTCAGCATCTTTTTTTTACCCCTTATTTTTCGATAACTCATGTATACAATTATATAAGACACATCTAGTTGTGATAGTACAGAAACCGACAATCATAAGAACCGAGCTTTGGTTGCTGTTCAATAATAGCCCTAAATTACATATATGTTACTAACTGGACGTAGTTACATTTACATTATAATACAGAACATTACATAGTATATGTACAGAAATATAAAACCAGACATATGAGTGACTATATAAGAGAAGTAACAGCACGTAATGTTTTAGACAGTGTTGCTACGGAAGGGAGTGACGAGATTTAACTCATCCTCCTGTTTGCCAAGGAGCTTTAAATATATTAGCACTGTGTCGCCGAAAGTCTGGCCACAAGAACACACGAAATTGCAGGAAGAAAGGAGGAGAATGACACCGAAAGTCATAAAATGGCATGCCTGCTTTAGATGAGCGCTCATGTTACAAAGCAATCGGCATTCGTCATCAATAGGACCATTCTGTGTCTCAGCTCTTCATAATGTGTGAATCTCTATTCAGCTGTCGGTCGCGGGGTTACGAGTCTTTGTGACTTCAGCAACAACAGTAGCAGTAATATTTCCTCCACTAACATTGCAAGACTCTCCATGAAGCCTACACTGCATAGCCTCTCAGGTAACTCAGAAATAATATTGTCAATGTTTTAAAACCTTGACAGAAAAATCTGATGTGTTACGCTCACATGACTTTCTCTACTCTAATACAAACTATTTTCACAAACGCCTATTCTCCATATGCTTCATGTTAATCGAGATATCGAGATGTTAATCTTATTGGTAATTTTCTTGTAGATGCAAGGGGAATTGGTAGGCTTTAAGCTATAGTCAAATATTTTAAGAGCTGGTTGCTATGTGGAGTATTCCATTCTCTTTGCATTACCAGGAGAAAAAAAATGAATAGCAATTCCCATTTGAAAAAAAGTATAAGTATTGGAAAATTTAAGGGAATAACAAGCAATATCTCGAAAATGGTTCACTCAACAAAAAAATGTATATGACATAAATTGTGTATTTTAACGCGATCTACATTTTAGTGTAGTAAAATTTTATCTATCTCTTATGGTTTACCAGTTATGCAAAAGTCGTTCACAATGAAGAATACTTTTAGAGACATTCCCAGAAAATTCAAGATATACATTCTATTTGTTATGAAAGTATCTTAAATATATGATATTTTAATCAAAATCGTTAGAGCCATTTTAAGAAAACTAAAATTTTCGACAAATGTTCAATGTAAAGGTTAATTTAGGGTGGGGGGATTTTCATTAAAACCTTCGTGTCGCATCTCTGGAAGATACTGAACCTAAATACCAGGTGTGTGTCTGTGAATAGCTTGACTCAGAAACGAACAGTCGGATAAACACCAAACTTGGTATTTAGGTTCAGTAAAATTTTCGGGTAAATCCCCTTTCACCCCATATTACCCTTTACATGAACATTTATCTAAAATTCTAATTTTCTCAAAAATGGCTCTAACGATTTTGATTAAAACATTTAAGATACTTCCATGACAAATGAAATGTATATCTCGAATTTTCTGGAAATATCTCCAAAGTATTCTTCATTGTGAACGACTTTTGCATAATAGGTAAACTATAGAGTTAGACAAAATTTTAGTACAAACAAATGTAGTTCGCGTTAAAATACACAATTTATGTCATATACATTATTTTTTTTTGTTGAATGAACCATTTTCGAGATATTGCTTGTTATTCCCTTAAATTTTCCAATACTTATTATTTTTCTCAAATGGGAATTCGTTATTCATTTTATTTGTCCTGGTAATGTAAAGAGAATGGAATACTCCACATAGCAAACAGCTCTTAAAATATTTGACTATCGCTTAAAGCCTATCATATTCCCCTTCCATCTACAAGAAAATCTACATTTTTTGTTTAGTAAAATTTTGTCTATCTCTGATGGTTTACCAGTTATGCAACAGTCGTTCATAATGAAGAATACTTTTGGAGACATTTCCAGAAAATTCGAGTAATGCATTGCATTTGTCATGGAACTATCTTAAATATTTTAAACAAAATCGTTACAGCCAGTTTTGAGAAAATTAAAATTTTCGAAAAATCTACCATGTAAAGGGTAATCTGGGGTGGGGGATTTTCTTGAAAACCTTCGTGTCGCACCTCTGGAAGATACTGTACCTAAATACCAAGTTTGGTGTTTATCCGACTGTTCGTTTCTGAGTTATGCTGTTCACAGACACACACACACAGACACACACGGACATGCTTTTTCTGGATTCAGAGGGCCTCAAAACATATATTTCCGTTGAAATCTCGGTATCGAATTTTTGGAAAAGTTATGCTTACAAACTTATGTTACGTAACATTTTCTCCAAAGCCTTGATAATAAGCGATATATTTTGATGTCGCTATGTTGCTCCCCATTACATACTCCAATCCCTTTTGTGCAAAATAAACAAGCAATGTAACGTAAGGTATGTCAGGTACCAAATTTCATGACAACCAGTTTGGTCATTCTTGCATGAAAATGTAGCAAACATATATGTTAACACACAAAACAAATAAAAATTTTAAAAATGAGATTTCTGGCATCAAAGCAATGCATCATATATGTACCTCAATGCAAGTTATTCATCTAAAATAAAAAATTAGCAGAAAATATTCGACTACAATGTTATTATAAAACACATTTTAAGTTATGTTGTTCAAACGTTTAAATAATTTCAAGTATAAGCGCCTTTTTAAATACTCTACATTAGTTCATTTTGTTTGTTTGCTGTTCGCCCATAGATGCACTTTTAACTCGGGAAAGAGGTATAGATAAAATATTTTAAAATAATTAGATTTTTAAACATAATGGAATAAAGCAGTCAAATATCGAATTTAAGCTCTCCTCCATAATAATAATTGTCATTTTCTGAAATATTGTAATATAAACAAGATTAATGTATTTAGCTAGAAGTTAAATCAGAATCTAGATTTACTGCGTAGAGGGAAATGAAATTTGACAGAAGTTACAAACGTATTGTATGATTTAAAAATATTATAAAGGTATTCTGCTCTTTTTGACGGCAGATAAAGCTGGCGCTCGAAAATTACATCCGAAGGTTTATCCGGATAACAAAAGTCCCGTCTACTACAGACATTATGATTTTTTTGTACAGCTTGTACACAAAATGGAAAACATTTGTAAGTTTTCCTTTGTTGCAGAGCACTCGTTGTTGTGACATTCCATTAAATATAAAGGTAATACCAAAGAGATGCGGTTCAAAGAGAGGGTCATTGTCTGAAATTGCATACATAAGCCCACAAAGAGAATCCTTAAACATTATTTAGTTACACTGTTTCTCTTTTTCTCGCTCATTCGCTTCCCTGTGGTCCCTCGCTTAATTAAAATCCCACAACAAATGGAATGGCGTTTTAATTTTCATTCAGGATATGATTCACGGTCCTGCTTTTCGTTGTATTTTTTTTTAAATAGATTCCTTTATGGAATAAAGATTGTGAAGACATTTTGTACATTTGTAAGTTTATTTGGCTGCGTAAACAGTGCATATCATTCAAAAGGTAGAAGGAGAGAGAGCAATGAGGCTTTAGGGCGCACAACAGCCCAGGTTATAAGCGCAAAAGGTAGAAGAATAAATAACAGGTAGTTGCCAATAGTTTAGATAATAAATTCAATCATTGAAGCGCATAGTAATTAAAGCTGTAAGCAAAAATATTCTCATAATTTTAATTGAATAGCTGACGTTGACGTGTGTAATGAAATATGAAACCAATAATCGAATAATAATTTTGTGTGTGTTATTCTATGACTGAGGCGATTGCCGTTAACACTTGCATGCTTGTTAGATAATTGGCAGTATTTTAATTTTAATTACCATAACTATGAAAGGATATAAGGGAAATGCGTGGTAAAGTCAGAAGATCATATTTTTCCTTATACTTTATTGGTCCTTCAATGGCGTTGTGCAAATACATAACTTGTAGAAGGATTCCATTCAACGCTTGGAAGTAATCTTTATTAGGTCGGGTTCAAATAACTTCTAAATCAACTTTAAGTTTCTCTTTTACGCTTTTATATTTACTCACATTCAAATTGCATAAGACATTACAGTGCTCCTGCTAGTGATCTGAAACAATTAGCGTGTGCTCTGAAAGCTATCTTTAAAAACATTATATAGCTATTTTGCTCAAAATCCAAAAACAAAATGTCCCTCACAGTAATTTAATCCCTTAAAATCCACTAGATTATTTTTAGGTCTTTCATACTTACGAAATTCACATAATGTTTGCGCTGTGAATCTATATACATGTCGAAGATTCTATAGAATCTTTCACAGAACTGTACATTACATTTAATGGGATTATATACACAAATTTACTAGTTAATCTACTGAGGCCTGTTTGTATACATTTGAAACTTGAGTACTAAAAGAAGCAGCTAAACAGGAACCTTTGTTTTTGAAAGTAGTAAACCACGAATGATATATAATTCAATGAAAAAGAAAACCTGATGTGTTACACTCACATGACTTTCTCTACTCTTGTACAAACTATTTTTACAAACGCTTATTCTCCACATGCTTCAAGTTAATCGAGATATCGATTTCCTTGTAGCTGCAAGGGGAATATCGTAGGCTTTAAGCGATAGTCAAATATTTTAAGAGCTGATTGCTATGTGGTGTATTCCATTCTCTTTGCATGAATAACGAATTTCCATTTGAGAAAAAGTATAAGTATTGGAAAACTTAAGAGAATAACAAGCAATATCTGGAAAATAGTTCACTCAACAAAAAAATGTATATGACATAAATTGTGTATTTTAACGCAATCTACATTTTTGTGTATTAAAATTTTGTCTATCTCTTATGGTTTACCAGTTATGCAAACGTCGTTCACAATGAAGAACACTTTTGGGGCCATTCCCAGAAAATTCGAGATATACGTTTTATTTGTCATGAAATTATCTTAAATATATGATATTTTAATCAAAATCGTATGGAGCCATTTTTGAGAAAATTAAAATTTTCAAAAAATGTTCTATGTAAATGGTAACCTGGGGTAGGGAGATTTTTTGAAAACCTTCGTGTCGCATCTCCGGAAGATACTGAACCTAAATATCAAGTTTGGTATTTATACGAATGTTCGTTTTTGAGTTATCCTGTTCACAGGCACACACACGGACATGTTTCCAAAAATAATTTGGATTCAGGAGGCCTCAAACATGTATTTCCGGCGAAATCTCGGTATCGAATTTTTGTGTGGAATACAATATTTCCCCTACTTACTATACATAGTAGAGAAAGTAATAAATGGTAGTGAGAGTAAGAAATAATATCAAATTATACATGAATCAAAGGAAACAGTACAGTCAAAGTAAATGCCAAAGACTTGAATTCTTTTGTAACTAAATAGAATATTTGAATAACATCAGCAAAGATAATGCACAGCGAAAACCATCCTCATGAAAATTAGGTCGTTCTGAAAATGGATAGAGAGATTATATAAAAGAACAAATTAAGGAAATGGAAATAGTGAATTTATATGCACATGTCCAGTCATATGCAATCAGAAGATATATTTATTTATTTATTTATTTATTTATTTATTTACCCTGGTTCTTCCTTCTACCTTCTCTTCCATTCTACCTGGCAATACAATCAAATACGATATAATAAAAACATACATATACAAAGTTCTAATGAAAATGTTAAGATAAAGAGAAAAATGCAACACAACACAACTTAATAAAAGCATAAGTACAGAGGTTTAATAAAGATATTAGAAATAAGAAAAGAAAAATTCTAACCAAAATGCTTTTAAGCGGAATGCTAATGTAGGTTACGACATTATTCTCGTAGAACATTATTCTACATAAAACATCTTATACTAAGCACTAGACACAAAATAGGAGTAATAATTTATTTATTTAATAAACTGACTCAATTTGAGTTTTGCAAATAACACAGAATAATAGTTATAATAAAATGTTGAAATATAATAATATAAATATAAGATAGCTGTGATGAATACAGAACAATATGATGTACTAAATAGGCAAGGACATTAAAATTACTATATAAGGAGAAAAGAAAGAGAAGTATTTTACATATTAACATTATTAAAATTAGTAAGTTAACAAATTATGTGCTGCTTGATACGGTAATTTGTATCACAAATTACTTAAAGGTAAATAATGATTATAATATAAATATGTATTTTTATGTGACATTGATTTCAGAGGTTTATTAATTGTAATTATTATTGGTAAATAATAATATACGGCTTTACTGAAACTGTCAACAATAACGCAATAATGCAGCAAGGGGGTGAGTTGTTTATCATTACCGGGAACAAGGAAGTTACGTAATATTTCGCGCGGTTTCGGTAAAAGCTTCTAGAACATTTCCTAAAGCAATATGTATTAGTGGTTTTCATTGGATAATAAAATAGACGCTAATGTTGGCGCGTTTTATTAGCCAATAGCAGTTCATTTATAATCTTTAGGCATGTCGAGGAGTGGGTGTATATAAGCCGGGTCCGAGGTAAAGCTTGCCGTTCAGTTCATCAAAATTTCGTGTACACTACACATCGTCAGCCAGTCCTTCATTTCGTCAAGTTACGCGCAGCAGAATTACAAGAATCTAAATTATTATAAAGTTAATTCTACACAAAATTGAAGTATGCGAGTTAAAAGTGATAAATAAGAAGTTATTACAAACAGTTTCAGTTTGGCGAGTATCCAGATTAATTTGTAAAAGTGTTTGTGAATGTGTTCAGCAATAAAAGTTATAAAACCAATTTCTTCGTCAGTATAATTTCTGGATAAAAGATTCCTTTCCGATTCACACCCTGCAAGAGATACAAGTTCTACCAAGATAAGATGATATCTAGCCGGAGGACAATATACATAACCTTAAATTCTTTCAGAAACTAATTGATACAAATTGCTAACGTCAGAGGGAGCTACGAACCAAACAAAGAATGACGTCACAAGAAGGCTTCAACACACGTGATGTAAACAACATTACGTAAAGCAGCAACCGTCGCATATTGGCTTCCAAATGCGGAGCTACAATTAATGATCTACAACATTAATACCACTTCATGCTAATACTGTATCATGATTTCCAAAACGTGGCTATTGATTCTTTTATAATACATTGTACAATAGCGTCCTGAATATTTTTATCAATTTTGTGTTTATCTCCCCAATTTACAAATTCGTTGGTTATTGTACCACGCGATTCAAAAAGAATACCTGTAACAGAAATTTTATTTATGTTGTAATACTCTTTCATATCACATTGTGGGTTCATAAATTAATTCTTTTTCTTTGTTAACTTCTTGTGGTTCATGACCACTCCAGCTCAGTTGTTTGCATTTGGAGCATGCAAAAATAAGTTGATGACTTTGTCTGTAGGATTATCACTAGGAAGTTGCAGCATTTCCTTTCCTAAACTTCGAATCGATTTGTCAGCTTTCAATAAAAATGCTTTCGTATTTTATTAATAGGAGCCATTTGGAAGGGATAAATCAAATATGGATCTATAAATTGGTTAATTTTTGTTGACGTACTAGCAGGTATGTAGAAGCCAAGGTATCTAAATCGATTGAAATAGATGTTATCTTTACATTGTTTGCACCACGCTTTGGGCGTCAATTTGAAGAAGGTGTATTGAAAGAGTTGTATTATAGTTCAACTGTTGGGGAACCGAACTTGAAATTCGTTGCAATCACATGTATAGTACCCGCTTTCCGGTAGCCTTCGCCCCAAATGTACTTTCAGGTGGCCTTTGCCCCAGGTTTAAAAAAATATTAACTTTGTAATTTGACTGTTTCTTTAAATATTATATATTTATGTTTGCCTCGGCTGCGTCAGTATTATTTTTGAGACATGGATGTCTTGGCAGGGTTGTGATGTGACAAGAATGTAGGCTTACACAGATTATAATTTTACTTCACTTCTTTTATTAATGCTTGACACGATTTAAATAACACTTCACTGTTATAGAGAGCTGTGAGATTCTTTTTATTAATTAATTACACTTTCTAACACGTAAACTTATTTTTCGCCTCACACGAATACATATTATATTGAGACAGTATTTTATATCACAACACTGTGAATGTCAGAGTGATTGTAGTGTAAATTAACATTATTGTATGACAATGATTTTAGATGTTTGTTAGCTATAAGCATTGTTAGGAAATAAGTTTACACGGCCTCACTGAAACTGACAATAGGAGTGGGTAACAATGAAGTGATGGGGTGAGTTGTTTATCAATTAGAAGAGACAAATGACGTCAGGGTAGCGCGCCTTTCTTTAGAAATGGAGGAAATATCTTCCCTAGAGCATATGTGTTAGTAATTATGATTGGCTAAAAAAATAGACGCTAATGTTGGCGCGATTTATTAACCAATAGCAGCTCTATTATAATGTTTAGGCATATCGGGGTGAGGGAGTATAAATTCTTAAGCCAACGCGCAGTTCTACAGAATCATTCACAAGGTAAACGTCGCGCAGTTCTAAACAATCTCTCTCGCGAGTTACACGTCAGGCAGTTCTAAGGAAGCATTCACGAAGCACACATTATGCAATTCTACAGAATCTCTCGCGTCGTAAAGTTAGTTACAAAAATGTGAAGTACGTGAATTAATAGTGCGCGGTAAATCAGTGATTGTAGTTACATTCTGAAATATAACAGTTTGTCAGGCGTGTATCAGGATTAAATATGTGAAATTAATTAAGTGTGGCGACAATAAAAGTGTAAAAACAAATTATTTTATCAGTGTTATCTTTTAGTAACAACTCCTTTCCGTTTACACGCCCTGATCAAGAGATATTTGCTCGAATGAGTAATAATAGCTAGCCGGAGGACAAAGAACCCAAAATTCAAAATAGTAAAACAATAACAGGCGCTCAGAAAAAAGATAACACGAACAGATTACTGCGACAATATTTCTTGAGGACACTTTTTGCGTCTGGTTAGTAACGCTGTCTGCAGGCAACTGAACTCTGAATTTGTAAATGTTTCTCCTTTTCAGTTTCTGATTGGATAATCCTACTCCAATAGAATATTCATTCATTCATTATCTGTTTACCCTCCTCTTATGTAGGACTTACACCCCCCAGGACTTACAAGCGGGTGCCTGGGGTCAGAGGCCCGTCGAGGAGCAGATCAGACAGAGCATCCAGGATGGGTGATCAGCCCGATGCCTGGTATGGGATGAAGGAAGTAGATGAAACGAAATGTTGGTGAAATGGATGAAGGGAAAGGTGATGATGGAGCAGTTGGTGGAAGGAATGGCGGGGGAAACCGGAGAACCCGGAGAAAACCCGCCCAGACGCCGCTTCGTCCACCACAAATCCCACATGCAGGTCCCTGGGATTGAACCCGGGTCGCCTCGGTGGGAGGCGAGCGGTCTAACCACTCGGCCACGGCGCCGCCTAATCCAATAGAATACCTTCATTTAACTAAAGACTTTTCTGGTTGTTGATTGGCTATTTTATAAACTGTCACAAAAATTACATTATTGTTGCTCCAATAATAACTAGTAGTATTATTAAACATTCTTAGTCATTATTGCCTCAGGTTTACCTCATTGTTACCAACTTTTAACCTATTATTCTCACAGCTCCTACATTATTAAATTACGTAATGCATACACATAACATTATTGAACATGTATACAATAATATAAATATTTGCAATGACTGTAATATACACTGTTTATATATTGTTACATACACATATTGCTTTAAGGCGGGCTGTTATTGAATTTATATATTATATAATTTGACTGAAATCATTTAAGTGAAAAAAATACTGCCTCATAATTTATGTGAAATCTCATGAGAGTTAAAAATTAAGGAGTCGTTGAAGATCACTCGTAAGTATTTAACTTCATCTTCAGCAGCAATGGCTTTTATGTCACAACAAACTGTTTTAATAACCCCTATATCAAGTTCATCTTTATTCATTAGGTTATCTTTCGATTGTTTGCTGTTGATGTTTATGCCGATTTCTTGAAGACGAGTGATGACCATTGTTAGTAAATCATTAACTGCGTCCGCATCCACTATGTCATCCGCAAAACAAATTACTGTTAGTGGACCAGTCAGGGGATAATTTGAATCCGTATTTAAGTATGGCACTTCCCTCAGACGCTTCATTTAATATGTGGTTAATGTTTAAAATCGAACAGGAATGAGGATACGGGATCGCGCTGCATGAAGCCTCGCTTGAAGCTGATTTGTTCGGTTCTCCCTCTTCCGAAATGAATATGGGTGACGTTGTCTACCAGAAGTTTGATCAACAAACGTTTTAGTGAAGCAGATAGATTTGAAGATCCAATTGTAGAAGTGAGATGAGCATGTCCGGTATTGTCAATGTAGTACTTCAAGAGGAACTTCTTTAAAAAAAGTCCTTCAATAACGACAAAGCTATTAGAGGATACTAATGAAACTGCGTGTTAACAAGCAGTGCACAAAATGTTTAGCCTTGATCCCAAAAATCTGCTATCTTACCCAGTAACGTTCAGTTTTAATTTCTTATACACACTATTCTTACAAAAAAAAAAAAGAGAAAAAAATACCTCATATTAACCGAGATAAATCTTTGCAGACTCTCTCTTAAGTCAGATAATAGGTCTTCCGGGCTCTCAGCTCAGAGGTACCGGTTTCGATTCCCAGCGGGAAGGGGAAATTTTTCCTTAACAGCATCATTACTCATCCTCGAGTCTGTAAATATGAATATGAAAAGGAATGTGAGTGTGTTCAATATAAAAAATTCATAAAACCAACGTTAAGAGCATCTACAGTTTCGCATGTAATAGCATACATCAGTAATTTCTTAAGCCAAAGCCGCCCGATATGGCCACAGAAGTTAAAGAGCGCTATAAAAACGGAACGATTACAAAAACATCTGATGTATGGCATTCATATGCCTTCTCTACTCACTCTTATAAGAACTATTCTTACAAAAGACATTGCTTCTATCTACTTCACCATATGACTACGTAGTTAAAGTGACGTAAAATTAAATAGAGAAAAATGTAGATAGAACCATAACCTTTTATAAGAATGCTTTTTATAAGAGTGAGTAGAGAAAGTCATGCGAATGTTACACATCAAATGTTTCACACAGTAAGTTATGCCTACATCTTATTGTTTACTAGTTATAAAAATTCACTGAGGGTGACAAATACTTTACAGTCTATTCGCAGAAACTACAAGGTAAACATCTTATTAGTCATATAAATAAATATCTTAAACCTATGGTAGTTTAATCAAAATAGTCGAGCAATGTTTGAGAAAATCAATCCATATAAAACTTAATTTGGGGTAGGATAAATTTCTTTAATCTTCGAATCGCATCATATCAAGTTTTGTGTTTATCTTACTTTTCGTTTTTTAGCTTATGTTCTTCACAGACACGCGCTCACGTGTACCTCTCAATATCAAATTTGTAGGCGAAATACAGTACTTCCCATAGCTGCATAATATAGATGGTAGAGAAATTACAAATTTGAAAATATAAATTCTCTCTCCCCGCTTAAGTTATTGAGTATTGTAATAAAGTTATTTTAATAGCTTTAAGAGTTTGCAGTGATAAAATGCATATGGTAGATAAAGCAGCTCTAAAACAAGCCAGGCAAAGATTAGAATCATTCAGGCTGTTGCACGTTGTCGACAACCAGCCTTACACCGTGTTTAAGATCTGTCGGAGAGACTGTGTGCTTTCTCCGCACCACTCTTCGCATTTGAAAGCGTACACTGGTCCAAACAAATTGCTCATTCGCTCGAACCAACTTCAAAGGGGAACTTTTTGGAAAGGACCATCCTAGTGTGACGGAGAAAATGTTGCAGACGAGGAGAGGAATGTGTGAAAGTGCTCAGAACGAGATGTCTCTCTATCTCTCTTCTTAGAGGCATCCACTGGAAATTCAGCAAAGGAAAGAGGATCCTCTGCTGCTAGTTAGAGTAATCAGTGAGCGTTAAGATGTCGTTAAGTTGCATGAATCTCTTTGTTCTCTGGCGGTGGAAACTTCTCAGTAAGTATGAATTAGTTTTACATGGATCAAAAACGTGGAAGCTGGGGAAAAACAGCGAGATTAGAAGAAAAGCAATGTGAATGAAAATGGCAACTACAATATCAAGTTTCGCGGAAAAAAACATCTTGCTTCCGAGAGAGAGAGAGAGAGAGAGAGAGAGAGAGAGAGAGAGGCAGAGAGAGAGAGATGACAGTAAAAAGAGAGCTTTGTTCTTTCTATTAAGCTCATAATGTTAAAACTGCTTTTGTTTTAGGTGCATTATGGAGAGGAAGTTTAGTTTCGGAATTTCTTCAGGAAAGTTGGTTATTACCATTGTGATTAAAGCCCGGGTTAAGACAATAAAGTGAGTAACAAATATGTTCCGGAAAGCATTGTTATGCAGAGGAAAAAATAAATGGCAGCAAAATGTTATTATTCCTTCAAATGCCGGGGTTAAAAGTATCAATAGCAAAAGACAATGTTAGTGTATATATTGTTTAGCAGATGAATAAAGAATTATTCAAACAGCTAAGGGTCAAACGGACATATTTGGTATAAAACATTTATGAAAATATACCCCCGATCTTTATTGGTCCCTTTTGTTGGAAAACTCTTGTTTTAATCCTTTACTTTTTTAAACATTTTCTTTTTGAATCTCGTTTCAACACTCCCTTTGACCTCCCTCGTTTTGGCGACGGTTATCAAAGTCTGAAGCTGCGGTTGAGGCCTGCCACGAAACTTCAAAGTAGACATAATATCTGTTCCCGGCTTTTTCAAAGGTACATAGGGCATCAATGGAGTCCAACGGAATGAAATTGTAAAACGAGTAGCTTAATCTTTGAGGTAAAACCCCCAAAAAGTCACTGATCAGTAATTCTAATCATAAGGGTGGTCCGGACTGTATAACCTGATTCAGGATTCCTATTTCAAGCTTTAGGGGCTGTAGAGAGGGCATAGTAGATCATGTTTTGATAAGGTACCCATGACCGAAAATGTACCTTGTCCTTACTATATACATGACAAGATCGAATATAATGGTTCAAATCTCCCAACTTTCCTGCGACACCTACAAAGTCTGCTCAATGTGGTAACGATAAAGTTCATCGCAAACAATGTACCTCCGAAGGATGTATCCCTAAACATGCTCAAAAATACTGGGTGTGTGCTGAATTTTTTTTACTGTAGACAGAACTCGGGCGACCAGATCTTCCTGCGCCTCTACAGGAGTCTCATAAGCAAGATTCTTCATATGTTCAATACCAAAAGTCAATAGCAATTACATCCACTAATCTTATCAGCCAAGCAGTTGGTTCCGGCGATCTATCCACTTGTCGCCGTATGTTTGATTGAGATGACGTCATGGACAAACTGTGTTGGGGGGCAATCATGTTGTAACCACGTGCGGTGAGGAATGTACAGTAGCATATCATCCAAGAATATTTCTTGCAGGAAGGTCAAGTACATCGGAATAGTTATGCAGACTGGAGGAGGGCACATCCAATCCGACGACCATGGATCCCACCAGCTGATTACAAATCGTTTCTGAAATCCATGACAATATTTGGTACGAGATAATCTTTATCCAAAATGTGACTGTTTCGAATGTTAAAAGTAACGATGAAATGCGCTTCATCCGTAAAACGAACAAGCCATGGAAGCTGGAGAACGTCCACACAACGGTGTAGAAACCATACACAGTAACTGACATGTGGTACAAAATTTGTCGAACCCATAGCTGCTACTTTCTCTAAAATGGTAGGATATAGCTGCTGGTTATGAAAACGCCATACAAATTCTGAGACACATTCATGGGAGCGCTAGTTGTAGGATCTCCTGAACTCAATGATGATCGCCTTTTCAAAGTCGAGAGTAGGCATGTCCATGGAGGACGACATTCGGTCCTGTAAACTTTGAAGATATTTTTTTCTTGCAGCAGTTGCCCTGATCGAGCAAAACTGGTCTGTGATATAGTATCACGATTTGGAAAAAGCTCTGCCAACAGACTTAGCGCAGCTCTAGCATTACTTCAATCTCGCCGAAAAGTTAACAACATATTGGTATTCAACCATTCGATACTTTCTTCCGCAACGACTCATTGATGTGAAATAGTTGTGAGTTGTTAAGGACAAACGCTTTACTTGTTCGTTTCATATGGTACATAATGAGACTCGCCGAACTCGTTCCAGAAACAGAAACGAAGATGCCGAATTATGGTTGAGTCTCTGCTTCTTCTTCTGTATTGCACAAGTGAGCATTTATCGTTCGAGTATTCGCTCTTCGACAGTTCACATCATAGCGTTGTTGTCACGCGTATTGCTTCAGTGCATTAAGGTAAATAATGGCAATATCATATGCCGTGTTGCTGCGTATCCGATTGTGACTCTACCTATCGTTACGGTCAAAACATCTTTTAATACATTGTAATACTCAAATTCCATCTTATCACGTTTTCTTATACCCCTAAGTAAAACGTCCATTAAAATGTATTCCAAAACTGTCATATGCAACTTAACTGAGAATTTCTCTGAGAGGAAAAATATAATGTTTAAGTATAATAAACATAACAAATTGTATATAACACAATGAACTAAATAACTATTATTTAAACTTAAAAAGTTGCACAACTATCATTAAAGTAAATTAAATTACTATCGGATTTAACACAAATTAAGATTAACTCAAAAGTTGTTCTTTTATATTAATGCTATATATCAAGGGTGGCGAAAGCACCTTCCTTCCGTAAGTCACCATTTAACATGCACTGCATCACTCAGCAGCATGTGAAAATCAAATTGACTGAAACAGAGAGGGAACGGCGCCTACGAGTCAAAATTACTCGCGAGTCCTGTTTTCGTCACCTGTGCTATATACAATTAGGTCCACTACTGAATAAAAGGTTTTTGAGGTTAAAATTACGTTTTGTTTTAAGGAGGTACAAATTAACAAGTCTGAGAAGAAATCTCACTAACAAAAATTTCTAATGGAAAACTTACCTGAGAGCGCTTCAATATTTTACAACCCGATTTCCCAAATGTGTAAAAATAAAAACAAATAAGATTTCTTGTGACTAAATCTCAGAACATGTTAACAGAAACAACCGCTATTATTATTGTTGTTATCATTTTTTCAATAATAATTCCGGAGCATTCTATTCATTGCTTCTTTCCATTTTATGTTCCAACTACTAAACTCCTTCGCTTAGTAAAAAAATACATTTACTTGTATCACTCGTCTCCATACCGGAATGTCACGTGAACTTAGGTTGCGAACAACACCAGTGAAGCAAATTGACTGAGCCTTCCGCTTGCGTCTAGTAACATTGGACGTTCGTATAGGAAATGATACACAACTCGTTTTGTACACCAAACGATATGGACTGAGAGCGAGACATCCCTCCAAATCTGCTATAACCAACTCGCCCAAATGAACGAACACTCGTTTTTGTTCCAAAGCACGACTCGTATAAATGATTGACCAAACCTATTGGTCGAAAACCATTCATCGGAACTACTGATGAACAGCTCTAGTCTGAATCACACCAGGTTGTAAACACAGGACCTGGAAGGAGTATGTATTCTTACATGCTGGGTAGATGGCCTAAAAGTTTACATGAAAATTAAAATAAGTTCGTGTACCCAGCACGTACATTGAGGGGGCGCATACTTACTTAGCTGCGAAGGACCGAAATGTGATGTGGAGGTTAAGAGGAAGGCGTGGGTTTTTACTGCACAAAATCCATAACAAAAATCTACTCACACATTCCTAGGGGTTCCTACATTATTAAAAATGGAAGATGGGAGATGTCCATCGATCCAAAGCCCAGCTTACACACGCGGTCCGTTTCTCGCGAAATCCTGAGACAGACGCTATCCCCCACTACTCGTGGCTAGCAAAGCTACCATTCAGAGTGACGTAAACAACAATGTGTCTGGTAATGACAATGTAGAGCAATAATATAACCTCCCAAATTATTAATACGTCACATCATGATATGAGAAGAGTGAAGACGTCGGCCTCTGTCATTGTGGGTAACCTACCTGAAGCGAGGAAAGTTTGATATTGTGTGATCTTATCAATTGTACCTATAGCACCAAAACGGAGCGTTTCCGTACACAGGTTGCTCATAAAAACCTGATCTAGAAAGTTCTCTCTACAGGCCCTAGAAGAGTGTTATAAAACGTCTAAATCGTCAATAGACGCACATTAAAATAAATGTATGCATAGCAGACACCAGTAAGTAGACTTTCTACTTCGTCGGGAGTACAACTCACAGGTTCCAGATTCAATTCTCTAACCCAAGTTCTGCAAGTGGGATTGAGAGCGTGGAATTGTGTGTGTGTGTGTGTGTGTGTGTGTGTGTGTGTGTGTGTGTGTGTATGGATGATTCAAAATTAAAAACTTAACAGCAACAAAACCTAACGAAAAAAATTAAAAAAAGAGAAAACGAGTACATATAGCATCCAATGAGCATTTATTGTTCTCGCGTCAAAGCAGCGGAAATTACGTTAGAGGTTTAAATGTAGCATTTAGGTACCTAAAGAAAAGTAATAAAGCAACAGGTTCATTATATAGCAGTAAAATACTCCTGCAAATCATTGGTTTTGAAGATCAAGGATAAAATCAGGATACCATGCAGCCCAGATGAAGTTCTAGGTCCTTGTTGCAACTATAAAGAAAACAAATAACAAAATATAGAAGAGGTACAGAGAAACGAAAAAAGTAGAGCTTTTCACCTTAATAATGGACTGCTCAAGAGTTGATTGACCTTACACCAGGGTCGGTTGACAAGTCTCGGGCCTCATACAGAAATGGCGTCACTAGGCCAGTTAGACGGTAGCATTGTATAGGTTTACTCTAGACTAACTTGTATTCATAGTTATAGGTCAATAGCTTGTTTAGTTTTGGAATAACAGCATTTTAAACAAGACAACTTTAGAGTTTTCACGAAAATGGAGGATTTGGAAAAACGAGCAATGATTAAATATTCCATTTGAAAGGCCTAACGCCTAAAAAAATCAAGGAGGAAATGAACAGTACATTGAAAGACTCCCCCTTCATATTCAATGATTAAAAGGTGGGTTCCAGAGTTTAAAATGGGACGTACGAGCACTAGTGATGAGCCTCGCTCTGGATGCCCTGTTGAAGTCACAACTCCAGAGATGATGAAAAAATTCATCGTTTAGTACTGGAAGACCGTAGATTAAAGTGGTTTGAGATAGCAGAGGTTGTAAACGTATCAAAAGAACGTGCTGGTAATATTTTAAGTAAATGTTTGGGCTTTCACAAGGTCTGTGCGAGGTGGGTGCCGCGTTTGTTGACACGTGATCAAAAGTTGCATAGAAAAACTGTTTCTGTTAAGAATGTGGAGCTCTACCGTTAAAATCCCAATAATTTTTGAGACGGCTTATTATCATTGATGAAACTTGGTCACATCACTACACCCCAGAAAGTAAATCACAGTCAAAACAGTGGATTGCGCCAAGTGAACCAATTCTAAAAAGGCAAAGTAAATTTTATCAGCTAACAAGGTTATGGCGAGTGTTTTCTGGGATGCACAGGGAATTATTTTTATTGATTACTTGGAAAAGGGTAAAAGTATCACTGGTGACCACTACGCAAGCTTACTGCAACGTTTGAGTGATGAGGTGAAAAGACAAAGACCTCATTTGGCAAAAAAAAAAAAAAAATCTTGTTCCATCACGACAATGCTCCGGCCTATCGTTCAGTCATTGCAATGGGGAAAGTTTGCGAATTAAAGTTCGAATTGCTTGAACATCCACCCTATTCGCCAGATCTAGCACCCAGTGACTACCACCTGTTCCCTAATCTCAAAAAATTTCTTGGAGGACGAAGATTTGACAGCAACGAGGAGTTCATTGTGCGGTAAACTGCTATTTTGAGGACCTTGGTAAATAGTACTACAGAGATGGTTTAATTAAATTAGAACACCGGTATGACAAGTGTATTGACCTTTCTGGAGATTATGTTGAGAAATAAAAAAAAATTAATTGTTGTTTTCATTGAAAGGCCCGGGACTTACCAGCCTATCCTCGTGGAAGACGGAGACACCATTCTGAACATTAGACTTGCAAAACGTGTTAAGGTCCACATAGTATAATAGAAGAGGGGGAGGAGAATAATTTCTATTATTATTATTATTATTATTATTATTATTATTATTAAAGTGATTAATAGATGTCCGTTCATGTTATTAGAATTATGCCAATCTCTGCTATTCGCTTTATTTCCATTCCCAGCACATTAATCCATCCTTCCCTTCCGTGTGTATTTTCTTGGTTGACAAAACACTTTTAAACTAAAGATCGTTTAAATCGTTAACTTGATTTCAGTAAGGTTGTTAATTATGTATGAAATTAATCCCTGTAGAAGACCTTTGGATAGTGACGGTTGTTCCCCTGGCCTTTACCATTTTGCTTTAGAGGAGATCCATTACATTCTTTTTATGAACGCAAGTGTCGCCTTCCAATATTGAAAATATATTGTCATACTTGAGTCTAAAGAGACGCAGAGGAAGAGGTAAGTCTCATAACTTTAGAAGTTATATGTGAGGTAGACGGAGCATTTGGATCCTAGCTTTATGGAAATCTGAAGAGCGGCAGGGTGGAATGGCTCCGACATAGGTCAGAGTGCATCACTATGTAAGAAAGGGTTTTGCCTGGACGTCAGTGGCTTGTACTACAACACCACCACCACAACACTTTGCATACACAAGTAGCTTATGCCGGCCGGTGTGCAGCACAACGGCAAATATGTTGCAGCGGAGCAGAGTACATTCACTGCCTCGCTCAAATGGAGTAATATTTGACTACAGACCGTTGTTACAATATCAACTCTAAACTGAATTTAAACCTCAGGGGAAAAGGAGGAAAATGCTTTACTGTTATGGGCTCTTGGAAGACCTGATCTATATTAAATTAAATAATCAGACAAAAATGTTACTACGAACACTCGAAACACGTCAGAGTTTAAACATACGTATAAATTTGGTTTAAAACGCTCTTCTGGTTCAGTTTTACCCAGATGAACCACTTACAAAAACACTGTCATGTGGAACTAGTTTTAACGGAAACCATTTGATATCAACAGTTGAAACTGGTTTTAATCTCAAAACTCTCACACTAGAGACTGGCGGCTAAGAGTAGAAACAAATCAGATTTTAAAATTCAAAACAAAACCTGAAGTTTAGATCAAGATTTTTCGTCTTCCCGTGCCAAATATCCATCAGAAAGACGTGATTTCCTATTTTGGGATCGGGCATGGAATTGATTTTTAAAACTACCAGAATTACCCAACATACCGACTTAGGAAATAGATTTAACCCAAATTACTGCTATTGAGTACTCACCTTCAGGTGGTACATGCCCGTAAGCAGAAAAAAAATTTCGGGGGGGGGTTTCCACAAGTAGATCTAAATTTAACAGTACCCCACACAGTTACCATGTACCTACTCCGTGGTATATAGACGTTACATGGATAAGAAAATTGCCTGGATGCATTATATAGACAGGAAAAGCTCACCAGAATGAGGATGTTCCACCTTACAGCACAAAACATGGAGACTGCTTCGAAAACCGGGATGTATGGTCACCTTACCTATGTAAGGCGACAAAATTAAGTTACCCTTTTTCTTATAAATGTGCTACTAGCAATAGACCTAGCATTATCTGACGACATTTTTCCATATTGGTTTGCTATGAATTTAAATAAATAAAACTGTCAGAAGTTATGGGGGGGTTGAGCCCTAAAAACTCCCCTCTAAATACGGCCTTGTGGTGGTAATATAGGATTATATTAGTGTACACTTGGGTTCATCGTTCTTTGACCCTGTCAATGACTTTAGTTCCTGAAAGTAAGTCAAATCAGCACTTGCTTGGTTACTATATGAAAAGAAAACATCGCAAAAAAAAGCTAAAGGATTCGGGAAGAAGGAAAGGTAGTCAGGTAAAGTGTGTTGTGAATGAAGTTAATTTAGCTGACGCACCACATTTCATTTTTTTCTCCAATCCCCCGATTGGCTCTCAGCCCTTACATTCATTTACCCCTGGGGCAAAAATCAGTGTATTCAGCTGTAAAATATACGGTGTATCGTAGAATACTAGAGTAAATTTGTTTTGCAATTACGGTAATTAGGAGGTATCTTCGAATCTTGCAAAGCATATTCCAG
The DNA here is from genome assembly GCA_030765065.1 of Deroplatys truncata. Classification (NCBI taxonomy): domain Eukaryota; kingdom Metazoa; phylum Arthropoda; class Insecta; order Mantodea; family Mantidae; genus Deroplatys; species Deroplatys truncata. Next base: position 34,498,093 of record CM060982.1, on the reverse strand, counting down.
GCATTTCACCGAATTCAGGATTGACAAAATATTTCTTTCCTTTCTAGTATTTGGTGGTTTCTGTACATACCCGTGTAACTTTAAAATTGAACGCAACCTTCAATTCGTCCTCCGGCGATCGATTTATTGGAGTTATAATACGAATATAACCTACTAAATATCAGAGTGAAACCTACGGATATCCAAAGAGGAAATATAATATTCCAAAATTGTAATGATAATTAAAACTAGTTTCAACTAATTCATGTTGTAGCTAAAAGTCGTAACTACAGGATCCAAAATGATTTCTTTTAAAACTGAGCACGCCTTTCACAACTTATTCTAAGTAGATGAACTCCGTTATAACCAGTTCTGTTCGATTAAGTTAATTTTAATGGCTAAGTTTAGAGTTGAAGGTTTCTGTCTTTAACATCGACACACAAATGTAATATAGAAAACCTCTAGCACTATGTAAATAATCTGAAAGTTAACTTCACTTGAGTGGTTTATTGTAATGATTTTACAGGAGACAAAAACTATAGTTCCATACATCTAAACCTGTAACATATCCTGTAAGGAATAAAAACATCGTCCAACGGTGAAGTTATATCTGGTCCGACTGTGTTACGTTCTTGACTCCCGCGCTCCATGCCTGTCCTTTTGTTACGTGTTTTTACAAGACTGAAACCAGCGGCCACACTGACTAGCACCAAAGATCAAAAAGCTGGCTGACACCCTACTAATCACTAGTTTCACTTGTCGATTCACGGAAATAAACTCGCCTTCTCTTCTACTCCTCTCTTTTCGTTTCTTCTTCTATTTTCTTTCGCTCACTACTTCTACCTGCGTCACAGTTGAAGCGCAGTCGACTCACTACAAAACCTTACGGAGTCATTGGACATAAAAGCCTTGCCCTTCTTATATATACGGCCCAGTTACCAAGAGTTTTCTTTAAGTCAGAAAGTTCTGAAGTCAAACATAGGGCCAACCTCCTGCTCCCGTAGCTGCTGACTTCAACCTTTGCTTTAACTCCAAACATCCATCAGAGGTTCGAACAATGTGGCGCTCTGGGCTCCGTTTTACAACATTGGCAGTATTGGCTGTAAGAGTTAAAAATCTTATGTGTTACATTTACACAACTTTACCTATCCATTATCGTTTATTACTTTCTCTACTACGTATAATAAGTAGGGGAAGTATTGTATTCCAACCAAAATTTCGATACCGACATTTCTCCGGAAATACATGTTTTGAGACCCCCTGAATCCAAAAAGGGCATTTTTGGAAACATGCCCATGTGTGTGTGTCTATGTGTCTGTGAACAGTATAACTCAGAAACGAACAGTCGGATAAACACCAAACTTGGTATTTAGGTTCAGTATCTTCCGGGGATGCAACACGAAGGTTTTCAAGAAAATTCCCCCACCCCAGATTACCCTTTGCATGGAACATTTTTCGAAAATTTTTATTTTCTCAAAAATGGCTCTAATGATTTTGAATAAAATACCATACGTTTAGACATTTTTATGGCAAATGAATTGTATATCTCGAATTTTCCGGGAATGTCTCCAAAGGTATTCTTCATTGAGAACCACTTTTGCATAACTGGTAAACCATAAGACATAGACAACGTTTTACAACACAAAAATGTAGATCGCCTTAAAATACATTTATGTCATATATATATTTTTTGTTGAGTGAACTATTTTCGAGATATTGCTTGTTATTCCCTTAAAATTTCCAATACTTATGCTTTTTCTCAAATGGGAATTCGTAATTCATTTTTTTTTGTCCTGGTAATGCAAAGAGAATGGAATACTCCACATAGCAACCAGCTCTTAAAATATTTGACTATCGCTTAAAGCTGATGCAGTAATTTGTATCACAAATTATTTAAATGTAAAGAGTGATTATAGTATGAATATGCATTATTTTGTGACATTGATTTGAGATGTTTGTTGATCGTAATTATTGTTGAGAAGTAAGTTTATACGACCTTACTGAAACTGTCAATAATAGCGTGCAATAATGCAGCGAGGGGGTGAGCTGTTTATCATTATTGGAAACGAGGAAGTTACGTAATGTTGGCGCGTTTTTCTGTAGAATTTGCTGAAACATTTCCCTAGAGCATATGTATTCATAATTTTCATTGGATATAAAAATAGACGCTAATGTTGGCGCGTTTTATTAGCCAATTGCAGCTCAGTTTTAATCTTTAGGCATATCTGGGTGTAGGAGTATAAAAGGTAGGTTAGAGGTAAAGACCCCGTCAGTTCGTCGAAAATATTTGTACGACACACGTCGGATATCAATTTGCAGGTTACGCGTAAAAGAGTTATGAAAAATCTTAAATGTTGTAAAGTTAATTATGCAAAAAGTTGAAGTACGCGAATTAAGAATTATCAGTAATGAAGTTCTTATAACAGTTTCAGTTTGGCGAGTGTCAAGATCAATGTGTAAATGTGATACTAAATGTGTTCGACAATAAAAGTGTAAAACAAATTCTTTCATCAGTGTTATCTTTGGATAAAAGATTACTTTCCGTTTACACAACCTGTATAAAGAGAAGTGCTTGACCAAAAGATCATAGCTAGCCGGAGGACAGTGAAAAAAAAATTAAATAAAATAACAGTAGAATTCTTTCAAACTAACACTAATACTGCCGCAAATTGCTAACACCAGATGGAGCTACAAACCTAACAAAGAATTACGTCACAAAATGGCATCACCACGTGAAGTAAACACACATACACAAACATTATAAGTAAAACCGTCGCAAATTGGCTACCACAACGTGGGGCTACAATTAATGTTAAATAAATAACATTAATAATAACCACTTCAAAGTGGCTCACAAATGTGGGGCTAACAAATACAAACATATACAAACAAATAAAAATATAACAAAGTAACCATCGCAAAGCCTACCAATTCCCCTTGCATCTACAAGAAAATTAGCAATAAGATTAACATCTCGATTAACATGAAGCATATGGAGAATAAGTGTTTGTAAAAATAGTTTGTACAAGAGTAGAGAAAGTCATGTGAGTGTAACACATCACATTTTTTATACAGCTTCTACTACTTTTACAAAAGTTTATTCTTCTATTTCGTATTAATCGAAAAAAAAAACGTTTGCAGAAAAGCTTCATTAAATATTCCATTGTGTGTACAGGGGGTTCAGTAAATCAAAGCAATCGTCAGATGTTTAAAAGCAGATGGCTATACGCTGGCTTGAAATTCCATACGAGTTCCATAAAATTGGGAGAAACAACTCCATGATGGCACCGGTCAAAAACATGCCTAACTGAAAAATGAAAACAAATAATAACGGATATCTCGGAAATGACTGAGCCACGAAAAAATATTTGAAGTAAATTGTTTGTTTTGAAGCGACATACATTCTCTGTGTGCTAAGCTTCTGTCCATTCTTATGGATTCCTTGGTATATAAAATTATACAAAATTCTTTCTGAATGAGGAGGACTTCACAGCTTATTCCCAGAAAATTCAAATTTATTTGTCATGTAATTGTTTCAAATATAAAGTATTCTAATCAAAACTGCTATAGCAATTTTAAGAAAATCAAAAATAACGAAAAAGATTCCATGTAAGGGCACTTTGGTTTGAGGTCATCTTACAATGAGCATAGCCTAATAAAGTATGAGGATGTCTAAAGCACTATCCGTAAAATTTCTAACTACATGCTGACTAGTTGTAGTGACAATTTGCTTCGTTTCTAATTAGATGCTTTGCGGTTACGATTTGAGTGACTAGGTGCTCAATCGCATTTCGCCTCCGCTGGCGTAATCATAAGAAGTAACTAGTGAAAACAGTCTAAAACACTTAAGAAACTCACAGTATTGTTTGTGTTTCATTCTGGTGTTTCCTAAGTATACATATATTTCCTAGTGCCGCTGCTTGGTAGCATCATTTTCCCTTGCTCTGGGACATCATGCATAGCTTTTATAACCAGACTATATCTGCTTGTTTCATATATATGAAAGTTTCTCCCTTTCTTTTGTTATGCGTAGGTGGGTATGCAACTCCTGTCTTGTTTTCCACACCGGCCTCTCAGATCTTCACCGTCTGTTCTCCTTTGTTTTTTATATTCGCCATCAGCTGTTGCAAGTCTACCCTCTTCTAACCAGCCCCTCACCTTCCAAACATGTTGCTACACAATAGGTATATAGAAAACTACATCAATAACATACCTGAATTTGGTTTCCTTAAGAGCATAGGATTCAAATGGCAGCAATCAACCAACCAGCAGCCAGGAGACTATTTTCCAAGCTGATTCATTAAGAACGATAAGTTTGAATAAGAAATAATAAAAAAACAGGTTAGACGTACTAATAGAAAACTTATGCTATACAAGTGAAGCATGGACTGTTCCTCCCCCCCCCCCAAAAAAAGACAAACGTAAGATACATACAGCTGAAAAGTGACATTTCCGCGTTCAGTCAAGGGTTGTAAGAGAAAAACATATAAGAAACGAGACAGAGAAGAATTGAAGGTAAAGCATTATTACAGCAAATATAATAATATAGGGAAAAGCGTATTAAAAACCTAACATACCAAGATAATAATTTTCAGAAATTAAAATTGCGCCATATTTAATTTTATAGAATTCCGCATGTGATAAAACGTTTAACTTGTTTATATGATATCTCGTTCTTTACAGTCAAAGATTAAAAGCTGTATAAAACTAAAAGCTTGCGGAAAAAGTAATATAGTATACTTAATATTTACTTTCAGGGGCGTCGGGGTAGTGCAGTGGTTCCGTTTTCGGCTCTCATGCTGAGGGCCCGAGGTTCGATTCTCGGCTCTAGGGTGGCGATTTTAAGTCAGCCCTATCCCCGCCTTCACCTCTGACTTGCTCATGTGATGTATCCTCAAAACCCAAAGTGGTTCGGAGTCCACAGTAAAAGCTGTAGGTCCTCTCATTCCACCGTCATCCTCTGTCCGCTGTGCCTCCATCTCAGAAATGGGTTCAGTCATCGCTTGGTGGAATGAAGTGTCCCCCAAATGTCACAGGCCATATGGGGAACTTTAGAAACGACTTTTTTAATTTGCTAAAATTCAATCTTTTATTATATTTATAAAACCCTAACCGTAATTTTCTTTATATTAAGAAAGATTTGTTAGTTACCATCACATACCTTCTAAGAACGCAGCGGAAAATGAGGAAAAAATTGAACAAAAGCTCCATAACAAAGGACATTTTAAAGGAATAAAAATGTAAGGAAAGCACACGACAAGACAATGAAGCTTTATAGTTTCATGTGCCATTTGGACATTTAAATGGGAGAAGACAAAATCGTATTTAGTGTTGGAGGACTTTCTTTTTTTTTTTTTTTTTTTTATTTTTGAAAAAGTACTTTGTTTTTTTAAATTTCTGTACGTAGTGAAGTACGTTAAATGAGATCGTATAGCTAGAGAAACATCTGGCCTGATCTCATTAAATAAAAAAAATCTGATGTGTTACACTCACATGACATTCTCTAATCTTGTACAAATTATTTTTACAAACGCTTATTCTCCATATTCTTCATGTTAATCGAGATATCGAGATGTTAATCTTATTGCTAATTTTCTTGTAGATGCAAAAGAATAACGAATACCCATTTGAGAAAAAGTATAAGATTGGAAAATTTAAGGGAATAACAAGCAATATCCCGAAAATGGTTCACTCAACAACAAAAATGTATATGACATAAATTGTGTATTTTAACGCGGTCTATATTTTTTGTGTAGTAAAATTTTGTCTGTCTCTTATGGTTTACCAGTTATACAAAAGTGGTTCACAATGAAGAATACTTTTGGAGACATTCCCAGAAAATTCGAGATATACATTTCATTTGTCATAAAAGTATCTTAAATATATGATATTTTAATCAAAATTTTTATAGTCAATTATATATTTTTGAGAAAACTAAATTTTCGAAAAATGCTCCATGTGTAGGGTAATCTAATGTGGGGGAATTGTCTTGAAAACCTTCGTGTCGCATCTCTGGAAGATACTGAACCTAAATACCAAGTTTGGTGTTTATCCGAATGTTCGTTTCTGAGTTATGCTGTTCACAGACAGTCACACACGGACATGTTTCCAAAATGTTGTTTTATTCAGGAGGCCTCAAAACATGTATTTCCTGTGAAATCTCGGTATCGAATTTTTGCGTGGAATACAATACTTCCCCTACTTTAGTTAGGTAATACTACAATAATACAATTTATGCTGGTAACAGTCAGCTGTTTAAAATGTAAGCCATACATCACCCTAGTCCCTAGGATATTACGTCTGCTACTGGAAACAAACTGACCGTGCTTACCATTTGAGCATCTCAAAAGTGTGATATTCAAATCAGAATTACTGGCAACCTTTTGAGAAAGTAATGAAGGTTTTCTATTGAAGTTAGTTAAAGAATTTGTTTGAAATCTTTGCCTTGCATACTCTAAAGTTGACTCACTTAAATGAGAAATTTCTCCTTCATATTTTAGGTGCATGCTTTGGTAAACAAAAGCACTCACAAACACATATTTACCGCCACGGTAACTGAGGTTGTTAAGGCACGGACTCGTGAACGGAAGGTCTTCGGTTCAAATCCCATCAGGACTTTTCTCCCTGACTGAGGTTTTTTTTTAAGGTTTTCTTCAGTCCTCATAACTCGCAAATTCAGGGTGGTACCCTAAACTGATCTGGGGCGTTTCCGTTTTAAAATTTCTTTCCCAATTGTTTCATATGTCAAGTGTTTCCACCGCCTGTGGTGCTGTCTGTAGTGAACACGAGCATAAATACTACTAAAATACGCACAAAATGAAGTTGTTTTAATTCTCGTTGCGTTTTATGTAAATAGAAAACCATAAAGGATGCGGAAAAGTTTGCTACAAAAAAAATTTCCGGTGTTTGCTTTAAATCTTTCCCACATTTTAAGCAGTACACTTTGGAACGTAAAGTGGTGTTCATTTCTTTCACATGAGCTCTTGAACATATAGTAATTTCTTTTCTAGCAAAGTATAGCTAGTTTCTTTCAAACAAGTGTTGCCTCAACCTGTAATGTATCTCCGTGGTGTTATCCTCCTAAGATCATTCCTTACGAGTATTTTATGATTATTACATAAATAGTATGGATAGAGTTATTCATAGGTTATAATGGGTAGAGAAAATCTTGCGGCTGTTTCATATGAGTTTGTCTAGTCATGTCTATACCAGAGGAAATTTTTATAAAAAGATCTTTATTGGAAGCATTTTTTATTCGTCAAATGAAAATAGACGTTTTCACAGCAATAAGGTACCTGGTTAAATGTCATTTATTTCAGTGCTAGTAATGTGCGTATGAAGGTGCTAGGAGCAAGTGAATTATTGCTGGGAGAATCCCAGAGTTATGTAGCTGTACACTGGCTTTATGACGCATTTCCTTTAAGAGGGTTCTCTTTGGGAAAAGCAAGTTCTGACAAGCCCTACACCAGCAGAGAGGGTAAATTATTACCCTAGGCCCAAGCAAAGTATCCTTATAAATTATATTCCAGGTGCGTAACGTAGCGTTATGATCGGTGGGCACTGGGAATAAAACTGAAGTATGTAGCAACACGCGTAAGAGTGCAGAGTGCGCTAATATTTGCAATTTTAGCACAAAGAGCATCAGGTTAATATCAAAGAGAGAAAACTGCTGGTGATTAAATCCAGGTGAATCATTTTTGCTTTATAATTCGTGCTCACTTTCACTCAGGCTGAAACACTCGCTGTGTAGGTACATACAGCTAATGGTTAACGTAAACTTTCTGAATGAATGCTGCATTGATCAATGCTGTTGAATAATCAATCTAATAACAGTGCGTAGTCAATAATAAAAAAAAATAAACTTTTTTTTCAGTTTCCACAGTAAAATTATAAACAACACGGTTTTATTTTCCGTCATGCATTAATTTGACTTCTCTGTTTGCTGTTTCAGGTGAGCGAGGAACTTTCGTGTCACCACATCATTAGAAACCTTTATGAGTAAGTATAAATGTGTCCAGCATTGACATAAGTTGGCTTTCAGTGACGTGCCACCTGCTTTCAGAACGCGTACAACAGTAGAAGGTGCGGTTATCTCCATTACGTATGGTTCACTGGTTACATTGGTGTTATTTAATCAATCAATGAATACTTCTTTACGTGCTTCCTATAGGCCCTTCCACTTTTTTTGTTTGTAACATACCAGAGTCTTATATGTCCCTCTCATATATCATTTCATAGAACGTGTGATATATTTGAATTCACACGACTTTCTCGAAACATTATCCTTTATTTTGTATTTGTTTTGCATATTACAACGCTCACGAAAGCGTTTTTTACTTTCTCCACTACGTATAGTAAGTAGGGGAACTATTGTATTCCATCCAAAAATTCGATACCGAGATTTCACTAGAAATACATGATTTGAGACCCCCTGAATCCAAAAAAAGCATGTTTGGAAACATGTCCGTGTGTGTGTCTGTGTGTCTGTGAACAGCATAACTCAGAAACGAACAGTCGGATAAACACCAAACTTGGTGTTTAGGTTCAGTATCTTCCAGAGATGCGACACGAAGGTTTTCAAGAAAATCCCCCACCCCAGATTACCCTTTACATGGAACATTTTTCGAAAATTTTTATTTTCTCAAAAATGGATCTAACGATTTTGATTAAAATATCATATGTTTAAGATATTTTCATGACAAATGAAATGTATATCTCGAATTTTCTGGGAATGTCTCCAAAAGTATTCTTCATTGTGAGCGAATTTTTCATACTGTTAAACCATAAGAGATAGACAAAGTTTTAGTACACAAAAAATGTAGATCGCGTTAAAATACAGAATTTATGTCATGTGTACATTTTTTTTGTTCAGTGAACCATTTTCGAGATATTGCTTGTTATTCTCTTAAATTTTCCAATACTTATACTTTTTCTCAAATTAATTACTCATTTTTTTGTCCTGGTAATGCAAAGAGAATGGAATACTCCACATAGCAACCAGGTCTTAAAATATTTGACTATCGCTTAAAGCCTACCAATTCCCCTTGCATCCACAAGAAAATTAGCAATAAGATTAACATCTCTATTAACATGAAGCATATGGAGAATAAGCGTTTGTAAAAATAGATTGTACAGGAGTAGAGAAAGTCAGATTTGCTATATACTTCTACTAATCAAGATAAATGTTTGCAGAAGTTTCTTCGTTTAATATTTCCTTTGTAGGCATAAGGGGGTACGAGAGACTGAATGAATATTAAATTCTAATGTATTTTACTGAATGTACTGAAATTCAGTTTTCATGTTCGGTGCATTATATGATCATTATATGACAAAAGTATTGGGAATTTCAAACCAATAGCAATGGATATCCTTGAAGGGTTAATGTCACAAGAAAATATGTAACATAAACTGTTTGTTTTAACCACATCTGCATTTTTCTATAGTAGTTCTTATGGTTTCTCAGAAAAACAAAGGTATACAAAATTCAATAAGAATGAATAGGACTTCACTGTATATTCACAAATCTTCAAGGCACACATATTGCTCAGATATATGAAGTTTTAATTAAAATTGTCACAACAGTTTTTGAAAAATAAAAAACAAGGAATTTTTGCCATATAAAGAGTAGTTTATGTAGCATAAATTTTATGAAAATCCTCGTATTGCGTCCTTAAAAGATGATGAATTTAAACACCTGGTTTGGTACTTATTTGACTTTTCGAACTGCATTTATGCTAATCAGAACCACACAACTCCACGCCCATCTTTTTCTAAATGTGTTTCTGGTTTCAGAGGACCTCAAATTTCCATCTGGAGAAATTCTTACTTTGAATTCAATATTTCCTCTGTCTATCAAAGTAGAAAAGGTAAAAGCGTTTTCTATCGCATTTTTCGTTCCCTATGTTTCAATGTAGCGAAGCGCTCTTCTCTATAAAACCATAACAGTGAATTTTACTTTATTTGATGTCTGATCAACCGCCTGTTTTGTGTATGTCTTGACACAATGTTTGCAATACTACTTTCTATTTTAGCATGTACCGCAAGGTAGCATTCTTGCCCCGATTCTCTATAATGCATACACTGTGACGTGTGTGAATTTTTTTTACTGAAGTACCATAATATTTGCATATGATACTGTGATTTATATATCGAGGTTTTACATTTATTATTATCCTACATTATTGTATTCTGCCTTGGATATTTTCCTACACTAATGGTCTCAATGTGTTGCATTAAATCCTATGAAATATTAGTTACGGATCATTACGTAATTATTGCCTTTTCACCTAACAATAAAATACTGTAACCCAGAAACAAAATGTGCGTAATTACTATTGTGACCGCGGCCTGCTCCAAGTAACATCTGGGGGGAGTAATTTAAAACATAGTAAAAGGAGGAGGCGATGATAGAGCAATCTAAGACACAATACAATGTCAGAATTTACTTAAAATTTATTGTAAATGCAACCCACAGAGATTTTCGTATTATATTGTTGTCAAATGTTTTTCTGAGTGTACCCTGGAATCCAGACTTAACAATAATTGCTAAGTTAGAAGCCGAAACTCTTAAACTCAAAGATGCATTTTGGATTGGATTTTACTCAATCAAAGTAACGGGTTTGAAATCAGCGAAACTTTAATAACTTCGGAATAATTTAATTAATGAAAGCATATCTTTCACAAATCACTATAGAGCAGAAGAACCTGTACATCAAACATCAGCGATGGCGGTTCTAAGCAAACAAACACAAGGTTAGTGTCCTACTGCAGGGGGCGGGGTTATTGGAAACAGTGTGTTCTCTTCGTCTTTCAGTGATGGACAGTTGGATTCAGCTCCTGAACAAAATGATGGACAGGTATGGGGTCTGGGCTAAATACTGAAGCAGTTGAGTTGGAAATGTATTGTTGTCCCTTCGCTACCCTGAAAACGTTATATATCTTTGCGTAAAATAGTGCTTTATAGCGTTAATTGCCCATTACTTTCTTTCCTTTGTGGTAAATAACTACTAATTAATTACCTATATAATTTGAAAGTCCTATACATACTAAAAGCAAGAATTGTTTCCCTTTTTGAAAGTATTTGCTTTTAATATGTTTTAAGTAAGATTAAGTACATGAAATGTAAATATATGTAGATGAATCTTTGTGAATGAATTAATTAATGAGCATATTGATTTAAATAGAAGCAGATAACCTTAACATAAATTGATCTCTTTCATCGTACCTGTCTACACACCATACGTGTTTTTATAAGTAATAAACAAGCTTTAAATAATTATAAAAAAGATTACGGCTACAAGGAAATGAAAATGCCATTTTACAGAAAAAAAGAAAAAAGAGTAACAAAAATATATTCAAATATAGCATATTACATATATGTAACCCACAAAACACGGTAAGTCGTATCCCGATGCATTATTATGCCTATTATAGTAAACAAAGAACATTTAAGGGAAATAAGTAAACACACTAACAATAAGTGAAAAAATGACAAAAAATATAAAGCACGACACCAACGTTTAGCTCTTCTTAGGCCTCTCCCCCATTTCCTACTATCAGCTTTCTCAGATCACAGCTGCCTCATCCTAAGTAGAAATTTACCCATCCCCTCCACGTCTTCCCTGCTGCCCTTAACCCTTTATCTGGTAATGTTTCTCACAAGCAACTTCAGTTTACTAAGTGCTTTATGCAAGTAATACGTTTTGCTCCTAATTGGAAAGATAGAATTGTTTTATGTCCTTTCACACAAAGTAATAAGTAATAGCAAAGCATTCTGGCAAGTCTTTGTATGAGCAATGTTCTCTTGAGCAACACAGTGCATTTTTATATAAATCGTTGTAATATTTGAAAACCATATAAAAATGTTTAGGGACCTTATTTAGTTCATTTTCTATCCGCAAAAATGTTTGCTTTATTTTTTCGTAAGTGCGAGATAAAGGGCTAACTCTCAATTCGAGGTGGTAATGGGTCGCGGTAAATGCTTTTCCCTCCATTCCTCCGTTGCCAATATATGCACTACGACTCTTTCTACTCTCCTCCTACCACTTTCAAGGGTAATTTTTATCATCCGCCATGCCCCAGTCTAAGGCACGCGAGCCCCTGTCTAACGAGTTTGGTGCCTGTTTTTATGTATTGCTCCACACCCCACTCAGAGTTTAACCCTGACTATTTCCAACGAAACTTTCCCCGTGCACTGTACAATTGTTTGTAGTTTGTCAATATCACAAACGTAGTTCTTGATCTTTCTTCACACTTTGTCTATTTCCCTGACCCGCAATCCAAATGTAGCCCATCCAAACCTTTCTTTCATTTTGATGCAAAATATGACGGCTCATGAAACAGAAGTCATGCAGTCAACGTTATTTTCCTCTGAATCATTGGTATCTAATCCAACAGAACTCATTAAAGGACGCAGATTTTAATTCATTCTGGATTGTTTTCAAATACTTGCATATGTCGTCCCGTTAATGATAAACTCGTCTGCAAAATCTAGACTTATAAATTATCTTTTCACCACTCTACTTGAAGCATCAACGTAAGACCTTCAACCTGCCTGTTTATCCTTCGAATCCGGACATTTAGAAGAATAAGCTGACCTCTTGGTTTGTTTGAACTGAGCCACCATCGGTGACGATGACTACATCTCTTGTTCACCAATTATTTCGCAGGTTTAGGCTGACTTCACGTAAACATTTACTAACCTTATTGCAACACCTTTAAACAACTCTAGTATGATATAATTTCGTGAAGCTAAATATATTTCTGAATATCGTTTCGAATTTATAATGTAAAAATGTAAATAAGCTAAAAATAATTCATCCCCACTTCTGTATGTTACATATCTAGTCTCATCATGGCAATCCTATATTAACATCCATATAAATCAAGTCATATCCCATCGCCAATAGAAAATTATATCTAGAGTCAGTTTTCTCTTGCTGTTGCAAATGTATATTTGGCGGTCACTCTTCCTCTATCCATATCTACATAGAGTTGTGTTTCCTTCTCCAAAATTCAGCTACATCACATATACCAAAATAAAATATTAAGCACGGATGCACGTCTGCAAACCGCGCTAGCAATAGACAAAATCATCTGCCATCGACTTATAATAACAAATTATTTGTTCACCTAACCCTTTAGGCTGGTTGTTGTCTGAAATGTCACATAAGGATCAACCCTTGGTTGACAAGGTCATGTTGTTCAGTTTAAGATCCATTGCCTCTAGTAAACCCTTCACTTGTTCCGTACGTCAAGAAATTATTGGGTTTTTCGCTTGCACTTGAGTAGTCAATATGACTAATCCTCTCCTGCAACTGTTGTTTTGTATTTTACATTCTCTATAGCCACAATCTACAAGCGCCCAGAGCTGCTGAAAATTTTAATTTTAAACTTAAAAGAATTCTTTGCGTGACTTAATAGATCCCAGAATTATGCACTGCGTGTACTGTTTTTTTTCTTTAAGTAGCTTGAAAATCAAAATGCAGCTTGCTCATAATATGTGTTTAGGTTATATCTGCGATGTATATCTACTCGACCATATAAAATTATCCCTGGATCCTTTTTCTTGTTTCCGCCTGAGTAGCCGAAGCAACGTTTATTGCCGTACCTTTCTGTTAAAAATTACCAATTTTATCTTATAATAATAATATACAATGTGAAAGTCGATATCTACTTTTTACTCCTTTGCACCGAACATCATTTTATTCACCATCCCTCACCGTAACCACGTCGGTTTCCGGAATGCACTTCAATATTTTAAGAGCTTTAGAGAAGAAATTATAAATACTTTTAAAACTATTGTATTACCTGAGACTTAAATTTTTAATTTAGAATATGTATAGGCTCTGCCCCAATAAATAAACTAATCTAACTTTAAAACTCCCAAGTTGTGCATATTATATACAAAATTTATACAATAGAGATGAAGTAATACAAAAAAATATGAGAATAGTCATTTGTTATTTACAGCAGAGAGCAACGATCTAAACTTCAATGCACAAATATAGTCCTAAATATCACTTTCGGCCGTTCAGTTTCAGCGATTAAGGCCATCTTAGACTTGCAGTCTGAACGAAAGCTCAGTTTCGAAAGAATGGAGTGTTCCTTGTGTGCCATTTTCTCCCCTTCCGCAAGTTTGAACTACGTCCATAGTATCAGAATGGCATATTAAAGATGGCGTGGGTTGGGCGTCGGAGTATGCCATTGGCAAATAAAGTCGCCAATAGTGAGACGGCGGCAGCATCACAACGGAGGAAATGAGAACTATTCACCTTCTCCTAGCTTGGGTGACTTGGCACGAGTAAGGAGACGAGGAGACTCTGACAGCCACGCCTACCAGTAGCACGAAATGTGAGTCAAGGTGCACTATTTCTTCGGACTATTCAAAATTGTAATCAAAGCTTTGGTGAGTAACCTTCCAAATTTAATTAACTTAAAGTTCCAAGTAGACAGAGGAAGCAGACAAGGAGAGATGCTGTAACGTTCTCTTATGTGAAATTAATAAATTTTGTTACGTTAGGGGAAAGCAAGAATAAAACGCCGCAGTGATAATCTATTATGCTAAAATATTTTCATAAATTTAAACAGAGTCAATATATATTGTATTTCGTTAATTATGTAATAATTACCGGAAGGTAGAATGTTTATTTAGCTTGTTAAATGTGTACCCTTTTTCCGAATGAATACATAGAGTCGTGTTAATAATATGCCAAGTACTGTGTTACGTAAGATGTTAGTCAGAATTACCAAGTAATTGCTATGTAATAGAAAGATTTATATTATTGGAAAACAGTTATAATGGGAGAAATAAAATAGGAAAAGAGGTATTCTTTTTGTTGCAAGTTATTCCTACCTATACCAAGTAGGGGAATTCCTTATACTGAGCATCCTTCACATTTTTAAGGGTTATGGGTCAGGTAGTAATAAAAGTAACACTTGTAAAGTGTAAAGTTGATCTTTAGCGAAACTCTCTCATCTAATTCAAGTATTCCGGTAAACATTCAATGTATTTGAAGTATTTGAGATATACCTAAGGATGGCTCACATCTCTCCGAGGTAGCACTGTGGTAGGACATGGCCCGAAAAGCCAAAGATACACAGTTCGGATCTGATTCTTAGTACCTACACACAACAGATGGGCAAGAAGGATTATTATGAAAAATAAAATTAAATAGGAGGAAGAAAACGGCAAAACATATAAATGCGAGAGGGAGAATGCACGCCACCGAGAATGAGGCTGACACTTTGGCAGTGTAAGGTGAGGTGTAAGTATGGCGATATACTGTCACGCTGTGTAATTAGATTTGAGACCGACCCAGCGACATTCGAATGTTCCTACCCTGCGTGTTTCAGTCGATAAAGTAAACGTTTGGATTAAGAACAACACTGGTCTATGTACTTTAAGTCATTTTATTTTACCTGTTTCTCTGAAAACGCTTAGTTTTTATTTTACACAAATTATCTTACCCGGCCGTTGCACAAATGCATTCTGTAGGTAAGGGGTTGAAAATAAGGAAAGGAGTGGTTTTTGAAAAACATGACTAGCTTTCAGTTCTCGCTACTAGGGACCTAAAACGTAAGTGTCCAAATTATTGTTCAGGTATCAAATGGTGCAGATTTGTGCACATGGGTCTACAATATGAGTAAGGGTAGTTTCTTGAAGTTGTAAGAAATGCGTAATTTTCAAAGCCTTATAGCTTAAATGCACAAATTTGTGCCCTAATTGGCCAAGTTGTCGCAGTAATCTCTCGTGTTATCTTATTTGCTGAGCGCCTGTTATTGTTTTATTATTTTAAGAATTGGGTTCTTTGTCCTCCGGCTAGCTATTATTATGCAGTCGAGCAAATATCTCTGAGCAGGGCGTGTATACGGAAAGGAGTTGTTACTAAAAGATAACACTGATGAAAGAATTTATTTTCACACTTTTATTGCCGTCACACTTAATTAATAGTTCACATCTGTAATCTTTATACACGCCTGACTGAAACTGTTATATTTCCGAATGTAATTACTGTCGTGTTAGTTGTAGCGTACTTCACATTTTGTAACCAACTTTACGACGCGAGAGATTCCTCCAAACTGTATAATGTGCACTTCACGATAGATTATTCAAGATTGCGTGACGTGTACTTCACGAGAGATTTCTTAGAACTGCGCGACGTGTAACTCGCGAATGAGTTTTCAAGACTGCGTGACGTGTACTTCACGAGAGATTTCTTAGAACTGCGTGACGTGTACCTCGCGAAAGATTTCTTAGAGCTGCGTGAAACATGCTTATGGCTCGAGAATATATATTCCTTCTCCCCGAAATGCCTAAACATTATAATAGAGCTGCTTTTGGTTACCAAATCGCGCCAACATTAGCGTCTGTTTTATCAGCCAATCACAATTACAAACACATATGCTCTAGGGAAGATATTCTCTCCATTTCTAAAGAAATCACGCTAACCTGACGTCATTTGTTTGTCTCTTCTTAGTGATATACAACTCACCCCCTCGCTTCATTGTTATTCACTCTATTGCCAGTTTCAGTGAGGCCGTGTAAACTTATTTCCTAACAATGCTTATGGATAACAAACATCTAAAATCATTGTCATACAATAATGTTAGTTTATACTACAATCTCTCTGGCATTCACAATGTTGTGATATACAATACTGCCTCAAAGTACTAAGGATTTGTCTATAAGGGACTGGAAATAAAGCGTAAGGGTAGCTTTTAAACATTTTGGAATAGGTAGCATATGATATTTGTAGGTTTCTTTTTGCCAGATCCTATAACTGTCAATATTTTGACCACACAAGTTCAATAGTCCAGATTTTCACATACGGGATTGAAAATATGGCAGGGGTAACTTTTGAGAGCTGCTAGGTAGTCAGTAGATTTATCTGTTAGGGTTTGAAAAAATACAACTTATACAAAAAGGTTACACAATTATTCACAAAATTTAGGAGTATCATAACCACCACCCAAAGCTAAAATGTTACGAGCTTGGTAAGAGCTATGGCAAAACGCGCGTTTAGCGTCACATGCGGTAGAAACAATTACGACTATAGAGCATTTGATTTTAAGAGAAGCGTTTTGATAACTGAAGGGGCGGGATTTGGAGGGTTTATTCCTCCATATCCATTTTACCACCACCGCAGTGCAGGTGTTTAACAGACCTCTAATAAAAATGAATTTGTCGAGGGAGAAACTGCTACAGAAGAACACAATATCAGCTGCGTTACTCTCGAATGGGAAATGGCTTCCAGTCACGTTCTCTGTTCTTTAGTCTTGCAGGTTAACGTGAGGATATGAATATGCTCATGAAATACTGCAACTCACCGTGTTTTTAATTTTATTACTATACATATGCCGTTTCCGTCTAAAAATGGTATATAAATGCTCAAATCCAATTTAAATAGTAATAGCTTTTGAATTTTTAGATAACATTTTTGTTGTAAATTTGCTCTGACCGAAAGAGAACTGGTCATTTTAAGAGCTAGAATTGCCTATACTTTTGCCATAATCTGCGAGTACATAGACTTCATAATGCTATGACAACATGCATAACTCTCGTGCTGCTTGAGGTAAGACTGCAAATGGGAGATAAGACTGCCATCACTTATTCATCAGGACGTCATATAATAACTAAGACAGAAATACAATTGTCTTAGATAGAAATACTCCTTAATATATTTCATCAACTTTGTATTGAACATCCCTGTACAAGGCTCCAAGTACGTTCCGAAAGCATATAAATCTAAACTATTCTAAGCGTAAACTTTAATATCCAGTTTGTGTGTATGTGTGTGGAGGGGGGGCTGGGTGTGTGGGTCCGGGAGAAAGCGAAGAATTAACTGCAGGATGGACACTGGGTACATGTCTGAACACTTGCTTGCAATTATTTTATATATGACACATTTTAATTCGAACAAATGCATGGGCATAATATGTAGCGAAAACTTCGGGCAAACAAAACGTTTTCAGTCAGAGATGACGCTGTCGGTCTATTGAAAGCTGCATTTTCTATATGTACATAACGCGTCTTCTAGATTTCGATTTTTTAAGAAATAAAATATTTATTAATAAATTTATTAGCATGTGTTTCTGCTGCTGAGAAATTCTTTTTGGGTGCAGTTTTATTGGCTATCATTTCTTTCAACATGCCAAAGTGATAAATAACGTATAAGGTTTGCCGACATATACTGAATATAGATAACGCTTCGGTTGCAAACTTTTCCGCAGCCAAGGAAAGACTCGGTGAAACACATGTTTTAACGATGTCTGCTATAAAATTTAAAGTCGTGTTGTTTAGCACATCACTAATTTGAATAAATTTGGTGTAAACAACAGTCAGTTTGTTCTATATCGGCATGAAGAAACATGTGCCGTCAGGTGTCTAGCCGGACCCCTCCCCCAAAAGTATACTTATAAAAAATCGTTGTAGCCCCTTAAGCGCCATTCAGAAAATGTCTCATTTTTCCCTGTGTATCGCCTCTTGTCTCCTTTGTTAAGATTCTATCGATTCTTTTCACCGTGTCTCTATTATCTCAAGTTTCTCCGCCAATGGCGACACTCGACAGTATGTACAAAAGTGAGAGCTCCTTAATCCTTTACATTTCTGAAAGTCTGATGCAAGACAAAGGAAGATCTGCTGAAACAAGAAACAGAATATCCGTCAAGCATTTCCAGGTGCCTAATAAGGACTCTAAAAATAGCTTTTAAAATAGGAGTACAGTTTCAGCTTTTAGACAGGGCTAATTATAGGAAATTTCACGTTTATAAAATAGAATCTTGTATTAAGCGTTCTTGCATTTTGTTTTAGGCTTTCAAAACTTAAAAAGGATTTGTTGTTGGGATTGTTTTACCAAATAATAAGTGATCTGTTAATATCACTAGATTTCTCATTAAATCATTCTGAGTTTCTATATTTAACATCCGTAGTTTTGGAGGTAAGTAACATTCAGCGTTCAGAATAGCGAGCCACCTCGTTGTCAATCGAAAATTAGATAACTAAAAGGACAGTGGGTGAGACTGGTTGTGATAAAATTGAAATTGAATTTTATTTATGAACGTTCTTTAACTGCGTCCCATTCTATATTGGGCGTGAAAGACGGTAATTTTGCTCAGAGGCCTCTTTATCAGGCTTGAGGTTCTTTTACATGCCGTAAATCTACGACACGAGACCATCGGCTTTACTTCCCTTCCGAAGGAAGTCATGTCAAGGAGTTTTACGCCCGAAAAAAACCCATCGCTCTCCGCCGGGTTTGAACCCGTGACCTCAGGAACTAGAGGCTAGCAGGGTAACCACTACGCCACGGAGGACAAGAGACTGGCTGTGGCAAAAGACAGTTGCTGAAATATAAACTGCAGAACGAACATATATTTCTCAATGAAAGACATAAACACACCTTTTAAGCGACGATCACTTAGGTTATTAGATAAAATATAAAACTGTTATTTATTTTAAGAAATTCTATATTTTTAGCATATATAAATATGGAACTAGGAACACTTCCATTCGTACTTTGTACCTGCTGCTGAAGCGGCATTCAAAGCCTAATCAGAAAACAAGCATTGTTGGGAGTATTGGGTTACATTAATCTATACATGTGCTTGCTTTACTCAGTACAAGCTGAGACGAAGATGAGAGAGGACATTTGCAGTTCATGTATTGGCCTGTTCTTGCTTCTTTCAATCAAAGTTCGGTCGCCAAGCAGCCTTATGTTCTCTTTTGAAGAGAAACTGAGGAATAGTTGCAAGCTCTTACGTGCCGAAGAAATGAAGATAAAAAAAAACCATCTGATGTGTTACGTTCGCATGACTTTATATATACCCTACGTTTTCTATATATCCTCTGAAACTATTCTTAAAACAGCTCATTACGTTATGCACTTCATGTTAATTGGGACAAACGTTTGCAGAAATGGTTTACGTAAACATTCCGTTTTAGATACAAGGGGATATAGGGCCATGAAGCAATAGTCATTTAGAAATTTCGTACTCTATCCAAAGGTTTCGCGGGAAACAAACGAACAAAACTAAACAAAACGTGTGATAAAATATTGGAAAATTTAAGGTAATGGAAATGAATTCCTTGCAAATGGTTAACGCTGTAAGAGAAATTGTTTGGCATAAACTATTTGTTTTAACGAGAATCTACATGTTTCTGTAGTAAGTTTAGGTGTATTCTTATGGTTTACAAATTATTCAC
This sequence comes from Deroplatys truncata, assembly GCA_030765065.1. Lineage (NCBI taxonomy): Eukaryota > Metazoa > Arthropoda > Insecta > Mantodea > Mantidae > Deroplatys > Deroplatys truncata. The sequence goes on along the minus strand of CM060982.1, from coordinate 34,477,914 downwards.
AATTATACAAAATTAATTCACAATGAAACGGACTTCGCATGCTGTTCACAGATAAGTGGTATTTTTCACGCGAATATCTTTAACATACTGTGTTTTAATCAAATTCGTTAGAGCCATTTTTGAGAAAATCAAGAATAAAGAAAAAAATCCATATAAAGGGTAGTTTAAGGTGAAAATCATTGTGTCACTAAACTTAAATGCGAAGGCTGGTATTTTCGTTTTTGAGCTATGCATTTCACGCAGACGCGTATATATGCACGCATTTTTTCTGAAATGTTTTTTGTGGAGTTGGGAAGGCGCCCAAAAATGTATTTCTGAACTTCCTCTACATACTCGGTAAGAAGTAGAGAACGTAGTATGTACCAATTATGTACAATGACATCGCTGATTTTGACACAAGCATACCTGTTTGTTGCTAACCGCTGAGTGGCAACAGCTCAAAAGCAACACGATACGCAACATAATCCAAGAATAATCTCTTATTCTAAAACAAAATATCGATTCATGTGTCCTTGTAACAACTGCTCCAGTATACTAGAGGAAGGATCTGTGGCAATCGAGGTAACAATACTTCACATGGCATTTTTACTTTCTCTACTACGTATAGTAAGTAGGGGATGTATTGTATTCCACCCAAAAATTTGCTACCGAGATTTCACCGGAAATACATGTTTTGAGACCCCCTGAATCCAAAAAAAGCATTTTTGGAAGCATGTCCGTGTGTGTGTCTCTATGAACAGCATAACTCAGAAACGAACAGTCGGATAAACACCAAACTTGGTATTTAGGTTCAGTATCTTCCAGAAATGCGACACGAAGGTTTTCAAGAAAATCACCACTTCCCAGATTACCCTTTACATGGAACATTTTTCGAAAATTTAAATTTTCTCAAAACTGGTTCTAACAATTTTGATTAAAATATCATATGTTTAAGATATTTTTATGACAAATTAAATGTATATCTCGAATTTTTTGGGAATATCTCCAAAAGTATTCTTTATTGTGAACGACTTTTGCATAGCTGGTAAACCATAAGAGATAGACAAAATTTTACTACACAAAAAATGTAGATCGCGTTAAAATACAGAATTTATGTCATATACATTTCTTTTGTTGAGTGAACCATTTTCGAGATATTGCTTGTTATTCCCTTAAATTTTCCAATACTTATACTTCTTCTCAAATAGGAATTCGTTATTCATTTTTTTTATGTCCTGGACATGCAAAGAGGATAGAATGCGCCACATAGCAACCAGCTCTTAAATGACTTGACTATCGCTTAAAGTCTACCAATTCCCCTTGCACCTACAAGAAAATTAGCAATAAGATTAACATCTCGATTAACATGAAGCATATGGAGAATAAGCATTTGTAAAAATAGTTTGTACAAGAGTAGAGAAAGTCATGTGAGTGTAACAAATCAGATTTTTTATTATTGTAATTGTAATAATTCAAGTTTTTAGAGTCTTTGAACTTTGTGTGTCATTGGAGTTGTTTGCCTCTAGCTAACTTGTCTGTGGGATAATACAGCGATTTTGAAACGATGCCACACTTATTGCTCTCTACCGCTACAGCTTTTATTTACAAGGGGTGACTTTTTAGTTCTGGCAATATTTTATTTCTCCATACATAGCATAAGCACATAGTTCTAAAAGTTATAGATCTTCGATGTGGTCACTAGCGTCGCGTACAACCTGTTCCCAGCGATGCGGAAGCCATCGTATCCCGTCCCTGTCTACTCCTAATGGTACGAAGAGAGCGGTCAGTTGCCTGAAAGAAGTCTTCAACTGTGCGGAAGCGAATCCCGCGAATTGGCACCGTCTTAGTGATGAGATCGAAGTCGCGGGAATTAAATCTTAAGAAGTCTTCTCCTTCGCGCTCATAGAACTGCAAGTACGTACTAGAAGCGTCATACCGGAACCTATTTTTACACAATTTTCCGCATTTTCAGGTGGTCTTTAAGGATGTGAAGCACAGTCGAAGGCGCCAATCCTGTATGTTGTGCTACCTCACAAATCCTTATCTTCCCATCCATCTCCATCAACGCGGATACAGTGTGTGCATCTTCGTCACTTACTAGTGTGTGACCAGATCGCTTTCAAGTCCTTGTCAGAAGGCTGCAAACCACCTTGCTACCTTTATGTAAGGCAACGCAGCTGTACCACAAGCCTCTGGTCACATTATCGTGCTGTGCAACCTCTAGCAACCTGGATTTTTAACCAACTTCTCTGTTCATGCTTTGAAAACATTGCAACCGTATCTCACCACCACTTACAACTGCTCGTCTTATTGTTGCCACTGTGAACAGACATAGAGGGAGGGGAGGGTGAGTCATGTGCCGTGGGGGAGGGGAAGCGGGTAAGCAATCTGTGGTAGAAATGACATTCCCGGCTCCGTTGCACGACATCGCTGCAACATGGTTGCCCCTACTAAAAAAACCACTCCACGTATTTCCATGAATCCAGTGAAACAAAGCATCACATTACGTTCCGCCAAGTCAAGCTATTTTCGCGTAACACGGCTTTGCGAACGTTATTTCCAAAAAATTAATGCCGCTTACTGGATCATCATGGAACACTTCCCGGTTTACGTCGCTGCTAGAGCCGATGCGTGAGATGCGCGGACTGAGTTCTGAATGCTGAATTCCTTAACATGTTTATACACGCCTGTTTGCTTCAATTATGCTCCGGCACCCGGTTTAGGACATTCTCTTAATACTGACGCGTTATTCTTCCTCCCACTGCCTATGTGCAGTGGCTGGTTAATTCTCAGAAATTCTAATCCATCTGCTTATGCCTGGAATTCACCTAATGGATTAAGTTACCAAGAATCCTTGCCTTCGACTTCGGTAATAGCTGGCTCCGGGCTGAGCCACTGATTACAACTACCAAGATGTTAATCTTTCTCCCTTTGCTAGTTCATCTGAAAAAATAATATTTCTTACAAATATTACAGGAAGTTTTAAATAGAACCTATTATGCAACTATTTAATTTGCTGCAATCATACCATGTATTGTTATTAACACTAAACAATCCCTCTCGTGTTATTAGCATTATCATTATTCTGCATTACTATTTTTTATTAATCACTTGCATGCATACATACATATTTAGTTTATTTATTTATTAACATTAATACTATCGGAGTTTACCTATAGTGTCACAAAGTTAAAGTATTATTCATAATAATAGCGTGGCAACTGACGCGGTAGATCCCGAGAAGGGTCCGATTATGATAATATAAAATGGTAAAGCGGTTTATCCTTCTGGCAGAACTTATTATCCTACAATTTCTCCTTATATAATCTATCTCCAATACACAAATTTTAATAGAAATAAGGTTCTGCACTTTATGGAAGACAGATGAGGTAATTCCAATGAAATTAATAACTGTAATTTCATTCTCTTTTCGAAAACTTTAAAGAGCTTAAACAAAAAATATTTCTTCAATTTTTAATGGTCTGTACAAGCATTTTAGTCATTTAAAATAAAATTTTAAATACAAACGAAAATGTCAAATACATAAACAGGTCAAGTTTCTTGGTTTAGAGGTGGAGACTTATTTCAATTGCGCCCTATATTTTTGGAGAAACGCGTATTATTAACTTACGAGAGAGAGAGAAATACCTCGAGTTCCTACGTTAGAGATTCTGATTCTTTCTAAATAACAATCCTGTCGACATACCTGAAGATCAACGAGTTTTGTAAGTGTGAAATACAGCTCGTAAAGGAACTGTTTTGTATATTCCCACGCAATTACCACTACAACATACTATGTATGTTGACAAGTGACAGCACTGGCTAACATGTTTAGTAAAGAACAATCTGCACCGTGTTTCAAAATACTCCATTAATTTATACAGACCAAGAGAAAATAAAACCATCTCTATCCAATGAAGTCTTACACATTACAGAAGTATATTCTAGCTCAACAGACACGTACAAAACCAACATGTAGACAAATATTGCAAATCCTCGCCCATTGGTAACGGATGAACACCCATTGTTCACAATTTTTTTCCCGCTCCGCGAGTTGACAGTATTTCTAATGGCGCGCCCTTAATGCCCCGTGTTTAGTCAGTTTTATTTAGAAACGGCAAAACACGCAACAATGTGCACTAGCTGAAGACATTCTATACGCATGATCGATTATCTTCATAACATACAAAAGTTGTTTTGTCCTGATAATTATGATAAGTAATCGTTTACGGTTTACGATTAGACAATTACTGCAATAGCTTTTATAGGTGTAGATAATTTTAAGTTAAAAATGCAAATTGGTATCTAGTCATGATATAACAAATTATTCCTTTGAAGTCATACAAAGCAATCGATCAGTATTTCACAGTATGGTATCAAAAATTTAAAAATTCTGATGTTTTACACTCACGTGACTTTCTCTACTCTTGTACAATCTATTTTTACAAACGCTTATTCTCCATATGCTTCATGTTGATCGAGATATCGAGATGTTAATCTTATTGCTAATTTTCTTGTAGATGCAAGGGGAATTGGTAGGCTTTAAGCGATAGGCAAATGTTTTAAGAGCTGGTTGCTATGTGAAGTATTCCATTCTCTTTGCATTACCAGGACAAAAAAAAGAAGAAAGGAATAACGAATTTGAAAAAAAGTATAAGTATTGAAAATTTAAGGGAATAACAAGCAATATCTCGAAAATGGTTCGCTCAACAAAAAAAATGTATATGACATAAATTGTGTATTTTAACGCGATCTACATTTTTGGGTAGTAACATTTTGTCTATCTCTTATGGTTTATCAGTTATGCAAAAGTCATTCTGAATGAAACATTTAGACATTCCCAGAAAATTCGAGATATACATTTCATTTGTCATGAAAGTATCTTAAATATATGATATTGTAATCAAAATCATTAGAGCCATTTTTGAGAAAATAAAAATTTTCGAAAAATGTTCCATGTAAAGGGTAATCTGGGGTGGAGGGATTTTCTTGAAAACCTTCGTGTCGCATCTCTGGAAGATACTAAACCTAAATACCAAGTTTGGTGTTTATCCGTCTGTTCGTTTCTGAGTTATGCTGTACACAGACACACACACACGGACATGTTTCCAAAAATGCTTTTTTTGGATTCAGGGGGCTTCAAAACATGTATTTCCTGTGAAATCTCGGTATCGAATTTTTGGGTGGAATGCAATACTTCCCCTACTTACTATACTACTAGAGAAAGTAAAAAGTATGAGAGAAGACATATTTTCTAATCTAAGTCCTGAGTACACTGTATGGTTACCTTTTTATATAAAATGTCTTGTGAATAAAAATGACAACCGCGTACTGCAATAAAAATAAAAAAAAACTTTAAAGTCGGGTTAATGTTTCGTACCAAAACAACTTAAAATACTTTAATAAAAATGCCGTATCTGACAAAATAATTGCTTAGAATATAGCGAACAAAGATCTTCGCCCAGAATGCTTAAAAGATGCGTCTTAAATACTGGGTTTGACGTGTATGCAATTCCTAATGCTTGGTAGTATTTATAAACCCCCCACAACACACACACACACACACACACACACACACACACACACACACACACACAAATTCATTTCCAGACATGTTTTTGGTTGCATGGGACTTCAAACATATACTTCATTGATACTGAATTTTGGGTTGAATGCGAACTCGTTATATGTGGAGATTGTTTGTTTCGTAAATTAAAGCTATATAATGCTATCATTTAATTGTTCTTTTTTCCTTCTTTACTTAACTGATGTCGTTCTTGCTGCGTACCTTCAAAACACATTTCGTGTCAATCGGCAGTTTCTCTTCACAGACAAGGCAGAATGAGTAATCTACCAGAGAAAGCCATAATATAAAATGTCGATCCAGAAGGGTTACACATTTTCTTTCTCACTTTCGTCCATGTTCCAATATCTCTTGGTTTTTCTTTCGCCCTGAGTAAGGACTTGCACTTTCCATCATGTCTCTTTAAAACGAACCGCAGATTTTCCTAACTTTTTCGTTGTTTTAGTAGCCTCGGAGTGTGCTCTGGCATATTTTAAAAGTGAGGACGTGAGGTCGCATAACAATGAACTGTGTTAGGAGCTGATATTACAAAAACTGCTTTATTTAGTGACATGCAAAAGAAGTGAAGAACGTTTGTTCCTCAGGGTTACTTTACGAAGTTTGTTGGCTGTGCGCTACCTGTGCTAAACTTCTTTACTGTTAACTATCTCTAGCTACGCTTAATACCCCTAGCGTATGCAGAGAAATGAGCTATATGGAAAACCTGCAAGATTGCCTCTAAATAAATGTAGATCCAGCACCCACTATTCTTCCCTCTTTTCTGCTTTCCTGTTTGTCTCAATAATTATCATCTATTACCTAGAATCTTTTCCCATTTGCCATTTCTTCTAGTCTTATTAAGCGGTTACTTCTGACTAAATATCTGCCAATTTCTTTTCCTCTTCCTGAACCATTCGGTACTGTTCCTCCTTTGTCTACTTCTTCTAAAACAGCCTCACTATTTATTTATTCTTTTATTTCAAATGCTCCGTTCTTCTGCATATCCACATTTCAAACATTTCCACTCAATTTCTTTCACAGAACCTCAACGTCTAAGTTTCTAACCTAAGCTTCACTAATCTTTTCCATTGTTCTCTATTCAACATTAAATATTTTTACCTATTTTTACAGAACGCTTCATTTTCCATTGTTATCCTGTGTTATGTTTCTTGACAATGACTCATCATTACAGAATATTCCAAGTATATGAAGCTCAATTACCTCCATTAACTCATTGCAAGTGTATCTCGTTACTTTTACTCAAACAAACTCCCTTCTAAGTTTGACCACACGTAACTAAATTTTATACTGTTTCACTTGAAATCTTTATGCACTTTAATTAGGCTTCTAATCCTGAAGAAAAATAATTATTGACAGCAGTAGGGTAGATAATCGGGTTCAGTTCTGGCAGCCATCAAAGGTGCACATTATAGCCTCAAAGCACTGCATTTCACTAATCAGTCGAAGATGAGATCCCTAATGATGAGTGTTTTTATTATGTGCTTTGGCGCTGTATCGGGACTTCCTATGTTTTATAACGTTTTCATGCAAAATGTTAGCGGACATTCTCCGTACTTTCTCTTTATAAAGAGCATGAATATTAATGCCTACGGAATGAGTTACCTAAACAACAACGGCTCGTGACTTGCTAGGGGGTTGAGGCAGCAAGTATTTTCACACTATTTAAACCACAATGATGCTTTGTCTACCTTTTAGCACATGAGAAAATGGTTGCAAAATATGGTGACCGCAAGGCAAAACGTTGCATTAAGACTTTTCATTCCTTAGATTATTGTTTTGGTGCATTAATGTATTACTAGATTAAAAAATTCTGATGTGATACATTCACATGACTTTCTCTACCCTCTGTCGTTCATTTGTGGGTATACAAACTGTTCTTATTAAAGCTTACGGAGTATTTTCCAATCTACTGCATTTTAATCCAACTAAACCTTTGCGGAAATATATTATACGTTTCTTTGGAATACAAAGAGAACATCGATAGTCAAATGTTAAAGACCTGGTCGCTATATGCTGGCATTAAATTTCCATACTGTTTCCATCCAATAGTGAGAAACAATTGAATGTTGACACGACTTCAATTCGAACCTTCGGTCACCTACAGAAAGCTTATTTGTGTGTTTTAAACAGATTTACATTTTTTGTGCACGTTTACCAGTTATAGAGGATGCTTCAAAAATAGAGAGGATTAATTCAAGTATGCATTCCCCATATGTAATTCATTCATTATCTGTTTACCCTCTTCTTATGTAGGACTTACACCCCCAGGACTTACAAGCGGGTGCCTGGAGTCAGAGGCCCGATCAGACAGAGCATCCAGGATGGGTGATCAGCCCGATGCCTGGTATGGGACGAAGGAAGTAGATGAAACGAAATGGTGGTGAAATGGATGAAAGAAAAGGTGATGATGGAGCAATTGGTGGAATGAATGGCGGGGGAAACCGGAGAACCCGAAGAAAACCCGCCCAGACGCCGCTTTGTCCACCACAAATCCCACATGCAGGTCCCTGGGATTGAACCCGGGCCGCCTCGGTGGGAGGCGAGCGGTCTAACCACTCGGCCACGGCGCCGCCTCCCCATATGTAAGCAATACAAAAATTCCATTACAAATTGCGTCCGGAAATGTTTGATTTCTGAGTTATGGGCTTCAGAAGAGTGATATTCACCGGAACGTTTTTCTTCTCTCAAATAATTGCCGTGACAGAAGGTATTAACAGGACATTCTGAAAGTTCATTCCGAGTCGAAGAGCATATTGAGTGTTGTGTTTGGCGTTCGACTTAGCGACATGTACTCAAATCAGGAGCTTGCAGAAATGCATTTCATGTACGGCGGACGGCAATGCTGCTGGCTCGTCGTTTGTACCAAGAGAGACACCCAAGTGCAGATGTCCAGATCGGAAGACGTTTGAACGCCTCAATCGCTGTCTGTGCGCTCATGGGAAGTTTATATATCCTGGTTCGGGAAGGTGACGACCAAGATCTACAACTTGAAGAAGTTTATTTTATTAGCCCCACGTATGGACACCAATTTGAAGAAAGGTGGTTTGTTACGTTATTTGCACCACGCTTTGGGCGCCAATTTGAGAAAGGAGTTGTATTATATCTCAACTGTTGGGGAGCCGAACTTGCAGTAGTTGCAACCCCACGTATAGTAAACGGTAGCCTTCGCTCCAAAACGTACTTTCAGGTGGCCTTTGCCCCAAATTTAAAAAAGAATTAACTTTGTAATTTAACTGTTTCTTTAAATATTATATATTTATGTTTGCCTCGGCTGCGTCAGTATTATTGTTAGAGACACGTTTCTCTTAGCAGGGTTGTGATGCGACAAAAATGTAGGCTTACACAGATTATAATTTTACTTCACTCCTTTTATTAATGCTTGACACGATTTAAATAACACTTCACTGATACAGAGAGCTGTGAGTTTCTTTTTATTAATTAATTACACTTTTTAACACGTAAAGTTATTTTTCGTCTCACACGAATACGTGTCTATCGAGGACGCACAAGCAACGCATCCAGTTATGAGCACTGTCTGCAGGCAAATGAACTGACTTCAACCGTCTAAACTTGTAAATTTCTGTATTTCAAGTCTCTGATTGGCTAATCCTACTCCAGTAGAATACCTTCTTTTAATTAAAGCTTTTTTCTGGTTGTTGATTGGCTATTTTATAAACTGTCACTAAAATTACACTATTGTTACTCCAATAATCAGAAGTAGTATTATTAAACTCTCAAACTTATTATTGCCTCAAGGTTACCTAATTGTTAGCAACTTTAAACTTATTACTCACACATCTCCTACATTATTAAATTACGTAATCCATTCACATAACATTATTACACATGGATACAATAATATAAACATATACAATGACTGTTACATACATTTTACAAATTATTACATACACATATTGCTTCAAGGCGGGCTGTTATTGAATTTACATATTATATAATTTGACTGAAATCATTTAAGTGTTAAAAATACTGCCTCAAACTGCAGATGTAGAGGAGGAGATTCTGGATTCTGCGCACGCCACGAAGGTTAGCGTTGCAAGGGAATGTTCCTCATACGACTGTCTGGAGACCGTTGCGAGAGCAACAGTTGTATCATTATTTGCAACGTGTACAAGCCCTGTCATCAGCAGATTACATTGCTCGATTGATGTTCTGCCAGTGGTTCCTGCAGCAGTGTGCTACAAATCCGAACTTTCCTGTCTTAGTATTATTTACAGATGAAGCACAGTTCAAACGAGGCGGCATTACAAATGTCCACACTCAGCATGTATGAGCATATGAAAGCCCGCATGCAGTTGTTCCATCTCATCACCAAGTGCGGCTCACTCTCAACATGTGGGCCGGTATCATGTGATCGGTTAGTTGGACTCCATGTACTTGTAAACAGACTTATGGGACTGGTGTATACAAACTTCCTGGAAAACACCATATCTCATATGTATGAAGAACACTCCACTGAGCATTCGTCAACTAGCTCACAACTTGCGCGATGGTGCTCCTGCACACTTCAGTCGTACCGCGCGCCGGTATTTGAATCGAAGATTTCCCTGATCAATGGATAGGTAGAGGTGGTCCAATCACTTGGCCACCACGCTCACCTGATTTGAGCCCTGTTGATTTCTACTTGTGGGGCCATTTAAAAGCGTTGGTGTATTCGTCTCCGTGTCTGACATGGAATCCCTTCAGAAACGAATTGTGGCAGGTTGTAAGGAAATACATGTTACTGCTGGAATTTGGGGTCCTGTTTGCGAGGAGGTGGACACTGAACAACTTCTATAAAGAAAGCTACCTGCGGTAAGAAATACCTTTCGGTGAATATCACTGTTTTGAAGGCCTAACTCAGAAACCAAGCAATTCCGAACACACGTTGTGTAAGCGTTTTTATTGTCTACATATGGGGAATGCAGACCTGAAATTATTTCCTCTAGTTTTGAACCATCTGTATAAATTTATACAAAATTCCCTCCGAATGAAGAGCACTTCACAGGCTGTTCCCAGAAAATTCAAACTTTACATTTTATTTGGCATATAAACATCTTTAATATATGGCATTTTAATAAAAACCGTTAGTGCTGTTCACAGAGCACACACAGACACACAAACAGACGTTTCTCTAAAATGTTATTTTTTGGCTTCAGGGGGCCACGAAACATCTATTTCCGTTCTAATCTCATGTCAAATTTTTGGGTGGAATGCAATAGAGAAAGTAAATAATCCTATGTGATACATTCATACGACTTTCTCTACACTGTATCGCTTATTAGTGGGTATAAAAATTATTCTTTCTCCTTGTAGTTTACCGGTAAAAATCCAAATCAGTTGGGGAATTTAATGTTGTACCGGCATGTTGCCATTGTAGCTCAGTGGTTAGAGCAACCGGACGGAGACCTGGGGTTCCTTGGTTTAAATCCCGGCTATGGCATTGAATTTTTCAGTTTTCTGATTGTACCTTTCCAACCTTGTCCAACACATGGCTTGTGCGGAAGAACAGTTAATTCCATTTATTCTCTCCAAAGTTTATTTTCATTTTAATCGAAATAATTTTCATTCATTATCTGTTTACCCTTCTCTTATGTAGGACTTACACCCCCAGGACTTACAAGCGGATGCCTGGGGTCAGAGGCCTGTCGAGGATCAGACAGAGCATCCAGGATGGGTGATCAGCCCGATGCCTGGTATGGGATGAAGGAAGTAGATGAAACGAAATGTTGGTGAAATGGATGAAAGGAAAGGTGATGATGGAGCAGTTGGTGGAATGAATGGCGGGGGAAACCGGAGAACCCGGAGAAAACCCGCCCAGACGCCGCTTCGTCCACCACAAATCAGGTCCTTGGGATTGAACCCGGGCCGCCTCGGCGGGAGGCGAGCGGTCTAACCACTCGGCCACGGCGCCGCCCAGCACAGAAATTGTTTTTATAGAACTAAAAATAAATAATTTTTTCATAAAATGCTTAAAATAATATTTGGATCTCACTTAGGAACTTGCAGCTGCCTTTTAACTGGTCAAATATTGCAGTTAAAGATAACGACGCTAACTGCATGTCGCTGCATTTTCTCCCACATCACATATTAAAGAAATATTTTAAGCTGTAGATTTAAATGGATACCGGTTAATCGAAATAAACGTTTCCGTAAACAGCTGCATTACTGATTTTGTTATACATAGAAAGGGAATAGCGATAGTCAAAGTTTAAGAACTGGTCTCTATGTACGGGCCTTAGAATTCCACGGCCTGCATGACCTTTTCCTGTGGGCCGGCACCTGAAAACGTACATCCGTCCGCCCCCCCCATTACAGGGTGGAAGTGGATACGTTATTTATCCGCGTCAACCCTCAAAGGAGAAGAATACCGAAAAACATCATTGGAACCGATTGCAACCTAGCAGACTGTCTGCCGGCTCTCCAGGGCGGTAACGGAGGACCTCAGGACGACTCACAACCCCGGAAATCCCCACAGACGTAAACAATCTCCCATGGGTATCGTGAACCACAGCCCTTACGAGTTCAACCCAATCCAAACGACACCCTTACGGGTGGGGCTCGGACGTTTGGCACAGCGTACTTCTAATAACGTCAGAAGTACTACCAGTGCTCAAGATCCGTAGCGTCTGCACCATGACAGCTGAAGGGGTCGGAGACCACCCACCCGTTAAGAGGACTTGCGATGAGCAAGTGAATATCGAAAGGTTTTGAAAAGAATAACAAAGTATTTAACAATTCCAACCATTACTAACCGATATCTCGGAAATGGCTAATACCACAAGAAAGTTATTTGAAATAAATTGTGTGTTTAAACAGATATACATTTTTTGTGTAGTACGTTTTCTTCTATCGTTTAATGTTTACCAGTTATACAAGATTATACAAAATTTATTCCAAATGAAGTGGAATTCGCAGGCTATTCCCTAAAAATTCATGATATAGATTTTATTTATAATGTAAATATTTTTAATATATGATTTTTTAATCAAAATATTAGCGCCATTCTTGAGAAAGTAAAAAGTTCGAAAAATGTTCCATATAAGGGTAGTTTGGCATGGACATTTTCTTGCAAATCTTCGTTTCGCATCTTTGGAAGATACTGAATCTAATATCAAGTTTGGTATTTTACCTACTTTTCGGTTTTGACTTATGCTGCTCATAGACGAACAGGCACGACACAGACACACACGCGTACCGTTTTCTAAAAATGTATTTTTTTATTCAGGGAGTCTCAAAGCAGTCCTTCTGGTGAAATATGGATATCAAGTTTTTGGTTGCAATGTAATACCTTCTCTACGGACTAGATGCGTGCTAGAGAAGGTAAAACTTATTTTATTTGTTTGCGATGCTGTTTATTGCCAGGATCATATCAGCGCCGCCGGTGTGCCGGAATTTCGTTCCGCAGGAGTTTTTTACATGCTAATCAATCTACTGACATGGAGCTGTTGGTTTTAAGCACTCTTAAACACCATCAGTCTGGGCTAGATTTGAACCTGCGACCCTGGGAGCAGAAAGCCATCGCCTAGCCAACTGAGCCAGTAGACGTATTTCTAGATTGGTAACATATGTTGCAAAATTGGAAATCGGAAGTTTTATCGTGTTAGTTTAAAGCATGTAGCAAATTAGTAGAATATTTTAGATTGGTGTTTTAATTTGAAGTATATTATGCTAATTTAAATTACAGTGAATTAGTAGATGAAATGAGTTTGAAGCTTATAAAATGAAAATTTATGCTTATATATTGAATTTATAATAAAGGTGAGCTGTAGGTAAAGTAGATTGATAATTAAAACATAGATAATTACAATTTTGTGGTTTTTGTTTGTTTGAAAGTTGAAATTGGTAGTGGATTAGTAGACAATTAGACAGAGATTTTAGTACCTATTTAGCTTAATAGTTTACTTGGAGTTTTGCTTTAATTAAGAATATTAGGTAGAAGTTAGCTGGATACCAGTAATGTATTATATGGGTTAGTAGGTAGTATATTAATTTATTAAATGATTGGGTTGAGTATTAATGTTTTATTTTATTTACTTCCTTACTTTTCTGTTGTATATTTAGAAAATATTCTGTTTTATTCTACTTCTTGATCTTACCTGCCTTTTGTTTCTTTCTTTCCTTTTATTTTATTTTATTCCTATTCTTATCTTCTTATTCATATTTTATCTAACTTATATCCTTATATTTTGTTTTTATACATATCGTTTAGTCTACAAGTAATCTGAAAAAAATTAAATGTATTGGAATGTAATTAGAATCTTTTGTAATAAATGTAAGAATTTGGAAAACACGTTCTGGTTTAATAAATTAGTACCAGGAGGGGGTATTTTAGATTTTATTTATTTATTTATTTTGTCGTACAATTAAACCAACAATTAGGTCTCTTGTATAAACGGAGCTTAAAAGTAAGCTATAACCACACACATTAGTAGAAAGAATACAAGCTCCTCCTGAATCATTTAAATCCCATAATGCTCATATTCGTTAAAATCCTATTTGATATTTAAAACTACCAGGTAAAAACAAAGAAGCTCTTTGGTCTTTTGAGGGGGAAGTAATCGCATATAGTTACATAACTATAGGAAAGCCTATGCTTATCTTATTGCTTTCTCTACTGCGTAGGATAAGAGAAGTATTGCATTCCACCTAAAAATTCGATACCGAGATTTCACCGGAAATACATGTTTTTAGGCGCCCTGAGTTCAAATAATTTTTTTTTTGGAAACATGTCCATGTGTCTTGTCTGTGAACAGCATAACTGAAATACGAAAAGTCGAATAAATACCAAACTTGAACTTAGGTTCAATATCTTTGCGACACGAAGCTTTTCAACAAAATCCCCCAGCCCAAGCTAGTCCTTCCATGGAACATTTCTCGAAACGTTTGATCTTATAAAAATAGCTCTAAGGAATTTGATTAAAATACCATATATTATAGATATTTAGTTGACAAATAAAATGTATATCTTGAATTTTAGAGGAATTCCCTATGAAATCCTCTTCATTCGGAGGGAATTTTGTGTAATCTTATATATCTAGTAAACGTTAAGGGATAGACGAAAATGTACCACACAAAAAGGTACATCGCTCTAAAACACACAATTTATTTAAGTGAGTTACGTTGTGGCAAAAGCCGTTTCGGAAATTTCCGTTATTAAAGGTTCAAGTTGTTCATTTCTTGGTCATTCTCTTAAAGTCCTTTAACATTCAGTTGTTTCTCGCGATTGCATGGAAGCAGTATGGAATTTTTAAGGCCAGCGTACGGCATCCAGTTCTCAAACATCTGACTACGCTGTTCCCTTTCTATCTATAACGAAATGTGTAATGTAGCTATTTTGGCAAAGGTTTATTTGGATTAAAATGTAGTAGATAGAAAAATAAGCCTGAGTAAGAATAATTTGTTCATCCACTAATAAACGGTAGAGGGTAGAGAAAGTCATGTGAATGTATCACATCAGATACGTTTTCTTTGTTTTCTGCTTCTTGCAGTATTTAATCATACAGAATAAACCACAGTTTTATAAGTAGTCCTGTGGCGTCGTCTTCCTTCCTTCTGTGATGGAGTTGTGGGTGGTTGATCTGAGCTGAAATTGCAAGCCTAGCGCACTTGTGTGTTGCCCTATTGCTGAACTCTTCCCCAGGGTGTGGTAACAGTAGACGAAATGAAACTCCTTAATGATTTAACTTTAATTTTATTAGCAGTAATGATAATAGTACTTTACAACGCCGCTAACTGTGTGATTTGTTTAATACGCAATTCTAAGTGGCCTATCTGCAGGATTTACCTCCCCAAGCTAAATCTGTTTCCTATTGTTGGTTTCACACACATCGCCACAAACTTGGCTTGAATTTTACCTCCTCTCCAAAATCAGCAAAGTGATAAGACACCAAAGCTATACACGTGCTCCCTTTTATACCATCACAGGGAGACTCTACATTTGCCTAGCTATTTTAAAATATTTACTCTTATTGGATCTCCTCTGCGCGTGGTATGAAAATGTTTACCCTCATATTTGAAGTCCTGACAAGTTTGGAATTTCCCAAAATGTCCAGATCTCTCTCCCTCTCTTTCAGTCCTTTTCGCTATCTCTCTCACTCAGCTCTTGCAAGTGCCTGCGACCACTGCAGTAGGGTTGCCTGTTCTGTCACCTTCTCTGTCTTCTTTTTACCTGCACTCCTTCTCTTCTCACGGCTAGCTGGCCTTCCTTCACATTTTACTTATGTGTTACAATATTAAAATGCTTTATTTCATATCACATTGACATTTACAATGGTATCGTAGTTCCCACTACAAAGTGTTCCAAAGGCATATGTGCTCTTACGGGTAGGTGCTCATATACATCAGATTTCTTTGTTTTTAAACTGCAGAGTTTGTGGTATCCAACCTTGAATACACAAAATAATAGTTGGTTGTAATTTAGTTCCTTTAGCCCAATTGATTATGAGTATTGTTCAACGTACATGTGTGAATTGTAGTGTTTACAATTATAAATAGATTTGCTAGACAATTTCTTCTAGAATTTTATTGTGTGTGTTAGTGAAGTTGAAATACTCCACATGGAAAAGACAGTACGGCGAGAACCACTAGCGAAACTCCTCTACTGTTCTTTATCCCTGCACTAACTGAAGCACTTTCTTCTCGTCTCAATCATAATAGTACATATCAACAAGCGCAAAGATTCCCAGCCCGACCCGGCAGAGTCCAAAATGCAATCTGGAGTAAAAAGAGATTTTGTCCGCTTAGTGCAGAAACGCTGCAAGAATAACCTGCTTCATATATCTAAACTGAACATGAAGGATTTATTTTTGACTAGCAGGATCCGTAGTTCTACTTACCTTATTGCGTCAACTATGGAGACTCTTATTGTCTACTTCTCCCTCTATCACTCTCCCATCGCCTCTCTCTCGCCTCCCTATATCTGTGCCTCTCCACCTCTTTTATCCTACTATCTCTTTCTCTCCCTTACTTCTAGTTTCTCTTCGTTTACCCTACATAGTACACAGAGTGCCAAAGAAAATCTTCGGCGGATTTTATATCGTTTTCTGGGGTCTTTTGGGGCGTGTCCTTCACCTTACCTATTGCAGAGCATGGTGGCAATAAGGGGGAAAAGAGGGGAGGGTGATTCCTTTGCTTTTTCTGGTGTTATTGAAACAAAAACATGTTTATTGTCTCAGAAACAGTCATGCCGTATACTAGCGAAATTACGAGTGGACGTATCATGGATATGTGGGAGGCTAGTCGAACTGTTACAACAATTGCAACGGCAATGCATAAAAGTGGGGAAGACGGTCTACATACTCGTCAGAAAGTGGGCACTCCCCGTAAAACATCCTAAGATGATATTCGTTTACTAAATGTAAATTACTCTGTTATAATATACTGATCATGTTTAGAAACTAGAGATAAATATGTATATGTATATGGTTTACCGAATATAACATACATATTATGGCAATAAAATTGGGTTATACCTTTATGTATAATCCTATTGTACCTCTATGATCAGCAATATGTTATTAAAGGTATATTAACCAATTATAGTTTGAATTAGAGGGAAAACATGCTTTATTTATTTATTATTTAGCTATGTTTGCTTCTATGTAGCAA
This sequence comes from Deroplatys truncata, assembly GCA_030765065.1. Lineage (NCBI taxonomy): Eukaryota > Metazoa > Arthropoda > Insecta > Mantodea > Mantidae > Deroplatys > Deroplatys truncata. Next base: position 34,460,744 of record CM060982.1, on the reverse strand, counting down.
CATTCATTGATGCCACTGAGAATACAGTTCTGTTTATTTTTGTTATAAAGTGCTGCGTTTCTATGTATTTAATGAATACCATTCAAACTTTAGTTTGCACTTCCTGAAATTCTTCTCACGCTACATATTCTACATTTCGCTAATCTGGGCGCTCATTAAGTTTTCCTCTCGGCTCTTAACTCTTTCAAAGGAGTGTTCTGCACTAGCCCATAAGGTATGGGCTACTAATTACAATAAGAGGTCTGCATGACAAACTGAATGCACTCACTCTATGTCTTTCTCTTTTAGCCAATACCATCGAGAGCGTAAGCATATATTTCGTTTCTACGCCATTTTCTAAGCTTTGTTGTGGTTATTGGTGCAACTATTTAGCAGAAGGAGTGGTGCACCCTTGCACTGTGGTGCTCTTTGTACTACCTAGCTCCCCTGCGTGTGCAACTTCCATGTCCTGTTATGTTTTGAAATGGCGTATTAAAAACTTTTCCTGGGGTGATAATGGACATTAAAACTTAAACATAAGGTTTTACATGTCCTGTTATGTTTCGAAATTCCGTATTAAAGCTGTTTTTCCTAGGGTAGTAATGCACATTGTAGCGAAATATAGATGATTGATTCGCTACTTGTAGCGGTTGGGACCTACCTGATGCTGGAGTACAGTGTGGCTCGTCGATGTGCTAACCTGATGATGTTCAGCGGCAGATTGTAGTCCTGGACTCCTGTAAAAATATTCTTATTTCTACTGTAGGTATCTCGGGCGTGGTCTCGGTCGAGAATGAAAAGACGTGATCCGTAGAACAAAGTATTTCATTTTCTTTTATTTCATTAACGAAATAGAATAAAATCCACATAGTAAGATGTAATTATTTACTTTAAATGATTTTAAACTGATTGGCATTGCACTGCTAATACTTATATTGTACAATTATAAACATTCACTGTTTGCAGCGTACAATAATTTCGCAAGCTGGTTAACGTGACCTGTCTCTCCGAATACCAGCTAAAGACTGTTCTTTATGGCTTGGAGTCTCCTTCAAGTCTTGCATACTGACGTCACACATTGCTATAGTAACATGATTCTACACAATCCTATTGGTTATTGAATACACCTCTACACGCGTTTTAGTTTAGGTGTATGTATTTCTAACAATTTGTCTTCTATTATTTTACATTATTATAGTCATGCTCGCCTAAATGTAATTTGTATTACAGTGAAGCTTTGATACACTTTGAAACTAATTATGCTAAGTTCATTTTTGACTTCCTTTTTGCTGTTAATTTTCTATATCTGATCTGACAAGTATTTTTAATTTGATATCTGATTGCATGCTTCTTTATGCGTTCTGTTCGGGTAGTTCAGCATATAAAGTATTTAACTAGACATATTAAAATATCGTCTCAACATTAAAACGTAAGTCAAATGTTTAACAGTATTTAACTTGGATCTTTTTGACCACCCATAGGAATTATTCCTTTTAATGCTCTTCAAGTCCCTCTTCTTAATACTTCTAGCATCAGGAATTACAATTACATGAAGTCATCACGGATACGTTATCTCATAGTCCATTTTCCGAGGTAGCCGATTCACGTAAATAATAGTAGTAACGAAAAGCTTTCATAACTCTAAATATCAAGCGCATTGTAATTTTGAATATGATAAAATTGCTAGCAGCAGTAAGTAGTATGCTTATAGCATTTCTATGTATGCATTTTCATAGCATTTTCTCATCTTTGGGATGTGCTTCTAGGTTTGTGGCGTTTGGCCGTGGCGGACAGATAGTGTAAATGCTTGCTCAAAGGAAAAAGTACTACCCGTGAACACTAGAATGCTACTTGCTCCAAGGGTCTTTCATCGCCCTCTATATTTTTCAAACCACTTGATGATAAGCGGGATATTTCGACTTTTGGATTTTGTTCTCCATCACAACCGTCCCTGTTTGAGGCAAAATAATTTAAATGCTATATAGTCGATTTTCTAAGTGATACCTGAAGAAGATGGTTTGTTAGCTTCACGTATGGACGCCAATTTAAAGTAGATATTGTCTTTACGTTGTTTGCACCACGCTTTGGGCGTCAATTTGAAGTAGGTTGTATTGAAGGAGTTGTATTATATTTCAACTGTTGGGGAGCCGAACTTGTAGTAGTTGCAACCGCACGTATAGTACCCGGTAGCCTTTGCCCCAATTTTTAAAAATATTAACTTTGTAATTTGACTGTATTTGTTTCTTTAAGTATTAAATATTTATGTTTGCCTCGGCTGCGTCAGTATTATTGTTAGAGACACGTTTCTCTTAGCAGGGTTGTGGTGCAACTGAAGAATGTAGGCTTACACAGATTATAATTTTACTTCACTACATTTATTAATCCTTGACACAATTTAAATAACACTTCACTGATATAGAGAACTGTGAGATTCCTTTTATTAATTAGTTACACTTTTTAACACGCAAACTTATTTTTCGCCTCACTCGAATACATATTATATTTCTTGAGGACACTTTTTGCTTCTGGTTAGTAACTCTGCAGGGAACTGAACTCTAAACTTGTAAAATTTTCTCCTTTTCAGTTTCTGATTGGCTAATCCCACTCCAATAGAATACCTTCATTTAACTAAAGCTTTTTCTGGTTGTTGATTGCCTATTTTATAAACTGTCACTAAAATTACATTATTGTTACTCCAAGAATCACAAGTAGTACTGTTAAGCTTTCTTACTCATTATTGACTCAAGGTTACCTCATTGTTACCTCATTGTTAGCAACTTTTAACTTATTATTCTCACAGCTCCTACATTATTAAATTACGTAATATATTCACATAACATTATTACGCATGGATACAATAATATAAGCATATGCAATGACTGTTACATACATTTTACAAATTATTACATACACATTGCTTCAAGGCGGGCTGTTATTGAATTTACATATTATATAATTAGACTGAAAGTATTTAAGTGTTAAAAATACTGCCTTAAACCCGAAAGTGTACTATACCAAATTTCAGCCAAGAATGACCAAATGTTAGTACCATTAATCCAAAATCGAACATTACTATTAAATTACACTGGTTACAGTTTTATTACCGGCTGGAGGGAGTATAGATATCTTAGAAACAGAGGTAGACCTCCACGAGTACACTCAAAACATTTATGCCAATATTACTTAGATAAACGCTTTGAAATACAGATATTTTGGTAACAGTGTGGCTTCACTTGCAAAATAGAGTGCGCTTATTGAAAAGTTTATTTTTATTTAAAATTTTAAGGAAATACACCAAAATAGAATAAACGATTTTATTAAAATTGTAATAAGCGGGATTACAACTACCCACCTGTTTAAACACAAAACAGGAAATTAAAGCGTCTGATAGCGATTGCACAATAGATAACCATAATCATGTGAGGCAAGTGTGTGGGAAAGTTTGGCTTTTTCTGCTGAAATAAATATTCACGGATCATTCGTCTTTGTGTGTTGCAACGCACCTCCTCTCGTCAAGTTACATAAATCATTTGACGAGGGTGTTTGGAATCCCCTAACTACAATTTAACACATAAAATTCACTAAGATGTGTATAACATATATAAATTATTTGTCTGTGATCTACGCGGTGAGCTATTTGGAAATAAATACTAAAATGAGGTTTGAGTTATATAGAAGTTGAGGCAGTATTTTTCACACTGGTTATATAATATGTAAATTCAATAACAGCCCGCCTTGAAGCAAGATGTGTATATAATAATGTGTAAAATGTAGGTAACAATATCTAAAAGTGTATATTACAATCATTGTATATGTTTATATTATTGTATCCATGTGTAATAATGTTACGTGAATGCATTACGTAATTTAATAATGTAGGAGCTGTGAGAAATAGGCTTAAAGTTGCTAACAATGAGGTAACCTTGAGGCAATAATGAGTAAGGAAGTTTAAATGCTACTAGTCATTATTAGAGCAGCAATAATGTAAATTTTGAGACAGTTTAAAAATAGCCAATCAACAACCAGAAAAAGCTTTAGTTAAATGAAGATATTGTATTGGAGTAGTATTAGACAATCAGAGACTTGAAATACAGAAATTTACAAGTTTAGACGGTTGAAATCAATTCAGTTGCCTCCAAACAGTGTTCATAACCAGACGTGTTGCCTGCGGACAGTGTTTGTAACTGGATGCACTATGTGTCCTCGAGAAATTAATTACGTATTCGTGTGAGACGAAAAATAGTATACGTGTTAAAAAGTGCAGGTTTTAAATAAAAGAATATCAAAGCTCTCGTTATCAGTGAAGTGCTATTTAATTTGTGTCAAGGAGTAATAAAAAGGAGCGAATTAAAACTTAAAATCTGTGTAAGCCTACATTCTTGCTGCATCACGCCCTGCCAAGATATCCATGTCTCTAAAATAATACTGACGCAGCCGAGGCAAACATAAATATATAATATTTAAAGAAACAGTAATTTTATTTTTTAGGCGGCGCCGTGGGCGAGTGGTTAGACCACTCGCCTCCCACCGAGGCGGCCCGGGTTCAATCCCAGGGACCTGCATGTCGAGTTTGTGGTGGACGAAGTGGCGTCTGGGCGGGTTTTCTCCGGATTCTCCGGTTTCCCCCGCCATTCCTTCCACCAACTGCTCCATCATCACCTTTCCTTTCATCCATTTCACCAACATTTCGTTTCATCTACTTCCTTAATCCCATACCAGGCATCGGGCTGATCACCCATCCTGGATTCTCCGTCTGATCCATGAGTGTCTGCTCCTCGACGGGCCTCTGACCCCAGGCACCCGCTTGTAAGTCCTGGGGGGTGTAAGTCCTACATAAGAGGGGGTAAACAGATAATGAATGATTTTATTTTTTAAACTTGGGGCAAAGGCCACCTGAATATACATTTGGGGCGAAGGCTACCGGAAACTGTTTACTATGCTGCTGTTGCAACTACTAAAAGTTCGGCTCCCCAACAGTTGAAATATAATACAACTCCTTCTTCCACAAACTGGCTTATAACATGTAGCAGCAACAAACACATCTTCAAATTGGCATCCATACGTGGAGCTAAATAAATAAAGAACTCCAACGTAAAGACAATATCTTCTTCAAAATGACAATGTAATGATATGAATTTAGATGTTAAACAGCCGTGTTCCTATTCCTTGCATCTCGTAATATATGAAGCTAGATAAATACATATAAATAACCCTTGTTCGCAACATAAAACAAATGTTTAAAAGGGAGCATTCAATGCAAATCATTCATACCTGAATACAAAATAAGTACAATAATAATATATACGTATATATGTATATATATAAAACCTTCAATTACAACTCACGTATTAAACGAATGAAAAGAGAATTTGAGGTAATTAGAACCGCGTATGATGTAATTCGCTATTTGGTCAACTCAGTTCATACATAGAACATAAGAAAAGTTGAATTTGCAGTGAGTGAACTGCTCCATCAAACTATGGCTGTTAACAGAGCTCAAAAAATTTAAAAGAGTTGAAAGAATTGCCCTATTATCCTTCAGCCTTAAATAAAAATTTAGAATTTTGAAAGGTAGACGATGCCCTAATGAGAGATACCCAACTTCTACCGAAGTTAAATACAAAGAAATACATTACCAAATATAATCATGATCTAGCATGATCTCACTCATATCGAGACGTAAGCAACTGGCCAAAGCCAGAAGTGCTGTCTCGTCGAAGGTTGGAATCGGTCTCTTTCGGTCGAAAATTAGAACAGGCCAGCCGTGCCGACGGAATTTAGATGTAGGGGGTAACTTCCACGTGACAATGACTTGGCGTACCAACCTAAGCTACGCTTGGTGTTGCCAACCCAAGCTGCAAACCAAGTGGCGAGGAGTATATACCGCCATGGTGTGAAATTACCTCCTTAGAAATACCTATACCCCTTCCACATGGTAGATATGTATACATTTGAAAGCATTTCCCCCTATAATATATAAATAGTGACATTAATAGAAAAAGAACTTGTGTTACTTTCACACGACTTTATGTATCCTCTATTGTTTATTATGGGTATACAAATTATTTTTGCAAAAGCTTCTGTTTCTATCTACTTCATTTTAATTGGGATAAACCTTTGCAATAATAACTAAATTATACATGTGTTATAAATACAAAGGGAATAGCGATAATCAAATGATTAAGATGCTGTCCATAAGATTCCATACACTTTCCATGCAATCGGGAGAAACAACTGAATATCGACAGGATTTTAAAAGAATGACAAGTTATTGAACAATGCGAACAATTAATAACGGATATCTCTAAACTGACTAATCTTCCATATTCAAGGGTAGCTGGCAGTGGGAGGATTTTCTTGGAAACCTTAATGTGGCATCTTTGTAAGATACTGAACTTAAATACTAAGTTTGGTATTTATCGGACTTTTCGTGATTGAATTCTGCTGTTCACAGACTCACAAGTACACATACATACAAACACAAACACAACACTTACACACACAGACCTGTTTCTAAAAACTCTTTTTTGGATTCAGAGGGCTCAAAGCAATTTCCGATGAAATCTCGAATCAATTTTTGGGTGGACTGCAATTCCTACTCTGCCTGCAACGTACACTTGGGTACAAAAAAAATGCCAATATAATGGACTGCGTGCTATGTTGGTAAGGGATTCCTCCCCATTCATGGTAAAGCCGGTGGTTCCGTGACGTAGATTTACGGCACGTAAAAGAACCTCAATCCTGATAAAGAGACCTATGAGCAAAATTACCTGTCTTTCACGCCCAATATAGAATGGGACGCTAAGGACCACAGCAGTTAAAGAGCGTTCATAAATAAAACTAAGTTTAACTTAATGTTCCCCCTTCCTGGCTTCATCCAATTTCTTACGTAGTTCTAGTAATCTAAGTTGATTGGCAGCTTTTGCATACGCTTTTTCTCGCGATGGCGGCGGATGTGCACCACATAATAGGATGCAAAGCACTTTTATATTCGTTGAGAATGCATACTCAATTCAGTTTCAATAAATGTTTTTCCGTAGGCTAGAGAGGTAGAAGCAGAATCAAAAATCTGATGTGTTACACTCACATGACTTTCTCTACTCTTGTAAAACATTTTTACAAACGCTTATTCTCCATATGCTTCATGTTAATCGAGATGTTAGTCTTATTGCTAATTTTCTTGTAGGTGCAAGGGGAATTGCTAGACTTTAAGCGATAGTCAAATATTTTAAGAGCTGGTTGCTATGTGGAGTATTCCATTCTCTTTGCATTACCAGGACAAAACGAATGAATAACGAATTAGAGAAAAAGTATAAGTATTGGAGACTTTTAAGGGAGTATCAAGCAATATCTCGAAAATGGTTCACCCAACAAAAACAATGTATATGACATAAATTGTGTATTTTAGCGCTATCTACATTTTTTGTGTAGTAAAATTTTGTCTGTCTCTTATGGTTTACCAGTTATGCAAAAGTCGTTCACAATGAAGAATACTTTTGGAGACATTCCCAGATAATTCGAGATATACATTTCATTTGTCATGAAAATATCTTAAACATATGATATTTTAATCAAAATCGTTAGAGCCATTTTTGAGAAAATAAAAATTTTCGAAAAATGTTCCATGTAAAGTGTAATCTGGGGTGGGGGGATTTTCTTGAAAACCTTTGTGTCCCATCTCTGGAAGATATTGAACCTAAATACCAAGTTTGGTGTTTATCCTGCTGTTCGTTTCTGAGTTATGCTGTTCACAGACATACAGACACACACACGGACATGTTTCCAAAAATGCTTTTTTTAATTCAGTGGGTCTCAAAACATGTATTTCCTGTGAAATCTCGGTATCGAATTTTTGGGTGGAATACAATACTTCCCCTGCTTACTATACGTACTAGAGAAAGTAAAGAGTGTGTAAACCTCAAGAGAATTTAAAGATGCGTTGTTCTTTTACCAGGAAAACTGCAGTCATGTGGAAAATTTCAGGATATATTATCACATCGACGTCGTACCTCGCACAGCAGAGTAGCGGCACGGAAAGCTGAAGATCGGTAGTTCAAATTCTGACTATGACATTGAATTTTTATTCTCATTTTTTATTTTTTCGTAGTTAATTCAAAATGAGATTCTCTTAAATAAATGTTACTATCAGAGTTTTGAATGAAATGGAATACAAAGAAGGTTACCAACTCTCTTCAAGTATTGCGAAAGTGCTATGTTTTGCGACTTCTTTGAAATGCTTTTTTGTTTTACGTGGTTCATTTCATATAACTCAGTCTCTCGCCATGCCTGCTCCTTAGGGATAGTACTTTTCGGTTTGATGTCCATATCCTTTATTCCTTTGAAATGCCACACATATATAATACAGAGGACATTGGCATGTAAACAATTGCATTAACCACTTCACCTTATTAATTTCTTATAATTAAGGTGTGCCCTTATGATTTACATACACTTAATTTTAAGTCGTAAATTATGACTTATATTATGACTTGTGATCTCTACAAGATAAAAATAAATATCTGTCGTATAATGTTTGTCTTACCCCCTCCTGAGTCAGAAATCGACCACTATGAATTGGTTAGAGTTTGAGCGCCAGATTTGTTTCACATCAGACCAATAAGGGACGTACAATGTTGGCGAGTAGATTTCCACTTCCCACCCCTTTCATCTATCATTGTGTTCAAACCAATAAGATATCACCACATCCGAGTAATTGTGAAGCACAACTGATAAGGAAATTCTGTCAATATTAAATAAAGAAAAACGCTACAGGAAACCAAAGCAAGAACAAGTGTTGTTTTTTATTTATTTATTGTTTTTTTGCGCTGGATTGTGCGTGGTAAAGAAAGTAAAAACGGTTGTATTTCTTGATCTCTTGTGCACTTTTGAAGGAAGTTCATCGTCATAAAGTAGTTTATAGAACTAATGTAATAAAACGCATATGAGTTTCTGTTTCAATAATCACAATTACGTATTTTGCCCCGAGAGCAAGTTTTGTTACAAACCTCCTAATTAAACGGTGTTGGAACACGTCAAGCGGTGTAATGCGATTCACAGGCTCATGAACAGGCAGATTTTGAGCAACGCTCCGAGAACAAGCTCTTTTACTATAAATAATACAGGACTGCTTCTCGTCAGGTGTGGCGTGCTTGAGGTTAAGGCAGTAATGGTGCAGCGGCTCATGATTGATGAAGGGAAACAACAAAATGGAGAGAATCTCGTCTAGCACATACTCGCATCGTTGATCCCAGCTCTCACGTAAAGGGAGGGTGTACACTCTGTTGAAATATGTTCTTCTAGCGTCTGTGATAAACTTGACTCTTGTGTGCTTCACAATACCCACTTAAACATATTTGTCATTTAATTGTCTTGCTAAATAAAGAATAAATATATGAACAAATCCGATGTGTTACACTCACATGACTTTCTCTACTCTTGTACAAACTATTTTTAGAAACGCTTATTCTCCATATGCTTCACGTTAATCGAGATGTTAATCTTATTGCTAATTTTCTTGTAGATGCAAGGGGAATATGGTAGGCTTTAAGCGATAGTCAAGTCATTTAAGAGCTGGTTGCTATGTGGCGCATTCTATCCTCTTTGCATGTCCAGGACATAAAAAAAAATGAATAACAAATTTGAGAAAAAGTATAAGTATTGGAAAATTTAAGGGAATAACAAGCAATATCTCGAAAATGGTTCACTTAACAAAAGAAATGTATATAACATAAATTGTGCACTTTAACGCGATCTACATTTTTCGTGTAGTAAAATTTTGTCTATCTCTTATAGTTTACCAGTTATGCAAAAGTCGTTCACAAAGAAGAATACTTTTGGAGACATTCCAAGATAATTCGAGATATGCATTTCATTTGTCATGACAATATCTTAAACATATGATATTTTAATCAAAACCGTTAGAGCCATTTTGAGAAAATAAAAATAATCAAAAAATGTTCCCTGTAAAGGGTGGGGGAATTTTCTTGAAAACCTTCGTGTCGCATCTATGGAAGATACTGAACCTAAATACCAAGTTTGGTATTTATTCGACTGTTCGTTTCTGAGTTATGCTGTTCACAGACACACACACAGACACTCACACGGACATGCTTCCAAAAATAGTTTTCTTTGGTTCAGGGGGGCCTCAAAACATATATTTCAGGTGAAATCTCGGTATCAAATTTTTGGGTGAAATACAATACTTCCCCTACTTAGTAGAGAAGTAGTAGAGAAAGTAAAAATTATATATGAGCACTTCGAATGCGCAAGTTTTAAAAACACATTGTATACTGGAATCATAGAAAGTAGCCAATCCCCAACCTGGTTCTTATTACATCTCTATGACTGACTTTAAGAAACATGTATTAATGCTCGATGTCAAACGAAGGAAGTGTCAGAAATAGCATCTCTCAGTTACCTGGTAGATAATGTATCGATGAAGAAGTTTCGTTTCCATTAAAACGTGAGAATATCAATTGTCTTTTGTCATCTGGACAAAACTACATGCCAATCTTTTCAATCTAAGTTTGGCAGACATTTAACTTACACACCTCCATACATTTTTAGACAGTATTTTTAACACTTAAATGATTTCAGTCTCATTATATAATATATAAATTCAATAACATCCCGCCTTAAAGCAATATGTATATGTAACAATGTATAAAAAGTGTATATTACAGTCATTGTATATGTTTATATTATTGTATACATGTAATAATGTTATGTGAATGTATTACGTAATTTAATAATGTAGGAGCTGTGAGAATAATATGTTAAAAGTTGCTAAAAATGAGGTAACAAGATAACCTTGAGGCAGTAAGAATGTTTAACAATACTACTTGTGATTATTGGAGCAACAATAATGTAATTTTTGTGACAGTTCAAAAAATAGACAATCAAGAACCAGAAAAAGCTTTAGTTAAATGAAGGTATTCTATTGGACTAGGATTAGCCAATCAGATACTGAAATATAGTAAACTTTACAAACTTAGAGTTCAGTTGGTTGTAGACAGTGTTCCTATCCGGACGTGAGACAGGTCCTCGAGAAATTTAATACGCATTTATGTGAGAGGAAAATAGTTTGACGTGTTAACAAGTGCAAGTAATTAATAAAAAAATATCTCACAGCTCTCTCTATAACAGTGAAGTGTTATTTAAATTGTGTCAAGGATTAATAAATGTAGTGAGTTAAAATTATAATCGATGTAAGCCTACATTCTTCAGTCGCACCTCAACCCTACAAAGAGAAACATGTCTCTAACAATAATACTGACGCAGCCGAGGCAAACATAAATATATAATATTTAAAGAAACAGTCAAATTACAAAGTTAATATTTTTTAAACATTTTTTGGGGGCAAGGGCCACCGAATAGTACATTTGGGGCGAAGGTTACCGGAAACTTTTTACCATACGCGGTTGCAATTACTTCAAGTTCGGCTCCCCAACAGTTGAACTATAATACATCTTCTTCAAACTGCCTTTCCATACGTAGCAGCAACAAACCTTCAAATTGGCTCCCAAAGTGTGGTGCAAACAACGTAAAAAATACAACACCATAAAATACCTTCTTCAAATTGGCGCCCAAAGCGTGGGGCTTATAAAAAACAACGTAAAGACTGTGAACATTCTTCAATTTTTACCATCATAAAGCTCTCAAGAATAGACGTCTATTATCAGCATTAAAAACAGCAGCAACATTCCCAGCAATGAATACACGTCGTTTGAAGCAAATCTTAAGAAATGCAAACTACAAATCATGACTTTCGAGTACATAAAACGCACGTCATATAAATATAAAAAATGTACAGAATCCTAGCTATTTAAAGAAATAACGGAGTATAGCATGGGAAATGCTAGTGTAAATATTTTTACGAAAACAATTTTCTCTAACTTTTAAACCGTAAAATCTTGTTACAAACTGCAAATTCCAACCCCGGATATAAGGTGAGGGAAGCTAGCCATATTTCATGAAACAAAAATTCTAATATTTTAAGGATAGATAACAATACGACTCATCTCATCAAGTTTAAATTGTCCAAGGAGTTCACGATTAGTTTTCAAATTAGCAGAAATACCATCATGATAGTTCCCTCGATATGCACCGATGTATTATACCTCAACTGACGAGATACCTATTTTTAGAAATACCTTACATATTTGAAATGTTTTGCTTACATTAATATCTTAAAAGCATTGACATGGGTACTGTTTCAAGCAAAAGCTTATTCTTCTAACTACATCTTTTAATGGAGATGAACATTTACATAAATTATGTTATTGCATATGTCCTTGTGTACAAAGGGTTTAACAGAATATAATAGCCTTAAGCGACAGTCAAATAGCTTAAGAGCAGGTCGATATGTAATGGCTTCGAAATTCCATTTTATTTGCATGATCAAGAGAAAATAATTAATAGCAATTTCCTCCTGAGAAAGGATAAATATTTGAAAATTCAAACCAGTAACAAATCATATCTTGGAGATGTTTAACGCCACAAAAAATTCTTATTTGGTGTATAGGAATTTAAGTTAAAACCTGAGGGCTTTAACTAGATCCAAATTTTTTGTGTAGTAAGATTTTGTCAATCCCCTGCGGTTTTTCAGCTATAGGGAACTCCTTCACAGGCTATTCCCAGAAAATTCAAGATATGTATTTTATTTGTCGTGAAAACATCTCATGCATGTGTTATTTTCATCAAAATCGTTATAACCATTTCTGAGAAAATTGAAAATTTCGAAAACATCTTCCATGTGAAGGGTAGTGTAGGTGGAGGGATTTTCTTCAAAATATTCGTGTCGCATCTGTAGAAGACAAATATATCCTGTGGCGCTACTCTCGCAAAGGGCCTAGGACAACCCGACTGCCTGCTTCACGCCCACTTACGCACGTTAGAAATAAAAAGTACTGTTAGTAATAAGTAAACTGCGGTTTAAAAGTTGCAGAAAATTGTTTTCGCAAAAATATTTACACTAATTTCTCATCTATTGCATGCGGTGAGGTGATGTGCCCGGCATCACGCGCCCCGCAGCTAGAAAGTTGGCTAACAAGGCCAGGACCGATGCCTATCACAACCCCTCACTTTCCTCAAGATACTAAGTGGCATAGATCCTATATCTACCCCGTATTTAAACTTCGCACTCCCATGGATGGGGTCAAACCCGAGAGCATCCTCTAGCCGGGAACTAGAGCTCCACTCTCTGGCCCACAGCTCGTAGCGCAAACATGAGCTTAAGCTTAGTATTTACTGGACTCTTTTGTTTTTAAATTGTATACTGTCGACAGACACACACACACGAAGTTGCCCCTGCAAGGAGGTTCCTGTAAATTCTACACAAACCATGATCTGCTTCATTAAACACTGCAAGGATTAAACAAGTACAGAGGAAACTGAAATCGTGAAGTACCCATGCAGAAAAGTAATTAATACATATAATAGGCTTTGAATTAATAAAACTAATAAAGTATGCACCAACTAACCAGTAAAATCTAAGCATTCACCTATTAAAAACGATCATTTGACTTTCTCAACTACTTACCAATAGTAAGCAAGGAAGTATTCTATTGCTCCGAAAAACTCGACGTTGAGATTTCACTGCAAATTCTGGTTTTCATCTCCCCTGAATCCAAAAAGAAAGCATTTAAAGGTCCGTGTGTCAGAGAGGTTTATGTCCGTCCATCCTCCGTATTTCTGTGAACATCAATATCAAAATTAAAAAGTGGGTAATGTTCAGCATCTTCCAAGGAGCGACAAGAAGAATTACAAGCGCTTCAGCTATACACACTACGTGATCAAAAGTGTCCGGACACCTGGTCAGCCAGGTCATATGACGTACAAGTTCGTGGTGCCCTCCATCGGTAATGCTGAAAGTCAATATGGCGTTGGCCCACCCTTAACCTTGATGGCAGCGTTCACTCTCGCAGGCATACTTTCTATCAGGTGCGGGAACGTTTCTTGGGGAATGGCAGCCCATTCTTCACGGAGTGCGGAACTGAGGAGAGGTATCGATGTAGGTCGGTGAGGCCTGGCACAAAGTCGGTGTTCCAAAACATCCCAAAGGTGTTCTATGGGATTCAAGTCACGACTCTGCGCAGGCCAGTCCATTACAGGGATGTTATTTTCGTGTAACCTCTCCGCCACAGCCCGTGCAGTATGAACAGGTGCTCGATCGTGTTGAAAGATGCAACCGCCATCCCCATCCCATGCTTCAACAGTGGGAAGCAAGAAGGTGCTTAAAATATCAATGTAGGTCGTGCCACGCAAAACAACAAGGGGTCCAAGCCCCCTCGGAAAAACACGACCACACCATAACACCACCACCACCTCCGAATTTCACTTTTGGCACTACACACGCTGGCAGATGACGTTCACCGAGCATTCGCCATACCCACACACTGCCATCGGATCGCCACATTGTGTGCCGTGATTCGTCACTCCACAAAACGTTTTGCCACTGTTCAATCGTGTAATGTTGACGCCCCTTACACCAAGCGAGGCGTCAATTGGCATTTTCCTGCGTGATGTGTGGCTTATGAGCAGCCGCTCGACCATGGAATCCAAGGTTTCTTACCTCACGCCTAACTGTCATAGTACTTGGAGTGGATCCTGATGCAGTTTGGAATGTCTGTGTGATGGTCTGGATAGATGTCTGCCTATTACTCTTTAAGACCCTCTTCAAATGTTGGCAGTCTCTGTTAGTCAACAGAAGAGGTCGGCCTGTACGCTTTTGTGCTGTACATGTCCCTTCACGTTTCCACTTCACTATCACATCAGAAACAGTGGACCTAGGTATGTTTAGGAGTGTGGAAATCTCGCGTACAGACTTCTGACACAAGTGACACCCAATCACCTGACCACGTTCGAAGTCTTGAGTTCCACGGAGCGTCCCATTCTGCTGTTTCACGATGTGTAATGACTACTGAGGTCGCGGATAATGAGTAACAGGCAGTAGGTGGCAGCACAATGCACCTAAGATGAAAAAGGTATGTTTGTGGGGGTACCCGAATACTTTTGATCACATAGTGTAGCACCATGCACAGTAAATGTATAAACAATATTTGAAATAAGTCGCCAAGACCTCATTGTGTAACAATTTACATTTAGTCGATAATTGAATAAAAATGGTTTATTGTGTGTACCTTATTGTAAGTCTAGGCAAGAAAATGAATGCGGCTTGTCATTCCAAGCATTCCCAAAAGACAATGTACTAAAAATAAATGGTGCATATTAATTTCTCCCCAAGGAGACAAGTCTTTGGACACCAGTGCCACAGTCTGTATTCTAAAGTAGGCATTTCAACAAAAAGATTACAGCATCAGCACATCTACAAAGTGCCTACTTCCTATAGTTGTGTCATCAATGTTTGCAGGTTTACCACCAATAAAAAGTGTTTAATCTTCAAGATGCGGGAACAAAAGAAAACAAAACACTGAACTCTATTTGCGTTTTCTTTCTCATTCAAGTAATCCTTTGCGAAATTGTCCTCCATTGTGGGGCTAGGGGTGGAACAACTACAATCGCATACTAGATATTATATTTATGTTAATTCTTCAGTGAGGACTTAACACGTTTTTAAGTGTATACATTTTTATTGCTGTATATGATGTTAAAATTAGGAGTTGTAACCCAGGTTTACAAGTTTCAACGTCTAAATGTCAGCAAACATTATACATCACCGACTTCAGAATTTTGGAATACGCTAAATAATGTTAAAATAAAACCGATATCACCTGATTTCTTCATAATTTTCATATTCAGCATACAGTTCATTAGCAATGGTTACAAGCTGCTTTAACCTCCAAATTTGTCACTTCTTAATGTTCGATCCATTATACATCACAGCACAGAGAACTTACGAACACTGTCTAAACACGATTAGTGTTCCTAGAAAAATACAAATATACTCCCGATTTCTTTTTAAGCTTCACAACTCGTAATTGTGAATTAATTCGTTATTAATTTCACTTTGACAATCCGTAATACACAGTAATGGCAGCTTTCCCGACTTTAGGGTGTGATCGAGTGACCACAGCAGCAGTAAGTGAAAATACGTCTAGAGATCCGATTAGGAACGATAATACGCCAGATTGTAATATCTACTAAGCAGTGGTTACACCTATCGTCAAGCTGTTGACGGTTCCTTAAAAGCGGAAGTTCCGTAAAATGTAATGCGGCTATGTTCACTGCACCAATGAAAAATGGATATTTTCGACTTTCAAATGTCCATTTAGTTTATAAAACTATAGGTGCAGAAAGTTTAAATTCGTTTAGAAATAAATTATAAAAAATGGATCACGAAAGTCTGTATTCATATGAATTTAAAAAAAATCTTATCTGTTATACTCACATGACTTTCTCTACTCTTGTACAAACTATTTTTACAAACGTTTATTCTCCATATACTTCATGTTAATCTTATAGATTAACATGAAGTATAACAAGATGTTAATCTTATTGCTAATTTTCTTGTAGATGCAAGGGGAATTGGTAGGCTTTAAAGGATAGTCAAATATTTTAAGAGCTAGTTGCTATGTGGAGTATTCCATTCTCTTTGCATTACCAGAACAAAAAAAATCTGATGTGTTACACTCACATGACTTTCTCTACTCTTGTACACACTATTTTTAAAAAACGCCTATTCTCCATATGCTTCATGTTAATCGAGATATCGATATGTCAATCTTATTGGTAATTTTCTTGTAGATGCAAGGGGAATATGGTAGCTTTTAAGCGATAGTCAAATATTTTAACGCTGTTTGCTATGTGGTGCATTCCATTCTCTTTGCATGTCCAGGACATAAAAAAAATGAATAACGAATTTGAGAAAAAGTATAAGTATTGGAAAATTTAAGGAAATAACAAGCAATATCTCCAAAACGGTTCACTCAACAAAAGAAATGTATATGACATAAGTTGTGTATTTTAACGCGATCTACACTTTTTGTGTAGTAACATTTTGTGTATCTCTTATGGTTTACCAGTTATGCAAAAGTTGTTCACAATAAAGAATACTTTTGGAGACATTCCCAGAACTTTCGAGATATACATTTCATTTCCCATGACATTATCTTAAACATATGATATTTTCATCAAAATCGTTAGAGCCATTTTTGAGAAAATTAAAATTTTCGAAAAATCTTCCATGTAAAGGGTAGTTTGGGGTGGGGGGATTTTCTTGAAAACCTTCGTGTCGCATCTCTGGAAGATACTGAACCTAAATACCAAGTTTGGTGCTTATCCGACTGTTCGTTTTTGAGTTATGCTGTTCACACACACACAGACACACACACAGACACACACACACACACACACAGACACACAGACACACACACGGACATGTTTCCAAAAATTCTTTTTTTGGATTCAGGAGGTCTCAAAACATGTATTTCCGGTGAAATCTCGGTATCGAATTTTTGGGTGGAATGCAATACTTCCCCTACTTACTATACGTAGTAGAGAAAGTAAAAATCTGATGTGTTACACTCACATGACTTTCTCTACTCTTCTACAATCTAATTTTACAAACGCTTATTCTCCATATGCTTCATGTTAATCGAGATATCGAGATGTCAATCTTATTGCTAATTTTCTTGTAGATGCAAGGTGAATATGGTAGCTTTTAAGCGATAGTCAAATATTTTAACGCTGGTTGCTATGTGGAGTATTCCATTCTCTTTGCATGTCCAGGACATAAACAAAATGAATAACGAATTTGAGAAAAAGTATAAGTATTGGAAAATTTAAGGAAATAACAAGCAATATCTCGAAAACGGTTCACTCAACAAAAGAAATGCATATGACATAAGTTGTGTATTTTAACGCGATCTACATTTTTTGTGTAGTAACATTTTGTCTATCTCTTATGGTTTACCAGTTATGCAAAAGTCGTTCACAATGAAGAATACTTTTGGAGACATTCCCAGAAAATTCGAGATATACATTTCATTTCTCATAACATTATCTTAAACATATGATATTTTCATCAAAATCGTTAGAGCCATTTTTGAGAAAATTAAAATTTTCGAAAAATCTTCCATGTAAAGGGTAGTCTGGGGTGGGGGGATTTTCTTGAAAACCTTCGTGTCGCATCTCTGGAAGATACTGAACCTAAATACCAAGTTTGGTGCTTATCCGACTGTTCGTTTTTGAGTTATGCTGTTCACAGACACACACACAGACACACAGACACACACACAGACACACACACGGACATGTTTCCAAAAATGCTTTTTTTGGATTCAGGAGGTCTCAAAACATGTATTTCCGGTGAAATCTCGGTATCGAATTTTTGGGTGGAATGCAATACTTCCCCTACTTACTATACGTAGTAGAGAAAGTAAAAATGAATAACTAATTTGGCAAAAAGTATAAGTATTGGAAAATTTAAGGGAATAACAAGCAATATCTCGAAAATGGTTCACTTAACAAAAGAAATGTATATAACATAAATTGTGTACTTTAACGCGATCTACATTTTTCGTGTAGTAAAATTTTGTCTATCTCTTATAGTTTACCAGTTATGCAAAAGTCGTTCACAATGAAGAATACTTTTGGAGACATTCCCAGAAAATTCGAGATATACATTTTATTTGTCATGACAATATCTTAAACATATGATATTTTAATCAAAATCGTTAGAGCCATTTTTGAGAAAATTAAAATTTTCGAAAAATGTTCCATGTAAAGGCTAGTCTGGGGTGGGGTGATTTTCTTGAAAACCTTCGTGTCGCATCTCTGGAAGATACTGAACCTAAATACCAAGTTTGGTGTTTATCCGACTGTTCGTTTCTGAGTTATGCTGTTCACAGACACACACACACAGACACACACACACACACACATACACACACACAGACACACACACGGACATGTTTCCAAAAATGCTCTTTTTGGATTCAGGGGGTTTCAAAACATGTATTTCCAGTGAAATCTCGGTATCGAATTTTTGGGTGGAATACAATACTTCCCCTACTTACTACACGTAGTAGAGTGTTAATGTTGATACAATAAAGTTTCCAAATACACGGTGTGCAGATACCTGAAATGGCTGCTGTATCTACTCAGGAATTTAAACAATAGCAACATTTTCTGCCATAGTAGGCATCATTGACTGTATACACGTGTGTGATTTATTACAGAGTAGACAATACAAACTTGTAGAGCAAAACTTGCCCTAAACGATGGGCAAAATGTACCTGCTGCAAATTGTGTAGGAATTACGATTTTTTTTTCTTTGAAGTGGTGCAGAATGACACATGCATTATCATTTTAAAACCATATTTAAAATATAAGTACCGTAGCTACAAGATAAAATATACATACAATTAAAGAAGAAATACCATTTGACTAAACTGCACAATAAACCAATGAAAATCTTTTTTTTTTTGTTGTCAACTTTCACCATTTAGTCTCCCCTGTTTGAAAATAAATCATTTAAATGAGGTGTTGTAGCCCTTCCTTGTTAGACACCCAGCATTTACTCAATCCTTCCCAGAAAAACCTTGAGACTATCCGAACCTTCGAAACCACATCCCGGTGTCTGGGATAACTACAGACAGATGACGACACCGACGACCGCCTTAGTATTCAAACTGTTTATAATGCAAGTTTATTAATCATTTATATTGTAGCAAGTTGGACAAGTAGTGATCATGACAGTTTTATATTTTTGACAACAGCCAATTGAAAATGCTATCCGAAACAGGACATCCTGTTATGTGAAAATGCGTATTAAATGCCGCTTTATACAGGTTGTACCCTTTAGGATGACACTGTACAATATATCCAAAATTAAGCGTTGTAGAAAGAAATGTCTTTAAAAAAATTACTTGCTTTATGGGGGAAAGTAAATGTCATTAGTTGTGTTTTGTTTGCAGGACGTTATGATGGTCATTTTAGAGTCAATTACATTTTTTAAATGGAAACCTACAATTAGGATCAATTTAAATGACCATAACGCCCTCCAAGTAAAACACAACTAATGCCATTTACTTTCCCCCATAATATCAAGCCACTTTCATTCAAGACATTTCTTTCTACAAGGCTGAGTTTTCAAGATATTGTAAGTCTCATCTTAAATGGCTCACCCTGTATAATGACACCGTTTCTGAACCGTGTTTAAGAGCATAGATTGGGTGGCACGAGTAATAAAAAAATCTGATGTGTTACACTCACATGACCTTCTCTACTCTTCTATAAACTATTTTTACAAACGCTTAATCTCCATATGCTTCATGTTAATCGAGATATCGAGATGTTAACCTTATTGCTAATTTTCTTGTCGATGCAAGGGGAATTGGTAGGTTTTAAGCGATAGTCAAATATTTTAAGAGCTGGTTGCTATGTGGAACATTCCATTCTCTTTGCATTACCAGGACATAAAAAAAGAAGAAAGGAATAACGAATTTGAAAAAAAAGTATAAGTATTGGAAAATTTAAGGGAATAACAAGCAATATCTCGAAAATGGTTCGCTCAACAAAAAAAAAAGTATATGACATAAATTGTGTATTTTAACGCGATCTACATTTTTTGTGTAGTAAAATTTTGTCTGTATCTCATGGTTTACCAGTTATGCAAAAGTCGGTTACAATGAAGAATACTTTTGGAGACATTCCCAGAAAATTCGAGATATACATTTCAATCGTCATGAAAATACCTTAAACATATGATATTTTAGTCAAAATCGTTAGAGCCATTTTTGAGAAAATTAAAATTTTCGAAAAGTTTTCCATGTAAAGGGTAATCTGCGGTGGGGGGATTTTCTTGAAAACCTTTTTTTTTTTTTTTTGCATCTCTGGAAGATACTGATCCTAAATACCAAGTTTGGTGTTTATCCGACTGTTCGTTTCTGAGTTATGTCTTTCACAGACACACACACGGATATGTTTCCAAAAATGCTTTTTTTTGGATTCAGGGGGTCTCAAAACATTTTCGGTGAACTCTCGGTATCGAATTTTTGGGTGGAATACAATACCTCCCCTACTTACTATACGTAGTAGAGAATGTAAGAATATACACGTTACGCTTCTGTTTTACTTTGGAAGGCACAATGTAGCAATGAAAAGAGAGGTTACAAATATTTCTGCTGCCAACCTTCGCATGCGTCGTCATAGCAGTCGCATCATTGATTTGAAGTAATTAGCACTGACGATACGGTAAAAAATTGGCGAAGCGTTAGTTTGCGTCCCTCAAGCTATATTTATCGATGATCGGTTAAACCAAGTATTTTACTCAATGACGCGATCATTACTGACTTTTTCAGCAGTGTTGCATTTTCAGTAGTAGCCCATCGATGTTCTTTTTTCAACTCACAAGATGTTTCGAAGTGGACAACAACTAGAAGTAGTCTTGATGAAGAAGTTAAGTTACCCACACACTCATACACATATAAATAAATAAATATTTCTTTATTTTATCTAAAGTGTTTTTCGCAATTGTTCTTAGGAGATGATTGTTTATGCATAATCCAGTACGTACAGTGTGCAGTATTAAATAATCCGCCTTATTTCTGAGGAATCGTATTTTTATTTTAGTGCTCCTGATGTCTGCAAGAACTCAAAGCGACTTCAATTAACAATGACGCTGAAAAGGTACTAGGGGTGTTTACACAGAATTAAAGATCCAAAGGTTATGGAACTAGTAGCAAGAGTAAACAATACACGTTATGTACCTATATGCACGAGAGGAAAGAGTAAATAATGGCGATCCTTACAACCTAGCGTGCTTTCGGCGTACTTGTTATTTATCCATTTGAATACAGCAAACATTGGCTACACCGTCTAAACAAAATGTCGAGTATAATCATACGAGCATGTGTTACCTGCTGTTTGCATCCAGTCTTGATATATTTTACATAGCGACTAACACAGAATTAAAGGTATTGTTTTTCTAAGCGTAATAAAATACCTACATATTATAGACCTGAACTGTTAACTCTTTGAGAGGATGAGGACATTGGACATTTCGCAGGAATTTTCTGGTATTCCAACACAGGTGAAAGAGTGGCTTGCCTATAAAATGGGCTAAAAGACTGGAAAGTGCCCAGTGCGGAAGTGCGATGGTGATCACACCTGTGATGAACTTATTAAGTATCCGACAGGGGAGCTGTTACACTTAAAAGACAATTCCATTAACACTTTTGTTTTCAGGCTTTGCTATGATTACGACTCTAGGGAATCGGTGTAAAAATTTGTGAACATACTGTGTATCCGCCGAGTCTCTGATTTACATTCTGTAGCCAACTGAGCTTACCTTCAATCTTTGAAGTATTTTTATACGGAGTTTTCTAACGGAATTTCTGAGATCGCCTTAAATGCAAAAAGCAAAGAAGCTTTTCGTCAACCGCAGCAATCGCGGTCGAGCAATCAAGCTGTAATTACTGAAAAGGAACGAAAGCCAAAAGTCAAAGTGAAGGTAAGCTAACCCGGAAGTGAGTTATCTCACGTAAGTGAAAACAAAATGTCAGCACATGCTAATGATAAAGTAGGAGGATTTGTGCAAAGTAAGGACGTAAAAGAAATAAAGAAAAACAAAACTCTAAGCCGCCATAATATGTTATCGCTATTCTTCCCTTTTACTTTGACTTCATTACCAGAGTATGCCAAAAAATACCGAGCATTCGGGAGGTCACGGGTTCGATAATAAAATAAAAAGAAATAAAATATAATCTGAAATACTTCGTTCCGGTACCTAATTTCTTAAACCGGGACGTGTTTTCCAAATTCTTACATTTATTACAAAACATTCTAAGTACATTCCAATACATTTTATTTTTTTCAGATTACTTATACACTAAAAAATTACTTAAAACAAAATATAAGCAAATAAGTAACATAAAAATATGAATAAGAAGATAAGAATAGAAATAAAATAAAGTAAAAGAAAAGAAAGAAATAAAAGACAGGTAAGATTAAGAACTAGAATAAAACAGAACATTTTCTAAATATACAACAGAAAAGTTAGGAAGTAAATAAAATGAAACATAATACTCAACTCAATCATTTACTAAACCAATATATTACCTACTAACCTATATAATAGATTACTGGTATCCAGTATTAAGTTAGCTGGTATCCAGCTAACTTCTACCTAATATTCTTAATTAAGCCTAAACGTAAACTCCAACTAAGCTATTATTCTAAGTATGTACTAAAATCGCTGTCTAATTCTCTACTAATCCACTAACAATTCAAATTTCAACAAAGAAAAACTACAAAATAGAAATTATCTAAGTTCTAATTATCAATCTACTTTACCTACAACTCACTTTTATTATAAATTCAAAATATATGAATTTTCACTTTATAAGCTTCAAACTGTTTTCATTTACTAATTCACTGTCATTTAAATTAGCATAATACACTTCAAATTAAAAAACCAATCTAAATATTTTACTAATTCGCTACTTACTTTAAACTAACACTATAAAATTTCCAATTCTAAAACATCTAACTTAGTAACCTATTTTAATTAACACACAAAACTTCCAAAGTTTACCATCTCACTATCCCGGGTTCGATACCCAGCGACCACCCATTTTCACCCATGCGTCGTTTCGGGAGTTTTACGCGTCGTCAGGGGAATGCTGCAGTGGTTTCTATCATTCCGCGAATTTCCGTCTCTCCATTCCATACATAATTTTACTCAACATTCACCCCGTTTGGTCCGTTTCAGGGTTGGAAGTGTTAGCGATGGTGTTTCAGAACAGTATGGCACGGGAAAAGGATGCTCTCTGTGAACTTTCTCCGTCCCTCGGCCTTCGAATGGTTGCCGGGGTATCGCCCCTGGGGGAGGGCGTTGGACCCAGTGTGGAGCTGAGTCCTCGGTCTGCCTGTCCACTGCCGGGGCGTCTCAATATAGAAACTACAGGGACCCTGCCTTTGCTGTGCCTTCACTCCTGGTTCCGGCCGCTCGGTGTCCCTTTAACTCATCCCTCCTTCCCGGGGGCGCCTCCTCGTGGGGCGTCGGTACAATATCCCATTCATGAATCGGTGCCGAATCCCCTCTCCTTCACAATCCAATTCAATGCCAAATAATTGCTTAAAGAGGGAAAATTGTATCCAGCGTGACATCAGAAATTAGTCAACCGACATTTTAGAATTAACAACTGAGAAGAAATCTTTCTCGGTGGATGCAGAATATATGTAATTTCCAAAATGGTTACTTGGTAGCTTGATTGTTGGTAATATTCATCCGTTTACCCTATATTTCGTGGTATACTGATGTCAGGGGTTGTGTAAAAACTGCGAGGCCTGTGTTATTAAATATTTGTGGGACGAAAGGGAAGATACAAAGTTTTAAAATGTCATAAACTGTAATTATTTCAACAATTATTTTATCGTCAAAAGATGCATAACTTCCCAAACATGCGATGTTGTTGGGGGAATGTTAAGAGTGTCATAAACGCTACATGCACTGATATTTTGTATCTATTTCCGTTAATATCAGGTTGCTTTGGCGATGAGTGATGTCCCAGCATAGATGTTGCAACAAGTGGGTCACCTGGCTGGTGGCCAACTCTAAACTGCCCTCACTTAACCCCGCGTGGGGGTACATAACCGCTCGGCCAAAGCCTGGTAAGGATGACAGTCGCTTCGCAGCCGTTCTGGAGTCAGCATGGGAGGAGAGAAGAAGAGGACCGCCGCCGCAGCAGTAAATTCTACGGACGACACTGAGAACGCCAGCACTGCCGCTTTCCAACCAACAGCACGGCTGTCACCAGATTCAACGGCCCTACATCTGTATTACCTCAGCCGCTCATCCCAGCAACGAAGACATACGCCGCAACTCTGGAATAGGAAAACCTATCTGCTCAACCTACACCGCCCCACAATTGCCAACCTCACAACGCTGCCGCGCTGCGTAGTGCGTCGAGTTTTATCTGCCGCTACGCCCAGAATCGCTGGCCTTCGCTGACCAGCCCAAGAGCATCCACACTGCACGAGGATCGTCGCCGCTAGCCAGACTCGAGTTCTGGGACGAAGTGGACTATCACGCTACCCTGGCCGACGGGTTGCCTGCTTTTGGGCAAGCGCCGAAGCGCCCGCCAGATCCCCTGTCGACGCTGCTGCCAATTACACTTGCACCACCGCCATACGCTCTCACTACTGTGGCGCCGGATGCCTCACAGCCATCTGCACCGCAACGACCTGGCACGTCGCCTCCTGTACTGCGCAACCTGCGATTACACAGGTCACTACACGGGGCAAGCGGTCTGCCCAGGGAATCCTTGCAGACAGCCGCCAGCATCACAACCGACACCTCCATCGCAGTTCCATGCTGCCTCGCAGCCACTAGCACAGCCACACGATGCCACAAATGACAATACCAAACGCGGCCACCACGCAGATGACCCCAACGCAGCACTTCACAACCTAAGCCCACAGACTGTAGACCACGCAGCAATTCTTCAAGACCTTAAGGCTTCCATTCAGATCATCACAGATCGCATTCCCACGTGGGAGGACACCATGTGTCATACTCTCAAGGACGACCAGGACTCCACCCACAAACTCCTTGACGACATCGGACAGGAAAACAGCAAGCTACGGGGTCACTTCAACAAACAACTGGACAAAGTCGTGAACTACATCGACTCCAGATTTACAAGGTGCACAAGCAAGAGCCACACTGAGAGAATATGCATGGACATCACCGCGCTAGGATGCTAGTTTAGCTCTTTGCAATGCTCTTTTAGCCTCAACGAACCATAGATTGCAGGTGTGCATTAGGGCCTCCTCAATGACACTCTCCCTGTCCCCACACTTTTGTATGTCTTAACGACCACGGCTCTCCGCGCAAGCGGAACCGAGTATTTATTATGCACTTACAAGCACTCGGTTTGCAACTGCAGTAACGAATTGCACAATGTCACAGTTATTCTAATAAATTGAGACACCACAGAATAACAACCCTTCTTTCCTAATACCTTTTTCTCCCCAGATACCCATATATACCTGTTATCCCTTAAAGCTTCATCCTGTCCCCCCCAAAAGCTGGTATGGTTGAGTACTCGGGGAACACGCAGGAGGAACAACGCAGAACAGCTCATCGCATATAAGGAAGTCTACTCCGAGTCAACTAGCACCCGAACGGGGCGAATTATTGTTAGACTAGGGAAGCTTGGACATCGCCTCACAACAAGGGTCACTCTGTAGTATGTGACTGTTATACTAGATTTGGCAGGTGCACATATTCTAAAATTAATTGCTGCCCGTAATTTGCGGAAAACGGTGATTCTTCGCTGGGAAAGATTGACTTTTGAACTTAAAAGAGTTAATTTATAGAAAAGGCAAGTTTGTCTACAGAGCATAAGTAACAGTTGAGCAAATTGCGAAAGGAAAAGTATTTAACTTGGTACTCAGTACATTGGGAAAATTTCCTATTTAATGAGTTTACAAAATAGTTATGCAAAATTTGATGGTCATAAATTTTACAATAGTTATTTTTTTGTTGTTGTTCGTTTGTTTGGATGTTGGTAATTTTATGGTTTAATGAATAAAGAGTTATTTTGCTAACCTGAACTTTTTATATATGCTTTGTGCAGGTTTTGGTTTCACCCTTCGATTCATTACCTTTCATGTTTCCTGATTCATTATTACAAGGATGTTAGTGAGAGGGAAATTATTATGAAAAACTATCAAGGAAAATAAAAATAAAACCACCACCACCTAACACTCCGGAAGCAGTATGCTGAATTATAATTATTGTTTCGTGTTATATTATATCGCTACGTGTATAAATGTGAAAATGTGTATGTATTTTTGATGTAATAGTGCGGGAAGAAGGAATTGCTTACGCATTTCCACCCTCTTTTGTCTTGTGACGTCATGACATTGCGTTGTCATTACCTAAACCAATACAACAACTACTAGAGGAAGAATTATTTACAAGCGACGTTAAACTGAACGCAGCTACGAGTTTATATGAGAGCTTTCATCAGGGACGTTGTTTCTACATTTTTATTATCTTATATTTTAGCTTTACACCAAACTTCAATGAAACTTTGTCTTAACGGTACTCTGCTAGTGAGAACAGACAACTAACTTGTAATTTTACCCTTCGGCAGCTCGGCCATGTTTTGGGGAAGGTAAAGTATCCTGCCAATCCAGTGGTTAGTATTATACTCCAGAAACAGAGGTGGTCCCACTGGCAGGGATGGCGTTATATTTTGTGAGTACCAACATAAATAGCTCCGTTTTATGCACGTCGGTGTACGTATTGCTGTGATATTGAAAAGGTTAACAAGTGAGAAGCTCATTCTTGGTAATTTAAAACAAAGGCTTAAATACTTACATCTAACACTTGTAGGCCATCTATGGTTATGAGTACGCTTTGTCTGCGGCGTGGCGCAGTAGGCTGGTTTCCGGCTGCGGAACGCCCCTGGGTTCGATCCCACCCTTGGGGTGCGGATTTAAGTCCTGGGTGTAGGACCTATGCCCACTCAGCATCGTTAGGAAAGTGAGGAATGCGACAGGCAGGGATCCCG
Organism: Deroplatys truncata; assembly: GCA_030765065.1. Lineage (NCBI taxonomy): Eukaryota > Metazoa > Arthropoda > Insecta > Mantodea > Mantidae > Deroplatys > Deroplatys truncata. The sequence continues at coordinate 34,433,277 of CM060982.1, read as the reverse complement.
GCCTCGACAGCCAACATTCCGTCTGGGGGTGCGCGATGCTGGTAGATACACCTCCCTGTATCGGCTAGATGATCGCCCACCTCTGCCGTGCATATTTGGGCGTGAGGCCAGCAGTCGGGTTGGCAGGTCAAGGCCTTGCATGGGCTGTAGCGTCATGGGGTATGCTTTATGTAGATTTATAAGTCTATAAGAGTGAGTGATTTTAAATCACAGTTTAGGAAACCTCTATAGGATTTAAATCATTTCAATTTCAAGCACTTGGTCCTTAGTAAAGATTTTAAAGGTGATTAATTGCCACTAATTTTCTAGTTTTATAGAATGTTTAATAGAATTAACTGTATATAAATTTAAAGTTATTGTGAAATATATTAAAGAGGAATGTTCTATTAAACAGTCTCGTCACTTTATCTCCTTTGATTCCGGTTAAAATACGAAGGTAAACCTTTAACTTTAACATTAATAAAACTATTCGTACAACTGTTAGTTCGACATTTATGGTTGGCTGTAAAGTTGTAGTTGCGATTTTTGGTGTCACGCTGAGATTGATATTGTTCTCCTTTTACCACCCTTGAAAAAATTTCACGTAGTTACTACAACACCTTGTATAGAGTTTTGAAAAGAAAAGGTAAGCAAATAGGATGAGTTATGCAAACCACGGAGAGAAAAGGAACATTACAAGAACTGCAGTTGCGGATTACCGTTCAAACACAAGACCTATAACAATAAAACAAGAGAAAGCAATTAGTTTTAATTGCAGGAGGCGTGTTGGGAATTTCTCACACGTAGAGCAGCGAGAAAACTGAGATAAGCCAACCCGGTTGACAATGTCGCGTAAATTTGCAAAGGCGTCTGCTACGACAAGAAACATGTATAACACTAGCCGCAAGAGCTTCGTTTCGAGTTCTCTCGCTCGGGGCAAGCCAAGATGTGCTGATAACACATCTGGTGCTAACACAGCAAAAACAACATCGCATTGTGCAAAATGTTGATGAGAATATGTTTTCCTTCTGGCTGTGACCGCATGGCATGTGGTGTAGATATAAATTGGATCAAAACCTTGTGAGAGTTGCGTAATGAAACCACTTTCGATCCTTCTGGATCTCTTTTGCTTCACTGTAACATATTACTACTGCAACTGGGAAAGGAGGGTTGTTAATTTTGAGCTACCTACACTATGTCAACCTAAGTACCGCATCTTTGTTATGGAATACGGTGTATCTTCAGTCCTCTACATCTACAGACGGAAAACAACCTGAATCCGTTTACTAAACCGAGTCACTGGTTTCTAGGGATAGGAAAAAAATATAATGCAACCCTTATTTTGGAAATGGAACCATTCCAAAAAAAAGTATTACATTTTTCCAGTGTGATTTATTCTTATATAACGTCTACACACTATTAGCATATTTTGTATCTACTTTGTTATAATCGAGATAAATCCTTGCAAAAACAGTTTCATTAAACATTTCGTTGTAAGAACAAAGGGACACAGGAAACCGAATATATTGGCAAGTGTTTACAATCAAGTCGCAATAGTTTGGCCTAGAAATTCCATATTTTTTCGTGATACCGCGAGAGACAACTGAACAGCGACAGCACTTTAATATATGATAAAACTATTGAGCAATTCAAATTAGTATCAACGTATATCTCGAAAAGGCCTATTCCACAAAAACGTACTTGAAATAAACAGTATGTATGTGGTATGTTTTCTTTGTCATTTAACGAGTTATAGAAAATTATACAAAAGTCCTTTGCTAATGAATATAACTTTACCGGCTATTCTCAGAAAATTCAATATATATGTTTTATTGAATTTGTTGAATATATGTATACGTATCAACATTTTATTTGTCATGCAAATATCTTTAATATGATATTTTAATCAAGCTCGTTTCAGCCATTTTTGAGAAAATAAATTTCGATAACATTTTAATGTAAAAGTAGTTTTACGTTGTTTTAGGTAGTTTTGAGCTTGAAGACTATTTTGAAAACCTTCGTGTCGCATCTCTGGAAGACATGAACTTAAATACTAAGTTTGGTATTTTCGAACATTTTATATTTTAATTATGCTGTTCACAGACACTCAAAATATGCGTTGTTTTGGAATCAAGGGCCTCAAAACATGTATTTTCTGTAAAATATCGCTATTGGATCTTTTAGTAGAATGGAATACCTTCCTTATCTACTAGATACGTAGTATTGAAAGTAGTAACGAACATCCAGTTATACACTTCTAGAATAACGGTCCTCCGAATTTCCACTAACGCGTTCATTTCAGGATTTTTATAACGTTTCCAGAAGTAACCATCTTATCTTAGGGATCCGTTGCGTTACTTTTTTTTTCTTTCTGTACTACGTATAGTAAGTAGGGGAAGTATTGTATTCCACCCAAAAATTCGATACCGAGATTTCACCGGAAATACATGTTTTGAGACCCCTGAATCCAAAAAAAAGCATTTTTGGAAATATATCCGTGTGTGTGTGTGTCTGTGAACAGCATAACTTAGAAACGAACACTCGGATAAACAGCAAACTTGGTATTTAGGTTCAGTATCTCCCAGAGATGCGACACGAAGGTTTTCAAGAAAATCCGCCCACCCCAGATTACCCTTTACTTGGAACATTTTTCGAAAATTTTAATTTTCTCAAAAATTGCTCTAACGATTTTGATTAAAATATCACATGTTTAGGATATTTTGACAAATGAAATGTATATCTCGAATTTTCTGGGAATGTCTCCAAACGTGTTCTTCATTGTGAACGACCTTTTCATAACTGGTAAACTATAAGAGATAGACAAACTTTTACTACACAAAAAATGTAGATCGCGTTAAAATACACAATTTATGTCAATTATATTTTTTTTTGTTCGGTGAACCATTTTCGAGATATTTCTTGTTATTCCCTTAAATTCTCCAATACTTATACTTTTTCTCAAATTCGTTATTCATTTTTTGTCCTGGTAATGCAAAGAGAATGGAATATTCCACATAGCAACCACCTCTTAAAATATTTGACTATCACTTAAAGCCTACCACATTCCCCTTGCATCTACAAGAAAATTAGCGATAAGATTTACATCTCGATATCTCCATTGACATGAAGTATATGGAGAATAAGTGTTTGTAAGAATAGTTTGTACAAGAGTAGAGAAAGTCATGTGAGTGTAACACATCAGATTTTTTATGTTCCCTTCTTTTACCCAGTTTGTGATAGTGTGTTTTTATTGTTTTGTTACCGCTTATAACCGCAATTACACAACACATTACACACACAAGCACCCATGCCCATAGCGGGACTCGAACCCACGACCCTCAGCTTGGCGGAGGGGAGCGCCGGAGCTATATATTCCAGCGACCACGGCTACGAGGACCGGCATAGTTGCAGGAATGTGTTTGATACGAGACATTGGAACACTTCCTGTTAAATTTAGCACTTCCTAATTGTAATTGAGGGCTATTATACCACATTTAATGACGTGGCCAGTACACGCTAATAATTCAAGTTGTTAAGGCATGGACTCGTGAACAGGAGGTTTAAATCTCGCAGGACTATCCTTCCTGGCGGATGCTTTTTACAGGTTTTCCTCAGTCCATATAATTGGCAAATGCCGGGGATGTACTCTCAACTTCGGACTGGAACGTTTCCTTCCCAAACTACGTTTCCTAACTATATTTCATTACATGTATTGCCACCGGGCATAGGAAAATGCCAGGACGGAACAAAATATTGTTTATGAGCTTTTATTTATGGACACTCTTTCAATGCTATGGTTCTTAACGTCGCATTCTACATTGGACGTAAAGACTGGAAAGTTTGCTCAAAGACCGTTTTATCAGACTTGAGGTTCTTTTACGTATCGTAAATCTACAACACGCGACCACCAGCTTTACGAAATAAGATTGAACCATTACTGGACTATAGGTAGGCAGGTCGGAAATAACAAACCATTCCCCAATCCTCGTAAGCTTTTTGGTTTGCAGATCGGTTTTTACCTACCTGTCGGTGACCTTTGGTTTCTGTTATCTATTAGGGCAAGGTGAAAAGTTCTCGGCCTTATAGTGAAAAACTACATTTTCTAGGGCAAAATGCACTTACCTTCCTACGTAGTCTCCTTTTAGATCTGAGCACTTTGTGCAACATTTTTACAGTGGGTAGATTCCATCCCTGTAGTCTGATGCTTGAAGGTCTGGAAAATACCCATCTACGGCTGCCATAAAGTGTTCCATTATATACATTTTTTTTCAGCGACATATTTCTTTAGATATGGAAATAGATTCAAGTCAGATGCTGCATAGGGTGGATGTTCCAATAATTCTTACTTCAAGTTCCTCAGTTTTCCCATTGCCAAAGTACTTTTGTGAGCAAATGCATTGTCCTGATGAAAGATGATTCTTTTCCAGGGGCGTAGCGGATATGAGAGATGTGTTACATACCCTGTAATTTTCCTCAAACTGGTGGCAAAATCGGTGTTCATTCTAATTTTGTAGTACAAAACGTTCTAACATCATTAAAAATCGAGCTTTCCTAAATATTATAATCTGAATTCGCGCCACGCTGCGATAACTTGAACGCAGTCTATATCTAAACAAGGCTGTGGTCAACGGCACCTGCCGTCAGCTGGAGGAAACTGGCGCTGTGTGCTTGACCCTGCTGACTCATGGTATGTACTCAGTTGGAGTACATCTCATGTTAAAAATCGTGCTCATACAATTGCATTCATAAACGTGAATAGGGAGTAATTCGCGAGTTATTTTGTTTCTTGTATATGTTTTTTCTTCAATTGTGAAAATTTGAGCGAGCTTTGGACACTTGGTTACTCATTATCAAAGCAAATGCAGGTTAAGATTTGCGCGGGTTCTGGAGGAAGGTATGTACACAGTCAGTATACATCCGAGAGGTCACGAAGTGCAATTGCAAACAATACATTGTTTCAGTGCGATTGTAGCAACGAAAATGGAAACAAACTGCTGTGTGATCGAAAAGCTCAAGCTAAGAAGCTTCCAGTCATTACATTTCTCTGAAAAGGAAGTTGTAATTAAAGCGGGTCCTCCAAAGCCCATACTCAGTATTGCAACTAAGATTAAAAAATGTGTAAGGCATTTCAACATCAAAGTTTATGAAAGTGAGTCATGGTTGTGTTTTGTTGGTCATGTCTTTTTTCAAATGAAAAATGCATCTCGAATTCCAGCGGTTATAATGATTAAAATAATATTTATAAGGCAGCCAAAAAAAACTAAAACTTATTGGTAAAACTCCCACAATAGAATTTTCTTTGGATAGTCAGTATAAGCTCTCAGTTGAGCAGCATAACAATAAAGTGAAAAGGAACAGAGCTTTATTTTTTCACGTTGTACGGGCTATAATTGTTTTTCAGGAAAGCAAGCACTTGCTCTTCATGGTCATAATGAGAGTGAAATATCTTCAAACAGGGACAACTATATTGAGTATTTATATGGATTAACAATATAATACGACACCTCTGAAAGAACACTTGGAAAAGTAGACTGATATTCAGAACGACTTAATTTCAAGTATGAGTAACGTCATGATGCGTGAAATTAAGAAGGCATTTCTAGTGCCTTCTTTATTTCATTGATATTAGATGAAACTCCTGACATAAGTAGTAAATAACTCTACCGTTTTGCGATACATAACCGTTGACGGAAATGTTGAAGAGAGGTTTATTTGCTTTGCAGATGTAAGTTCTGAGAGAAAAGGAGATTCTCTAGCTGAGATTATATATGTTGATATGGGCAATTCTGTTTAGTTTGGGTCAGATTTTAACGAATTTCACAATATATGTTAAGTTGCATACCCGAATCTGATAATCAGGCTACGCCACTGCTCTTTTCTTTAGCAATACAGGCCTCTTCTCACGAATTTTTTGATCCAATTAGTTCTAGGAGACTTGTGTAGTATTTGCCTTTTATTGTTTTTCCCCGTTGAAGGTAGTTAATTGATGAGAAGAATCCTTTTGCACCCCAGAAAGCTTACCATGACGTTTCCAGCAAATGAAATCAACTTCACTTCTATGATGCAGTGACGCTAGCTTCCACCCACTACTTTGACTACTGTTTCGTTTCTGGCGTGTAGTGGTGGACCACGTCTCATCCACAGTAACAATTCGGCACACAAAGTCAGTTATATTCTTTTTAAAACGCTCAAACGTTGCTGTGAAAGGCGTTTTGGCATTTGCTTTTGGTCAGCATTCTGTAAAATCCGGTACTCATATTGCACAAAGCTATGTTCTTCTGGTATGCCTATGGTGTCAGCTATATCATGCATATTTAACCGCGATCTTTCAATACCATATTGTGCATTTTCTCGATATTTCCCTCAGTGGTTGCAGTTTCGGGGCGGCTTTCACGTTGACCATCTTCAAGAGAAGTATGGCCAAAGTTTAAAGCCTACTGCCCATTTCTTAGCTGTTGAAAATTATGGAGCAGACTCTTTATAAATCTTCAACAACTTTGGATGAATTTCCGTTGGTGATAAACCATTCAGAACAAAGAATTTTATCACTGCACGGTATTCCAGCATCTCCATTTTAAAGAACACAAACAACGTGTCTGCTATTACCAGCCATAGAAACAAATCTATTCATTAGATCAAGTTCAAACTTGCCTTACATTATTACGTAACATGTACCAATATAACAAAACACAATTTCATTCATATCAACGCCATCTCTGCGTCAGCCCGAGAACTTTTAACTCTGCCTTGTACACTCAAACCATTATCACTACAGAATTCTTTGTGGTAAAATAATTTTGAGTGTAGATAACTTGAAGCCAACTGCTTAAGAATTCCTATGCCTGAAAATCAATGTCCACCACCTGTGATCCCGTATTTAGTAAGAACGGGCGTTAAACACTGTTCAAAATTCATATGAGGAGTTCAATAATCAATAAACGTGCATTTGACTCTCCTATACGTAAAACAGATAAAATTATTATTTCTTATGGGCGCATAGTAAATGTTTCAAACAGCTGAAACAGGATAAGTGTAATGTTTCTCCAATAGTCCTTTTGCAACGTAACGGAAAATGACCACTTATACGATAAATCACAGTCAGATACTTAACAGTAGCTCCAAGACTATTTTACTGTTACGGTTATGTGTAGTGAATAAATATACATGTACCAAGTTGACTGTTATTTTGAAATGGTTGATTAGAACCTAGTATTCTTTAAAACTGGAACAGACCTAGCTATTACTAATAGATACTCATTTCCTCCCCTGTTCCCAGAAGTACCCGACCTAACAAAGAAAACAAATATTTTGCGAAAAAATCTTTATTTCTCTACATAGTCTCCTTCCAGCTCGATACACTTTTCTCAGCGGCGTTCAATAGTTTCGATACCCTGTTTATTATGAGAACCATCGAGTTCTGAAAAATAGCCATCAACTGCAGATTCCAGCTCTTCACTGTTGGCAAATCTTTTAGCACCAAGCTATTTCTTCACCTTTAGAAATAGAAAATAATCAGATGCGGCTAAATCTAACGAATAGGATGCATGAGTAAGCAATTCGAACTTTAACTCATTGATTTTGGCCATGGCAATAATGGATGTGTGAACTGGTGCATTGTTTTGATGAAACAAGGTTCCTTTTCCACTAAATGCAGCCGTGTTTGCTCGATTTCATCATTCAAATGCTGCAAAAAGTTTGCATAATACTCGCCATTGATTGCTTTTCCTTTCTGAAAATAATCAATCAAAACTATTCCAAGCGCATCCCAAAAAAACTGACGCCATAACCTTCCTGCACATGGAACTGTCTTCACCTTCTTTGGAACCGATTATCACCTTTCAGTACACTGTTTTGACTGTTCCTTCGTCTCAGGTGTGAAGTGATGGACCCATGTTTCATCCATGGTTATAAATCGACACAAAAACTCGGCTTTATTGCAGCAAAACATCGCCAAACACTCGAATGAAACATCCTCACGATGCTGCTTTTGTTCCATTGTGAATAAACCATCTTGCGCATAGCTTTTTTCATGTCTAAATTTTCAGTCAATCTGCGATATACAGCACTTTTTGAAATGCCTACGATGTCTGCTAGCTCGCGCGCTCAGTCGACGGTCATCCAATACAAATTTGTGGATTTTCTTCACAATTTCTGGCGTGGTCACCTCATTTGGTCGACCACTGTGATGTTCGTCTTGGCAGCTCGTACGGCCTCGCTTAAACTCTGTGACCCAATATTTTACTGTTGTAAACGAAGGAGTAGACTCCCCCAGAGTAGAATCTAGCTCAGCTTTAATATTAGTTGGGCTAAGGCCTTTCAGATGAAAGTATTGTATCACATAACGACGGCCAGTTTTATCCATGTTTACAAATTCGTTGAGAGAGTTCACTATTAATGGCTGCCAAACAATTACTAAACAACGTAGCATCGTCAAACTTCAAACTTAAGCTTTATAAGGGTGGTACTTTCTATCATAGTCATTTGTTTGAAACAACAACCGCTATATATATATACGTCAGCTCGGGTACTTCTGGGACTGCCCTCGTAGTTACAGCTGACCGTTCATCTTCCTTGTCATCGGTTTCAGGATTGTAGGGCCAGGCAACGGTATTCGCCGGGTTGCGGCTGGCGGTGACTGTGCATTCTGTAGAGGTTTCTTCCTTGGTATCGCTGCGGGGACTGCTCAGTTAGGTCTCTCCTCAGAGTGGGCTTCAAGTGGGGGCTGCCGGAGGTTTGGTAACTTGTGTAAAGATCGGGCGGCTTCGGATGCGTTCAATCTGGAAACATAAGGTACCCCATCTGTACTTGTGTCCGTCGTCATCCAGATCTGGCTGACTTTCGGATCTCTCCCCTCAGCCCTCCCTCCTGGGAGTCGCTGGTAGAAACACAAGGGGCCCACTGGTCATTGGTTCATACCTTTACCTTTTACGCAAACGTTCAGTCCCGAGCTTTAAGTGAGTCCTTAGGATCACAAGGTATTCTAGTATGTTGCGGCCAGGCTGTTCATGCGCATAATAAGCGATAGCAAGAGTCTTTCAGATATGTTTCGATGTCGAATAAGGAAATATAATATTAGTGTGCTTCCTTAAAGAGTGAAAGGGACTCAGACAGAGAGAGAGGGAGATAGTGTTGTATCGTAATAAATCACAGCTACTGGGACTCAGTTTACACATTGTTTCTTAACGAACGAGCCTCTATTTACATACTCTGATAGAATCATTTCAGGTTCATTTTACATTGATCCTCTATATAAAATCAAGAGTTGACAAATGGGCAGCGGAGAAAATCTTGTTTTGGCTTTCATTCCCATTGTCGTAAATTCTTTGCCAAGCAATGCACAAAGGTGAGAAAAATTCTGACCATTGTTTTCTAGCTTTAACGGTTGTTTTACAAAAGCTCAATGACATTCTGTCAATCAATCGTGTCGTCTCGTGTTACTATAGTTCTTTTAACAAAACGGTCCGAAATTACCTCGGTAACTGCCTGTAACGGGGTCGGAATGCCGCTCTGGGTTACGCTAAATTTAGTGAGATGCTCGCCTTGCCTTCTGGTCGTCTCTGGTTTAAAGTCTGCTGACTGCTGTCTCGTGCTTGAAGACGCAACGTAAATTAAGCCTATTTCTATCGATTCTTATTTCAGAAGTGGATGAAGGCAATAATATAACTGCGTGTTCCGTTACTATCTAGACTTATTCCAAATATAAAGAAATATAAAACGGAAAGTTATTTCCCTTATTTACATTTTCGCAGCTTTTCTGTATTGTTAATTCTTTTCCCCAATACCCCACTACCTGTAATAACTAATGGGAAACTAACTCATTGTCGTAACATGATGTCTCTCCCACCCTTCACAACGTGTCATAGATTCAGCATCTCTCTGCTTAGAAATAGTTTTTCTTTTTATATGAAAATGCCCTGACGCGCACATTCGCACCAATAATTGTATCATCTATTTTGATTGGTGTGTTATATAGTGTTGCATGATAGTTAAATTGCTCATGCTTCCGGTGACATATTGGGGGATTCCGATGTAGCTCTTTCCACAAACTGTTACTTTTCCCAACACCCTGTGCTGCTGCTGACATATTGGAGAATTGCTCTATATTTCTGTCTCTTTCTCTCGCCGGTCCACTCTCATCACAACCGTTACGTTTCCAACACCCTGTGCTGGAAAATATTGGGAACATATTGGAGAATTGCTCTATATTTCTGTCGCTTTCTCTTGTTGGTCCTCTCTCATATACAAGCTGTTACTTTTAGCAGCTCCCTGTACTGCTAAGGTCCATTTCCTAATTCTTTTAACTTATTAGCTCGCTACACCTGTCCCTTTCCTCCTCCTGTTTCTTGTACAATACCTACATAAAGTTGTAATATTTTATATTACACGCTACTTACACTATTATTTACAATATTTTTGCTATTTACATTTGTTTCTCTTTCCTACTTATTTCCCTTTTTACTTTCTCTACTACGTATAGTAAGTAGGGGAATTATTGTATTCCACCCAAAAATTTGATAACGAGATTTCACCGGAAATATATGTTTTGAGACCCCCTGAATCAAAAAATGCAATTTTGGAAACATGTCCGTCTGTGTGTCTGTGAGTCTGTGAAGAGCATAACTCAGAAACGAACAGTCGGATAAACACCAAACTTGGTATTTAGGTTCAGTATCTTCCAGAGATGCAACACGAAGGTTTTCAAGAAAATCCCCCTACCCCAGATTACCCTTTACATGGAACGTTTTTCGAAAATTTTTATTTTCTCAAAAATGGCTCTAAAGATTTTGATTAAAACATCATATGTTTAAGATATTTTCATGACAACTGAAATGTATATCTCGAATTTCCTGGGAATGTCTCCAAAAGTATTCTTCATTGTGAACGACTTTTGCATAACTGGTAAACCATAAGATATAGACAAAATTTTAGCACACAAAAAACGTAGATCGCGTTAAAATACATAATTTATGTCATATACATTTTTTTTTGTTGAGTGAACCATTTTCGAGTTATTGCTTGTTATTCCCTTAAATTTTCCAATACTTATACTTTTTCTCAAATTCGTTATTCATTTTTTTATCCTGGTAATGCAAAGAGAATGGAATACTCCACATACCAACCAGCTCTTAAAATATTTGACTATCGCTTAAAGCCTAGCAATTCCCCTTGCATCTACAAGAAAATTAGCAATAAGATTAACATCTCGATATCTCGATTAACATGAAGCATATGGAGAATAAGCGTTTGTAAAAATACTTTGTACAAGAATGTAGAAAGTCATGTTACTATTCGTTTCCTTATTGTTTATTAACATATCTGTGATTATATTCTTTATATTCATTTATGCATTCTGATTTTGGGTTTGGTATTTCCCTACATGCTTTAAAGAAATAGCATACCCATTTTTTATTCTACAAACCATCACATTCATTGTCTTTGTACTTATAAGGGCTCGCTCATTAGTGAAGATTTACCGAGATCAATTTCGAAAATTCAAAGGATCCGAATTGCCTGACCTCCAAAAATAACACCTTAAATTGTATATCCCAGTATTTTTAAAGTAGCATTATCCATTATCCACTATTCATTAAACTGTTGCCAATTACGATTTGGTTTTGCCAGGAGAGTTACATTTAAAATTTAAAGGAAAAATTATAGTTCTAATTGTGTGTTATTTCAAAGTGTGGTTTAAATTTATACTTTCAATAATTTACTTCTTGGAGCATACCTACAATTAAATCCAAAGCACATACTAAGAGTTTTAATCAACTGTGTAAAGTAGTTATGCAGATAAATGAATGAAAAGCAGCAGAGCAGAAAACGCTTATTTGAAAGGTCTAAATGCCTCAATTGGCTCCTCTTGGCCTCAAAGGCGTTTAAAACTGGTGTCAGTTAAAAGGCCAACTTAGAAACAATGATTATAAATTGGACTGTGCATATATCAAGTAGTAAAATATGCAAGAAATGGAAGTATTATCTTCCATTAAACCACTTAACCACTACGCTACTGCACTGAACTATTATTCTGTATGACTGCACCTCCTAGTATAATGGATTTTAGTTTTTGGTTTCTGACAAAAAGCACTGCGTACATACTTCTATCTCTCATTTGTTTTAAATTATATTTCCTATTTTAGTTCCCGTCAGCCACAGTGACTATAAATCATCTTATTAGAACAACCCTCTCCTTAGAAGCGACTGTGCTATCAGAAGTCATGTATATCGAGCACAGACTTGCACTAATATTTTAATTTGTGCTCAACAGAGCTCCTTTGAAAGCTTGAGATGCGGATCTTCGAGCAAGCAGTATCTATGACCAGGATTCGTTGACTGTCAAAGCCTTTCTTTTACTTCCCTCATCCCTTTGTCTATTGGCCGAGCACTGATCCTGTTTGCAGCTGCGCTTCTTTCTTTCTCGCAAATCCCTCTTTTCTTCAATGTTACTTTTATCCGGCTTTATTGTCTATCATCATTTCCCGTTACGTTTGTTGCGTATCCCGGTAGCTGCTTGTATGGACCTTCTTTTTTAGTTTCATTTCTCCTCTCCATGCTATCTCCTTCAAGGGGCAAAATAAAAAATAAGTGTGAAGTCGCGGAGGTCAAATGTGAGGCTCCTTATGATGGATGAGCGCTAGCAAATATCCGCAGCACGTATGCATATGAAATGTGCCTGGAACGACAGTATCGCACATCATATTCTAAAGAATGAGCCATGTTTATGTAAAAAAAGATGCAGATAAACTTCTGTAAAATACAAGTTTAATGTTTCCATAATAAGAATATAAAACACGAAGAGCTGATGATGAATGGATCTTGTTTATTCTGAATATTGCTTCTCCGAAGAATCTGCCACGACAAATACGCAGAAAAACATTTTTATCTTAGATATTCATGACTTTTCCTTTCCGATAGTTGATGTTTTAGGAATTATAGTGTATAAGAGGCATGCGTTCGTGAAAAAGCTTTTATATAATCCTAGAATTACAGGACGATTAGATATTAGATCATATATAATTAGTTATTTATGACAGGCTTGCCAATGAGTTGTCCTAGAAACTATAGATAGCAAATCGACTTAGACAACAGCATTTATGTACTCAATGCAATTCTAATTTACTCTTGCATGAGAAAGGTATTTATTTATTAGCCCCACGTATGGACGCCAATTTGAGAGAGGAATATTTTAGAAGGAGTTGTATTATATTTCAACTGTTGGGGAACCTAAATTGAAATTCGTTGCAACCACACGTATAGTACCCACTTTCCGGTAGCCTTCGCCCTAAGTTTAAAAATATTATTAACTTTGTAATTTTTTACTGTTTCTTTAAATATTATGTATTTATGATTGCCTCGGCTGCGTCAGTATTTGTTAGAGACACGTTTCTCTTAGCAGGGTTGTGGTGCGACAACAATGTAGAGTTACACAGATTTGAAGTTTTTCTTCACTCCATTTATTAATGCTTGACACGATTTAAATAACACTTCACTGATATAGAGAGCTGTGAGATTCTTTAATTAATTAATTGCACTTTTTAACGCGTAAACTTATTTTTCGTCTCACAGGAATACGTATTAAATCTCTCGAGGACGCATATTGCATCCGGTTACAATCACTGTCTGCAGGCAGCTGAACTGATTTCAATCGCCTAACTTGTAAATTTCTGTATTTCAAGTCTCTGATTGGCTATTCCTAATCTAGAATACCTTCATTTAACTAAAGATTTTTCTGGTTGTTGATTGGCAATTTTTAAGCTGTCTCAAAGTTTACATTATTGTTGCTCCAATAATGACTAGTAGCATTTACACTTTCAAATTCATTATTGCCTCAAGGTTACCTAATTGTTACTTCATTGTTAGCAACTTTTAACTTATTATTCTCACAGCTCTTACATTAATAAATTATGTAGTACATTCACATAATGTTCTTGAGCATGTTTACAATAATATAAGCATATGCAATGACTGTTAAATACATTTTACAAATTATTACATACACACGTTGCTTCTAGGCGGGCTGTTATTGAATTTATACATTATATAATTAGACTGAAATCATTTAAGTGTTAAAAATACTGCCTCATGCACAACTCTACATTCTATTCCTTATATTGGTTGGCAACAAAGCACAAACTATGAGTAATATCCGAAATACTAAGTGTTGACTTTAATAAGATGACAGATGATTTATCCTTATCTACAAACAGTTTTATTATGTAATTTAGCACTAATTCTGGCTATTAATACATATCCCCTATATTTCTCTTGTGTTCTTTGTTTAATCAATTAAAATCAGCGAAAATAGTGCAATATAAGCGTAGAAATAAATGTTTCACATTATTTTACATTTTCTTAACCTTTCTTATTAATGGTAACTACCACCTTGTAAACAGTCAGAACTTACCTAAAATGCTTACCTTATGCTATAATACCTGCCTTGTTCATTTGAAGTTTACATTATACAGGATGTTCCACATAAAGTGTTACTGGTGGATCTCTTAAGTGAATAGAAAAAGCCAAGTGCCAGATATTCTAATCCTATTCGAACAGAATTTTAAATGGAACCATGAAGCATCCCCTCAGTAAAGTGAGCAACTTTTATTAAAATATGTTTCTTTCTAAAATGAATTGTTGAGCTCTTAAAGAAGTTTTCATAGCAGTTAGTACACCTCATGAACACGAGGAAAAAATAAAGTATCAAATGAAAGGATATGTGCATTGTTGATTCACCCCTCTGTACTCTCAAAATACAATACTCTATGGCAAGGGTGGCGAAAACGACTTCCTTCCGCAGGTCACCAAATATGCAACACGCACTACATCACTCACAGCATGTGAAAATCAAACGGACGGTTGCAGAGAGGGAACGGCGCCTGAGAGTAAAAATAACCCGCGAGTCACGTTTTCCCCACCTCTGCTGTATGTAGTTAATGTTGATTATTTACAGTGGTTCTTTAAAATTCACGAATTCCATACTCTTTACATGATCCCTATCATTTTTTATCAGTTACAAAAATCCGTTCTAAAAGAATCGCGAAGTGTTTATATGTTAACGGAGGCTACTTTGAGCATTTAATAAAGTAATTTAAAGTAATCATCCGGGTATTTAACGACTTACTTATTTGTTTAGTACTATTTTCTACTGCTGTATTCTTCCACGAGTCTACATTTCTTGTTTCACGTCATCGTCTTTGAAATTGTTTCTACTAAGAAATTTCTTCAGATGAAGAAACAAATGAAAATCACTTTGTGCACAAATCCGGTCTTTAGGGAGGGTGTTCGAATTGTTCCCAACTAAATAATGCGACCAGATCTTGTTTGGCTGTGTGCGGCCGGAAATTGTCACTCATTATTATTTACCCATAAACCTCACACGATTGACGATGAATGTTTGCTGGTGTAAACTTTCTCGCATTCAAACACTGAATCACTGATCTGATTTCACAGTCGGCGTGTGGTGCGATTGTTTTGAACATTTCGGAACACTCTAACAACAGGAAAACACAATGTGACGATCGCTCACAGCTGCGTCTGGCTAATGAACGGAGGAAGTGAACCGTACACAAAATCGTGGCTGCAGCTGTAAAATATTAAAACGGTACTTACTTTAAAAACACCCCTGTAGGTATTAGTGGATTTCACGCAGAGACATCGCAGATTACAACCAACCTTCATCCGTCGTATAGTTTGTTGGCGTTTGAGACAGCACGCACCAGCCCGTATTTACCTGCCTGTCACTGACCCATGTCAGTGTTTAATTTTTTTGTATTTATATAACGGTTTGGGCGTAGATAACTTAAGAATTCGTATGCCTGATTATTAAGCTTTGTTTTGCTAATGGTAGAAATTAACGCACGAACCACAGATACCATCTAGTGAAACGCTGGATACAAATGTTCAGTCAGTCGGCCAGAGAAAGGCTGGAAAAGAAGTATTAGAAACCAAAGTAATCACGAATCCTGTTTTCGATGCCCGTTATCTAGAGGACTATACACATATAGTTTGTTTCATACATGGAAATTGTTTATTGCCAAGCTGTAAACGCCTTATCCAATTTTTACTTTCTCTACTACGTATAGTAAGTAGGGGAAGTATTGCATTCCACCCAAAAATTCCATACCGAGATTTCACCGGAAATACATGTTTTGAGACCTCCTGAATCCAAAAAAAGCATTTTTGGAAACATGTCCGTGTGTGTGTCTGTATGTGTGTGTGTCTGTGTGTGTGTCTGTGTGTGTGTCTGTGAACAGCATAACTCAAAAACGAACAATCGGATAAACACCAAACTTGGTATTTAGGTTCAGTATCTTCCAGAGATGCGACACGAAGGTTTTCAAGAAAATCCCTCCACCCCAGACTACCCTTTACATGGAAGATTTTTCGAAAATTTTAATTTTCTCAAAAATGGCTCTAACAATTTTGATGAAAATATCATATGTTTAGGGTAATGTCATGAGAAATGAAATGTATATCTCGAATTTTCTGGGAATGTCTCCAAAAGTATTCTTCATTGTGAACGACTTTTGCATAACTGGTAAACCATAAGAGATAGACAAAATTTTACTACACAAAAAATGTAGATCGCGTTAAAATACACAACTTATGTCATATGCATTTCTTTTGTTGAGTGAACCGTTTTCGAGATATTGCTTGTTATTTCCTTAAATTTTCCAATACTTATACTTTTTCTCAAATGCGTTATTCATTTTTTTATGTCCTGGACATGCAAAGAGAATGGAATGCGCCACATAGCAACCAGCGTTAAAACATTTGACTATCGCTTAAAAGCTACCATATTTTCCTTGCATCTACAAGAAAATTACCAATAAGATTGACATCTCGATATCTCGATTAACATGAAGCATATGGAGAATAAGCGTTTGTAAAAATAGGTTGTACAAGAGTAGAGAAAGTCATGTGAGTGTAACACATCAGATTTTTTTAGTTACTAGTGGGTCAACAATTGCATTCCTGTAAACTGATCAGTAATGTTTAATAATTTATTATATTGTTGGTTCACACTTCACAGCTTACACATTATAATAGACTAGGACTAGAATTGGAGGGCGACTTAGCACTTATAAGAGGTATTTTATGCCTAAGACCCTGATGGGGCGCCTACGGGAGGGAGAGATGAGGTGAGAGGAGACAGAGGGCGGTCGGACCAAGAGGACAGAGGTCAGGTTTCCTACCTTTTTCCAGATTAAAACTTCCCGGATGACAGCTGGTACAACCTCTCACCTGCAGGCTTGCTTATCCCCTGGGGGAGGTCGCCCCATTCACGGGACGAAGTTTTACAGAGAGCATCCCTTTCCCCTGCCATGCAATGCCGAGACTCCCGCCGACACTTGCAACCCTGAAACAGCCAAATACATGAAAGGTGAAGTGAAATTGAGGGACAGGAAATTCGGGGGATGTAATGAACCTTCCCAGTATTTGCCTGGCGGCCAGGAACCCCCCCCCCCCGAAAAACCACGAGTAAGGAATGTTCGCGGCGAGATTCGAACCCACGACTCCCAAATGCGGGCTATAGACGTTGCCAACTGAACCACTCTGCTCGGCTCACATTGGACAACGACCACAACTTGTTTTTCATGTTAAGCACTTGATGCCATTATCACTAAGCGGAGCACTGTAAGCTAGGCTAGTATGAAAAACAAAGCTTTCACTACCCACCGTAAGTGTGCACATGTTGTAGCGAAAATCTTTCATAGCACTATGATCGCGATTTCTGTTGCCACGAATTGACACGAGAGGCCACCAGTAAATGTGGTGTTCTGTGAGTGAGGTATAATGAAGGAAGCCGTTGCGATTGCGTAACTCATCAGCTTTGTAGGTTTCAGTGCTTTAAGAACTAATTCATTTGAACGCCTCGCAATGAAGAAGGTCATAGATAGCTGATTCGGTCCACTGCAACGTAACTTGAAGTTCATGTTCGATGTATTAACGTGATTTAAGGTTGAGGCTTGAGGAATTTGTCCCACAGTTTACACATGTTATGATTTGTATTAAAATACATTGGGTTCTTCTCCAATTAGAAAGTGATATTAATTTTGGCATTTTTAAAACCAAGGCAGAAGATTTTTAAACTGAATGATAACATTCAGAAGCATTTAGTGAATAATGATTTGCTTTGCTCTGCTTTGCTCTCGGTTTATTGATTTGCTTTGTACAGAATGCTCCTTGCGTAACAAATTTTATCGAAATTTTTAGACATCGTAGTAAAACGCATAACACATAATATATACCCTGAATTTATGTCTTTATGCCTTAATTTATATGGCATTTATCTAATTTAATACACTGATAAAAAGTAAGGTTTTAAACGTTTGTAAAACTGTTTACATAATATACGTAACATAAACTTCGTTTATATTGAGGAGCATATCAAATTAATACATTGACGCAGCGTAATTTTTAAATAAATTTATAATTAAACACAATTAAATACTAATAACTATTAGGCTTAACTTTTATAAATTTTATACAACAGTTGCTGTTGAACATATTAATAACATATACTGAATTATCTCAACAACTGCATTTCAGGTTTAAAATTTCTGTCTTAATCCATTTTAAAGGGTCTTAAATTGAGTACTATATCGTTTCACTTAGTGTGCCAAATTTTGTTTTACTACCCCATTCATTTCATTACCTCATTCAACGAGTTTATTGTGGATGCATGTCAAACATCTGCTATCTATTCAGGCAGTAGAAGCGGTAAAGAATGAAAAGACGAGGAAGCATAGGTGACACGCATATATAAACAAGCGAACAGTGAAATATAAATTCTTTGATGTTTGTCAGAATAGGATGGAGGAAATCGAGGAGAACTTAGAAATTGCTATAAGGAACAAAGGCAAACCCTATACTGCTTGATTACTTCTCACATTTTAAGGATAAACGACAAACCTCTACCAACGTTCCTATCATCTTACTTAATTCCTTCACGACGGTAATCCAAAAGTCTTTGCGGACTTCCAGATGGTTTATTCCCATGATTAGCGCTGGACAACGATGCATTAAAACAATAAACAGTTAATAACGCAGCTGTAATTACTGCATTCCTAAAATTATGTACTCATAAGTCTAAGGCTTTTAAATTTGTTTCCAAAAGATGCATGAGAAACATGTTTGTTAGCATTTTAATTAGAAAAAGACTCATTTCAGAGCGTTATAAATTCAAAGTAATAAAATGTTATCGAGGCATAATTGCTCTATGATATAGCTATTGGAAGAAACTTGGAATGAAACATTCTCATGCCCATCTTGCTTGAATTTCGAATTAAGCAGTGATTGTCATATGCACGGCTCTACATGAAACACCACTTTACCACCATGTTTAACATTAAAGCGGGCATTTGGAGAGTATGTCAACCCATTTGTATCAAGCACTTCAATTAGCACAAGTTACATTATGTCCATGATAGATGACAGGTAGCGTGAACTTATGAACTTAAGATTCTCAGACATGATTGATGCGACAGCGAGTGATCCTGGCGTTTGGTGATTCGATGTCGCAACATAGGGCACTAGTCTCCTAACTATTCGGAAGGCTAGTGCCCTCAGTAGCCTTTAGCATTCTCATTTGTGGAAGAAAAAAGAAAAGAGCATTCAGCATAGTTTTAAGTCCGATACTTTTACTTTCTTTATCACGTACATAGTAGATTGAGAAGAAATTGCATTTCACCCAAAATTCGATATCAAAATATCACGGAAATACATGTTTTGAGACCTCCGTATTCCAAAAAATTATTTATAGAAAAATATCTGTGGGCATGTGTATGTGTGTGTGTATCTGAACAGCATAACTGAAAAACTAAATGGTGGATAAAAACCAAACTTGATATTTAAGTTCAGTACCTTCTAAAATGCAACATGAGAATTTGCAAAAACTCCCTTCATCCCTAACTACCCTTTACATGGACAATTTTTTTTATTTTTTTATTTTCTGAAAAATGGCTATAACATTCTTAAATAAAATATCATATATTAAAGATATTTACAGGAAAAATAAAATGTATATCTTGAATTTTTGGGGAATACCTTGTGAAATCCTCCTTATTCAGAAGAAATTTATATAATTTTTTCATAACGGGTAAACATTATAAAATAGATGATGAAAAGAAACACCAAAACAAATGTTTCTCTCTTTAAAACACACCAATTATTTCAAATAAAATTTGTTGTGGCATCAGCAATGTCTAAGATATCCGTTATTAATGTTTCAAGTAGTTCAATACTTCCATTCTCTTAAAGTCCTGTCGATTTCCAGGTGTTTCTCTCGATGTCATGGAAAGCGTATGGAATTTTGAGGCCAGCGTATAGCGTCCAGCTCTAAAACATTTGACTATCGTATTCCCTTTGTATCTATAATGAAATATGTAATACAGCTATTTATGGAATGGTTTATCTCAATTAAAATGAAGTTAACAGGAAAATACACTTTTATAAGAATAATTTATATACCCAATAATAAACGATAGAGATCATGTGAATGTAACACATAAGATTTTTCTTTCAAAGAAGTAAGTGCAATTTGAATGTTCACATCTGACACTGGCAGAATGTTTAATTGTTCTTTCCATTGTGGATATATAATAACAACATTCAGTTTATGGGAAATATAAGAAAGTTTTGTCAATATATGGCTTCCTACTGCAACGTAACTTTGATATGGCTGTCTCAGTTGGTAGTTACACAGCTGAAAGACAGCCAATATGAATTGCAGTGAGAAGAGAACAATTTGAAAAACTCTAAATTAAATATAGAAATCTATTTAAAGAGTAAAATAATTTTTCATTGAAAGTATCTCGGAAACTACTCATCAAGTTTGAACAGTGTCTTCACTGTTGCACAACTTTTACTCTAGTATTCATTATAAGCAATTGCATTGATAAATTCCTTATCATTTTAAAATATTTTGTGCACTACATTCAAACGACTTACTCTTGTATAAACTATGTTTACTAAAGTTAATTATTCTGGCTGCGTGTTAATCCAGATAAAATTTCAATTCATATTTACACATTCGTTGTACGATACGGTAGGTAAAGCGTGTTAAAGAGTGTGTGATGGCTTTGAAATTCCCACGGGAGAAAAAAAAATTGATAACGACTTTTCATTTTAGAAAATTCAAAATTCAAGCCAGTAACAAGGAATACCTCGTAAACGGTTAACTTTGCAAAAAAAAGTTTATCTGACATAAATTGTGGGTTTTAACGAAATCTACATTTTTGTCTATCCCTTACGGTGCGAAATCGTTCAGAATGAAAATTCCTCAGAGGCTCTTCCCAGAAAATTCAAAATATACATTTCATTTCCCACGAAAATACCTTAAACATATGTTATTTTAACCAGAATCATAAGAACCATTTTTCAGAAAATAAAAAGTTTCTAAAAATGTTTCATTTAAAGAATAGTTTGTAGTAGAGGATTTTTTAAAAGTCTTCCTGTCGCATTCTGAACTTAAATAACAAGTTTTGTATTTAAACAATTTTTTGTTTTTAAGTTAAGCTGTTCATAGATACAAACACACACACGGTTTTCTAAAAATGCTCTTTTTTATTTAGGGGGTCTCAAAACATGTATTTCCGGTGAATTATCGGTATCGAATGTTTGGGTAAAATACCCGTACAATAATTCTACTTCTACTATAGATGAGCAGCAGAGAAGGTAATAAATTTAAATATTAACTTGCAATTTGAAGTAGGTAGTTTCTGCTCCACGTATGGAAGCCAATTTGAAGTAGGTATTGTCTTTACGTTATTTGCACCACGCTTTGGGCGTCAATTTGAATTAAGGTTATGTTATGGTGGTGTTGTATCGTATTTCGACCGTTGGGGAGCCAAACTTGAAGTAGTTGCAACCGCACGTATGGTACCCGGTAGCCTTCGCCCCAAATGTAAAATTATTAACTTTGTAATTTCACTGTTTCTTTAAATATTATATAGTTATATTTGCCTCGGTCACGTCAGTATTTATATTTTTTTAGAGAAATGAATGTCTTATCAGCGAGTAGTGCGTCTAAGAACGTAGCCTTACACAAATTATAATTTTTACTTCACTACATTTATTAATCCTTGACACAATTTCAATAACACTTCACTGATATAGTAGTAGTGGTGGTATTTATTAAGTATTGGAGAGCTGTGAGATTCTTTTATTAATTACTTGCACTTTTTAACACGTAATCTATTTTCGTCTCACACGAATACGTATTAAATTTCTGGAGGACGCATTTCGCGCCCGGTTAGGAATACTGTCTACAATCAACTGACTTGATTTCTACTGCCTAATTTTGTAAATTTCTGTATTTCAAGTCTCTGATTGGCTATTCCTATTCCAATAGAATACTTTTATTTAACTCAAGTTTTTTCTGGTTGTTGATTGGCTATTTTGTCTCAAAATTTACATTATTGTTGCTCCAATAATGACTAGTAGCATTATTAAACTTTCTTACTCATTATTGCCTCAAAGTTACCTCATTGTTTCCTCATTGTTAGCAACTTTTAACCTATTATTCTCACAGCTCCTACATTATTAAATTACGTAATACATTCACATAACATTATTACATGTATACAATAATATAAACATATACAATGACT
This sequence comes from Deroplatys truncata, assembly GCA_030765065.1. Taxonomy (NCBI): domain Eukaryota; kingdom Metazoa; phylum Arthropoda; class Insecta; order Mantodea; family Mantidae; genus Deroplatys; species Deroplatys truncata. The sequence continues at coordinate 34,410,691 of CM060982.1, read as the reverse complement.
GTAATATACACTTTTTATATATTATTACATATACCCATTGCTTTAAGGCGGGCTGTTATTATATTTTTTATTATATAGTTTAACTAAAATCATTTAAGTGTTAAAAATACTGCCTCAAATTTTATAATTACAATTACGATACCAATTCCAGTGCCCATGGTCACTTTGGATCTTTATTTGTTGTTTATTTAGATTAACTACCCTAAATTTTACCACGAGGACCATGAAGGAAAGAAAAATATGTGGAGCTTTAAAATGGAACATTTTCTCGTTTTTCCCCAAAATAATTCCAGTCATAAACGTGACAGCTGCACATGAGCACGGAGATTTCAAGGATTCGTTTAGCAGAGAAACGAAATGTGCTTGAGTTTTAGGTTATGTTGAGATGTTTGGTATTAAGGATGCAATATGAATTGAGTATCTACAGTTTGTTAATAAAAGTGACACTGAGCAAGATACAGGGTAAATCAAATAACTGTGCATAAAGTATAATGCATCATTTAAGTATCATGTATAATGTATCAATAATCCTAAACGTAGTAGCAAATGAGCATCTGCAGGCAAGTGATTGCAAGCGCGAATAGAAAAATTATGATAATTCAAGCTACTTTTGATACCTAACTAATCATTTTATTAAAGTGTGTGCTTTTTACGAAGTGAATGTATGATACACATTAGAGTTTATATCCCTGTCAGTTGTATTTCTTCTGCTTATGCTTCAAGTCACATATTAATACATATGAAAGCATATGATTAAATTTTATTTGTTATGAAGGTATTTAAACATGTATTTTAATCAAAATCGTCATTGAACTTTTGAATTATTGAGATGATCAAAATTAACAAAGCAGTCTCCATGTTAAAAGTGCCACTTTTGAGATAATTTAAAATAAATAAAAACACTCCCATGTAAAGGGTAGCTTGTGTTTAGAGATTTCCATTACTGGAAGATGGTGAAATACAAAGTTTGGAATTCAACCAATGTTATTTTGCAGTTATGCTGTTCATAGACAGACAGACACACACACACACGCGCGCGCGCGTATGAATCTTTTTCTAAAACAAATTTTTTTAGTTTGGAGGTTCTCAAAACGTGTATTTACTGTGACATTTCCGTATCTATGTACTTCCTCTACTTACTATAAGTAAGTCGTAGAGAAAGTAAATGTACCCCATTCATTTCACTTGCAAGAAATAAAATAAACGCAGCAAATGAAATTAAAGCAACCCATGAAAAGAACGTTTTTGCAGTATGAGCCTTCAGGCAGAGACCATCACATGTAGAAATCGATTTTTCGATCAACAAAAGGTGACCCGGCTTTAACGGTAAAGAAGATCTGCGCATTTACTTAATGAATAGGTCTGCCTATATACTCTGGCGATGTAGAGTGCTACATGATGTAGTTTTGGTGGTTATTAGTGATGGTAGTTGAAATACATCGAAATGGAAGATCTAGCTCCAGAAATATTTCAAACTCTTATGTTAGGTGAGGCAGTATTTTTAACATTTAAATGATTTCAGTCTAATTATATAATATAAAATGTAATAACAGCCCGCCTTAAAGCAATATGTGTATAAAATAACATATCAAATGTATGTAACAGTCATTGTATTAATGTTTATATTATTGTGTACATGTTTAATAATGTTATGTGAATGTATTACGTAATTTAATAATGTAGGAGCTGTGAGAATATAGGTCAAAGGTTGCTAACAAGGAGGTAACAATGAGGTAACCTTGAGGCAATAATGAATTAGAAAGTTTAATAATGCTACTAGTAATTCTTGGAAACAATAATGTAATTTTTGAGACAGTTTATAAATAGCCAATCAACAACCAGAAAAACTTGAAAGCTAAAGAAAGTATTCGATTGGAGTAGGATTAGCCAATCAGTAACTGAAATAGGGCAAATTGCACAAATTCAGACGCCGGTTGCTGGTAGAAAGCGTTCCTAACTGGACGCCCTCGAGAAGTTTAATACGTATTCAGTGTGAGACGAAAATTCATTACGGCGAATATTATGAAGTTTACGTGTTAAAAAGTGCAAGTAATTAATAAATAATCTCAAAGCTCTCTACATCAGTGAAGTGTTATTTAATCGTGTCAAGGATTAATAAATGGGGTGAAGTAAAAATTATAATTTGTATAAGCCTACATTCTTCAGTCGCATAACACCCTGTTAAGAGAAACATGTTTCTACAAATTAATACTGACGCGGCGGAGGCAAACAAATATATATAGTATTTCAAGAAAACATTAAAATACAGAGTTGATTCCTAAAAGTTGGGGCGAAGTCCACCGGAAAGTAAAGTTGGAGCGAAGGCCACCGGGACTTTGTACCATACGTGGGGCAGTTACTTCATCAAGTTCGGCTCCCCAACAGTTGAACTACAATACATAAGGCACTCAACCTTCTCATAGGTGACTTGCGGAACTGAGTCCATGTAATATTTACACGATGGAAATTAATAACCATGTGGGTGGAGACGTGAACAAAAGCCGATATGTATACATTTTACATCCTAACATATTTTAACCTACGAAAGAACCAAAAAGTCCTTATCCTCCCCGTATTTGTAATGTTTATGGCAACTTTGCATGCATTATCCACTTACTATGCAGAAATATAGCACCAGTGTAATTGTAATAACATCCAATCACTTCCTTCGATGCGTATTAATCCATGACATTTGCATGTTACACTCTGTGGGCCCGCTCTAGTCAGCGGTGTTAAATGCCCAGACATATAGCACTTTTATGCAGCTGTCATGCAGAGAGGGCTTATAAAAAGAAAAGAACAGCTCTTGCTACTTTTCTAAAACTTCAAAGAAGCGTTTTATGCTAGAACACAAAATTAGTATATTTACGTCATTTATTCTCAATTTTCTTGTAGGTCCTTATAAAATAGACGAAAAGTATATGTAAAAAAGGGATGAGAGTCCAGGTGACTATTTTATTAAAACTCTAATGCCAGTCAAAATAAGATTATGTGGCCCAGAGATGACTGCATGGAGGATGGGGCCATTCATCAGAGGCGCAGATAATACCCAGTCCGCACCAATAAAGGAGTGGCAGGGTGCTGACATTTTGATTTGACATGTGAAAGAGAGAGAGAGGCGCCAGGGTTAGAATGTCAGTTAGTTAAATGGCCGCTACTGTCGATGCACCCTTGCCCTCAAACCGAACCCAGCCAACTAGAAAATTACACTAAATCCCCCTCTTTCACCCCACCTCTTCAATTTAAAAAAAAGTAGGGAGAGAGAGAGAGAGACCATTGGAATCTAATGACCTGCAAAGTGTCTAAAGCGAATGGGAGACTAGCACAAGAGTCTGGGATGTTTGGGAGAGAGAGGGGGGAGAGAGGGAGAGGGAGCCATGGTTAATCTCACACTTCTCATTCCTCTTTCAATCCTTCAGTGCCCTGAAAACCGCTACCCACCATCACGGCCACTGCCTCGTTGATTGATATTCAATTGTTTTCACCGCCTGACCGAGCCACTCTCTCCGTGGTTCATCTACAGCAGCTCCCTGTAGAGGGAACTCCAATAAATTCCGTATCTCCAACCGTTCTTTGGCATTTAGCTTTAACATTCCCATGTTTTTGTCGATATGAAACAACTCCCCAGTCACCGTTCTAACTGGACCTCAAATAGATTAAATGCTGTGGTCGTAACTTAATCTCCAACATTTCATGTACAATTGCAAGAAGGGCACATATAGGACAGGAGAATGGCGAACGTTTGCTACGTTAAAAAATAAGAATACGTTTTTAAAAAGCAGGATGACTTGCCTGACATTTAGCAGCATATGTTATAATCAAGTAAAATTTATTTATGTACCATCATTTGAAATCTTGGCAGAAGTATAATAATGTAACTAAGGAGCTGCAGCATTGTCGGACCCATTGATATTGCCGGCTGCTATACGGTCCGTCATTTGTTGGGGTGGGATGGGACCTGAAGAAGAGCTGCAATGGCTAAAAGCTCATGGAATTGCCAGTCGGAGGTTGGGTAGACTGAAGTTTCTTGAATCTTGGAATTCTCTGGAAGACCGGAAACACCATGATGACTTGTGAACTCTTCGCCGTCACCACGGCTACATAATAATCTATGAGTACACTGTTAGCCGTTCAACAACCATCACCTGACAGTGTACTAGTCCACAAAATCAGGATCCTATTCCATAAGGTTGCAGCCGCGGGAATTCAGGTTTCTCTCGTTTTGGTTCCTTCCCACACCGGAATACTAGGAAATGAATTAGCTGACACAGCCGCTGGAGAAACCACAAGACAACCATTTAGTTTCCAGAGCTTTAAAACTCCATATACATTCACTGATCCACATCAAACGAAGCATACTCTATCAAAGAAGAAAACACAGCAGTGACACATCAACTAGCAAGCTACACGGTATTTCCACACATGTCACCCAATAAAGCATTCTCCCAGAAGAGACCAATTAGTCATTACACGCCTAAGAATTGGACATGCCGCCTTTAGCCATAGCCACATACTAGCTGAAGAAACTCCCCCTTTATGCAGCCATTGCCATAATCTACTAACAGTCGAACATCTGGTTCAACCTGCCCGTTGTATGAGGGGAGAAGACACTGCAGTGTTCCGGACTGCATCCAGACGGCTTTAGGAAATCTATCCAGAAAAATAATTCTTTACGTGAATATCATAAATCTATACAAAATTTTAATTCTGCCAACATAATGTAATTCTTTCTTCCATGTAAAACACCATACTGAAACATATACTACTTAGTGTAGCATATTGTTGTTTATTTCGTATGATGGCGATAAGACTAAATTGTTCAAGCGACCTTAAAGAACTAATAAACAAAAAAGCATACAAAGACAGCTTTATGAGACCCACCGATCATCCAGTCATCCAGTAGTATGTGAGACTGCTAGCTGCACTGTGAACCGAGATGAACTGTTGCAGCAGTGACTAAGGGATAATCAGATCGTCTTCTTATTTTTTTTTATTAAAAGTTCCCTTGTTGTACCTAGTTTATGCTACTGTCTTTTACTGTTTTCCGCAACACACATACACAAACACCCATGCCCGTGGCGGAACTAGAACCCGCGACCCTCAGCTTGGCGGAGCGCCGGAGCGACCACTCCAGCGACCACGGCTACGAGGGCCGGCACTTATTCGCTAGCCAGTGTCGTCTGCAATTCCCAGACTTACGCTTAAAGTAACAGATGTGTTACGCAGGTGCTATGGTTCTATACCCACTATCGTTCATTTTTATATAACTTCTACCACTGTTCTTATTTAGCAGGATAGGTTTCACCACACATTTCGTTGAAGGTACAAGGGGGATAGAGATGTTTAAAATCGGGTCGCTTATTCTGGCTTAGAAATTCAATACTCTTTGCATGACGTCGCGAGAAACAACAGAAAACGAAAGCACTTGAAAAAATCTGATGTGTTACACTCACATGACTTTCTCTACTCTTGTACAAACTATTTTTACAAAGGCTTATTCTCCATATGCTTCATGTTAATCGAGATATCAATCTTATTGATAATTTTCTTGTAGATGCAAGGGGAATTGGCAGCCTTTAAGCGATAGTCAAATATTATAAGAGCTGGTTGCTATGTGGAGGATTCCAGGACGAAAAAAACGAATAACGAATTCCCATTTGAGAAAAAGTATGAGTATTGGAAAATATAAGGGAATAACAAGCAATATCTTGAAAATGGTTCACTCAACAAAACAAAAATGTATATGACATAAATTGTGTATTTTAATGTGATCTACATTTTTGTGTAGTAAAATGTTGTCTATTTCTCATGGTTTACCAGTTATGCAAAAGTCGTTCACAATGAAGAATACTTTTGGAGACTTCCCAGAAAATTCAAGATATACATTTTAATTTTGCATGAAAGTATCTTAAGTATATGATATTTTAATCAAAATCGTTAGAGCCATTTTTGAGAAAATTAAAATTTTCGAAAAATGTTCCATGTAAAGGTTAAATTGGGGTGGGGGGATTTTCTTGAAAACCATCGTGTCGCATCTCTGGAAAATACTGAACCTAAATACCATGTTTGGTGTTTATCCAACGGTTCGTTTCTGAGTTATACTGTGCACACACAGACACACACATACGGGCATGTTTCCAAAAATACCTCTTGGATTCAGGAGGCCTCAAAATATGTATTTCCGGTGAAATCTCGCTATCGAAATTTTGGGTGGAATGCAATACTTCCCCTACTTACTGTACGTAGTAGAGAAAGTAAAAATTTGATGTGATACATTCACATGATTTTCTCTACCCTCTATCTTTATTGGTGGTACACAAAATATTCTTGCTAAAACTTATTTTTCTATCTACTACATTTAAATTCAAATAAACCTTTGCTAAAATAGCTTATATTACAAATTTCGTTATAAGTACAAAGAGAACAATAGTATTCAAACGTTTAAGAATTGGACGCTATATGCTGGCCTTAAAATTACAAACTGTTACCATGCAATCGCGAAAAACAACTGAATATGAATAGGACTTTAAAACAATCACAAATAGTTAACAATTCAAACTTTTATTAATGGATATCTCAGAAACGGCTCATGCCACAAATATAGTTATTTTAATTAAATTGTATGTTTTAAAGAGAACTACATTTTTTGTACGGTACGTTTTTAACTATCGCTTAAAATTATACAAGTTTATACACAATTCCTTCCGAATGAAGAGGAGTTCGTAGGCTATTCCCAGAATATTCAATATATACATTTTATTTGTCATCTAATATATTTCATATATGGAATTTTACACAAAATTGTTATAGCAATTTTTTAGAAAATAAAATTTTCAAAAAATGTTCCATCTAAAAGCTTGTTAAGCGTGGGAGGATTTTCTTGAAACATTTCGTTATCGCACATTTAGTTTTTCAGTTATGCTGTTCACACACACATACATGCACAGGCATTTTTCTAAAAATTTGGATTGAGGGGGCCTACACATGTATTGCACTTAACTCCGGCCGTGAAAGTATTTGCACTTATTTAATATATATATCATGTATTGTACAATGAGCTCATTTCTGAAACGTGTGTTCTCCAAAATGTTGGAAACTGAGTTAGTTTTGTAAAGAGAAGATAACTTGCCCTATGTGGAAAAAGTTTATTTTCCTTCCATCTTCCAGAACCCCATGGAAGATAAGCTTGAAGTTGAAAACTATCTCGTGTGCCCCATTTACACTTTCTTTTTCCCCCTAATGAAAAGGCATATTGCATTTCATAGAGACTATTTTTAGTAGTTTTTGTATGTTTCTACTAAAAGTAGTGTTATTTATCTTTTGAGCCTAAAAGGTGAGTAGAGATCAGAAACAACCCTTTGCTACAAATTGTCTATTTGCTGCAGATTTAGCTTAATTTTTACTTTCTCTACTACGTATAGTAAGTAGGGGAAGTACTGTATTCCACCCAAAAATTCGATACCGAGATTTCACCGGAAATATATGTTTTGAGGCCTCCTGAATCCAAAAAAAGCATTGTTGGAAACATGTTCGTGTGTGTGTGTGTGTGTGTGTCTGTGAACAGCATAACTCAGAAATGAACAGTCGGATAAACACCAAACTTGGTATTTAGATTCAGTATCTTCCAGAGATGCGACAGAAAGGTTTCAAGAAAATCCTCTCACCCCCGATTATCCTTTACATGGAACATTTTTCGAAAGTTTTAATTTTCTCAAAAATGGCACTAACGATTTTGATTAAAATAACATATGTTTAAGATACTTTCATAACAAATAAAATGTATACCTTTAATTTTCTGGGAATGTCTCCAAAAGTATTCTTCATTGTGAACGACTTTTGAATAACTGGTTAACCATAAGAGATAGACAAAATTTTACTACACAAAAATGTAGCTCGCATTAAAATACATAATTTATGTCATATACATTTTTTTGTTGAGTGAACCATTTTCGAGATATTGCTTGTTATTCCCTTAAATTTTCCAACACTTGTACTTTTTCTCAAATGAGAATTCGTTATTCTTTTTCTTTGTCCTGGTAATGCAAAGAGAATGGAATATTCCACATAGCAACCACCTCTTGAAATATTTGACTATCGCTTAAAGCCTACCAATTCCCCTTGCATCTACAAGAAAATTAGCAATAAGATTAACATCTCGATATCTCGATTACCTTGAAGCATATGAAGAATAAGCGTTTGCAAAAATATTTTGTACAAGAGTAGAGAAAGTCATGTGAGTGTAACCCATCATATTTTTAATGAGGTTCCCTTTTGCATCACATGATTGGTATTATGGAATGGATTATAATTATGAACAAATATTTATTGGAACAGTTAGATTATGAGATATGTTTGGTAGTATAATTTAACAATGTAAAACAATGATCAGAGTAAACTATCGCAAAGCGGCACATATCATTATGTGTAAGCGGTCATTATTCTATGCACATGGCATTAGTTTGATTTATTGGATTAACTACAGGTGCTTTCAACCACTATAACCACTTTATTTTGTACGCAGGGTGCAGCTTGAAAGCTTTACACTGCATGTTTGCTAAGCATTATTCTAAGTGTTACCAGCCTTCAATGTAGTCACCAGTATTCGATAAAACATGCTTCCACTAATTGGAAAGCCATGGTGTGTAGTTGGTCATGCCTAATCTGTTGAAATATTGCGGTATGGTATAAATCTGAAACGAACAACTCAATGACAACAGAGTTGTTCCTTCATCTAATTCTAGGTTTTTGTTTTTAATTTACAGTCTTCTTAACACATTTTCTTACTGAATTCTAAAGTTCTATTCACGTCATTTTGCCCAATTCTACTGCTTCACTTCACACCAGCTTTAAGGCATTTTCCCTTCACAGTCGCCTTGGTGTTTGGCAACTCTTCTATCTTACAAGCATTAGGTTAACTGGTGCCGTAATCCACTCGGTAGATCACCTACCTGTTGAGTAAGGTTTCCAGATTCGATTCCTGAACTAATAAAACATTTACTTAACACAAGAAGGTTTCTCGGTATTCCCAGAGTTTGATGTGCATATAGTGTCATTGTGCGTGTGTTCTATAGGTTATTTAATTATTTAATAACAATCCGCCCGTTGTAGCATACTTCAAGACTGGCGCTGGACATAACATTGAGCACACGTACCAAGTCTATATATATTCTCTACCAATTGTATTGAAAACGCAATACATAATCTTGTTACCATCCTTTTGAAGTAGTAATTATTATTACGTTATTTGCCCCACGCTTTGGGCGTCAACTTGAAGTAGGTTTGTATTGAAGGATGAATTGTATTATATTTCGACTGTTGGGGAGCGGAACTTGAAGTAGTTTCAACCGCACGAATGGTAAAAAGTTTCCGGTACCCTTTGCCCCAAGTTTAAAAATACTAACTTTGTAATGTGACTGTTTCTTTAAATATTATATATTTATGTTTGCCTCGGCTGCGTTAGTATTATTGTTAGAGACATGAATATCTTTGCAAGGTGTGGTGTGGCTGAAGAATGTAGACTTACACAGATTATAATTTTTATCTCACTCCGTTTATTAATCCTTGACATGATATAAATAACACTTCACTGATATAGACAGCTGTGAGATTCTTTTATTAATTGCTTACACTTTTTAAACACGTAAACTATTTTCGTCTCACACGAATACATATCAAATTTCTCGAGTACACATCTCGCGTCCGGTTAGGCACACTGTCCACAACCAACTGACTTCTTAATTTGTAAATTTTGCTATATTTCAGCTTCTGATTGGCTAATCCTACTCCACTAGAATACCTTCATTTAACTAAAGCTTTTTCGGGTTGTTGATTGTCTATTTATAAACTGTCTCAAAATTTACAGTATTGTTGCTCCAATAATGACTAGTAGCATTATTAAACTTTCTTACTCATTATTGCCTCAAGGTTACGTCATTGTTACCTCATTGTTAGCAACTTTTAACCTATTATTCTCACAGCTCCTACATTATTAAATTATGTAATACATTCACATAACATTATTACACATGTATACAATAATATAAACATATACAATGACTGTAATATACACTTTTTATATATTATTACATACACATATTTCTTTAAGCCGGGCTGTTATTGAATTTATATATTATATAATTAGACAAATCATTTAAGTGTTAAAAATACCGTCTCACTTTATAACTTAGAAAAGTCACTCAATTTCATGTGGATGCCATCTCATAAAAACATACCCGGTAATGAAAGAACCGATACTGCAGCAAAACAAGTTACAGAACTACCAACATAAGATACTGATATCAAACTTCCTCTCCAAGATGCAGTCACACATTTTACGAAGAAAATACACAAAGAATGGCTGACCAGCTGGATGAACAATTCTATAGATAAACTTCATGATGTACGTGGAACTTCAACTCAAGAATATCCAATAAGACAGCTACAGCGACGAAACCAAATTGTAATATCCCGACTACGAATTGGGCATACCAAACTGACACACTCTTATTTGTTAAATAGAAGCTCTCCACCAATTTGTGAAACATGTAAAACAGCATTAACAGTAGTACACATTATACGAACATGTCCAAAATTTGAAAATCAACGTAGTCAGGTTGGTATACCCAGAAATATTTCTGCAGATCTCAATAATGCAACTTTCATCCAGAAAGTAATTATTTTTCTTAAATTAATTAATATCCATCAATGCATTTAACCAAATTGTAACCTCTATGTATACATAATGTGCAAGTACTCGTATTATGCTGTAATCCAATAAAGTAAACAACTGTATATGAAAGGTCGGAAAAAACCTGGGAAGGTTAAAACTTTAAAAAAAGTCTGATTAAGTTAAAAAAACGTGGTATTTTTCGTTGTGATTTCAGATGTCATCAGGCATAATAATGGGCAAATTATACAGACTCAGACAGACAGACAGACAGACAGTTGTCTCATTCACTGAGCGGATGCATATGTAGGAAGAGAATGTGCTTTTAGAGACAACAATGTTTGGTCGAATTGATACAATCATGTTCGCGTTGTACTCTAATTGTCACTGTTCGAAATCCAACCTTTATATAAACGTTGAAAAAGTACTGTTCAGGAACAGGATTTAACAGTGTAACCTAGATCCTATAAAAGCATACTAATTACAATCGACTGTGCACGTGCCTGTGAGCATTGTAACCCAACAAATGAAAAGCCGAATAAATACAAAACTTACTACATAAGTACATTTCCAAAGATACCAACAGGACGATTTTCATTAAAATCGCCCTATACCAACTACCGTTTAAATGGAAATATTTTGTCTGTTTTATTTTTACTTTCTCTAATACGTACGAGTAGGTAAGTATAGTAAGTAGCAGAAGCATTGTATTCCACTCAGAATTTTGAGATTGTATTGTTGCTCCAATAATAACTAGTGGCATTTAAACTTTCAACTTCATTATTGCCTCAAGGTTACCTCATTATTAGCAACTTTTAACCTATTATTCTCACAGCTCCTACATTATTAAATTACATAATGCATTTATATAGCATTATTGAACATGTACATATAATACAAAGATATACAATGACTGTTATGTACACTTTTTATATATTGTTTAATACACATATTGCTTTAAGCTTCATGTATGGAAGCCAATTTGAAGAACGGATTTTCTTTTAACTTGTTTGCAACACGCTTTGGGCACCAATCTGAGAAGATGGTTTATTTATTTATTTGCACCACGCTTTGGGCGTCAATTTGAAGTAGTTTGTATAGTCTTTATTGAAGGATGAGTTGTATTATATTTCAACCGTTGGGGAGCCGAACACTTGAAGTAGTTGCAACCGCACGTATGGTACCCGGTAGCCTTTGCCCCAATTTTTAAAAATATTAACTCTGTATTTTTTTACTGTTTCTTTAAATATTACATAATTTTTATATTTGCCTCGGCTGCATGAGTATTTGTTAGAGACACGTTTCTCTTAGCAGGGTTGTGGTGCGACTGAAGAATGTAGGCTTACGCAGATTCTAAGTTTTAATTCACTCCTTTTATTAATGTTTGATACGATTTAAATATCACTTCACTGATATAGAGAGCTGTGAGATTCTTTTAATTAATTACTTGCACTTTTTAACACGTAAATTATTTTTTTGTCTCATACGAATACGTATTAATTTTCTTGAGGACACTTTTTGCGCCTGGTTAGTAACGCTGTCTGCAACCAACTGAATAGATTTCAACCGCCTAAACTCGTAAATTTCTGTATTTCAAGTCTCTGGCTGGCTATTCCTACTCCAATAGAATACCTTCATTTAACTAAAGCCTTTTCTGGCTGTTGATTGGCTATTTTTAAACTGTCTCAAAATTTATATTATTGTTGCTCCAATAATAACTAGTGGCATTTAAACTTTCAACTTCATTATTGCCTCAAGGTTACCTCATTATTAGCAACTTTTAACCTATTATTCTCACAGCTCCTACATTATTAAATTACATAATGCATTTATATAGCATTATTGAACATGTACATATAATACAAAGATATACAATGACCGTTATGTACACTTTTTATATATTGTTTAATACACATATTGCTTTAAGACGGGCTGTTATTGAATTTACATATTATATAATTAGACTGAAATGACTTTAGTGTTAAAAACACAGCCTCAATTTCTATACCGAGATTTCACCGGAAACACGTGTTTTGAGGCTCCCTGAATCCAATAATGTCATTTTTAGAAAACACACGAATATTTTCAAGAAAATCCCCCCAAGCTACCCTTTACATTGAACACTTTTCTAATTATTTTTATTTTTTAAAAACTGGCTCTAACGATTTTGATTAAAATGCATTATATTAAATGTATTTACAACATAAATAAAATGTACATCCTGAATTCTCTGGAAATAGCCAATGAACTCCACTTGCAGTTGGAAGAACCTTTGTATAATCTTGTGCAACTGCTAAACGTTAAACGATAGACGAAAACGTACTACAAAAAATGCAGATTTCTTTAAAATACATAATTTACTTCAAATAAGTTTTTTGTGGCATAAGCCATTTCGACATATCCATTATTAAGGTTTGAACTGATCATTACTTAGTCATTTTTAAAGTGCTTTCAGAATTCAATTGTTTCAGGCGATTGCATGGAAACAGTATGGAATTTTAAGGCCAGAATATAGCGTCCAGTTCTTAAACATTTGACTATCGCTGTTCCCTTTGAATCTATAACGAAAGTGTAATGTAGCTATTTCTGCAAAGGTTTATTTGGGTTGAAATGTTGTAGACAGAAAAATAAGCTTTAGTAAAGATAATTTGAATATCCACTAATAAATGATAGAGGTTAGAGACAGTAATGTGAATATTATTTTTTTCTAATTTTCCCAAAAACGGCTTCAACAGTTTGAATAAAACACACAACTATATGTATACCTATATTGAATTTTCTACGAATAATCTGTGAGGTTCTCTTGGCTGTGAATGAATTTGCTATAATTCTATTTAAATGGTAAACTATAAGAGATAAAAAATTGCTACGCAAAAAGTGTAAAATCTGTTAAAGCACACATTGTATGGCAAATTTATTGTTATTAACAATTTCTGTGATGTTCGTTTTTATATGTTTTGAATTTACCATTGCTTTATATATTTTATGAAGCGATAATAGGTCACTATTCTTTTGTTTCTTACTATATCATTCAAAGGGTACAGAATTTCAAAGCCAGCTATACTTTCCCTTCAGCCCCCTATCTCATTATACCCACAGCGAAATGCGTAGTGAAACCATTTCTGCAAATCTTAATCACAATTAATATGAAACAGACAGGGAACTAGACTGTGCGTATAGAAGAGCAACATCGGATGCTGTTCTAAAATGACTAACTTTTATTTTACAAGACCATAGAGATACGAGCATTTTAGTTGCCTTTGCACACGTCTTGCTTCTTATTTTAGAAAGTTACAAATTAACCTCTAAATTAGTTTATATTGTTACGTTATTTATTTGCACCACGCTTTGGGCGTCAATTTCAAGAAGGTGTATTGAAGGAGTATTATTATATTTCAACTACTGGGGAGCCGAACTTGTAGTAGTTGCAGCCGCACGTATAGTAAACAGTTTCCGGTAGCCTTCGCCCCAAATGTACTTTCAGGTGGCCTTTGCCCCAATTTTAATAAAATATTAACTTTGTAATTAAACAGTTTCTTTAAATATTTAATATTTATGTTTGCCTCGGCTACGTCAGTATTTATTTTAGAGACATGGATATCTTGGCAGGGTTGCGATGCGACAAGAATCTAGGCTTACAAAGATATAATTTGTACTTCACTCCTTTTATTAATGCTTGATAACGATTTAAATAACACTTCACTGATATAGGGAGCTGTGAGATTCTTTAATTAATTAATTGCCTTTTTTAAGACGTAAACTTATTTTTCGTCTCACACGAATACGTATTAAATTTCTTGAGGACGCACAAGCAACGCATCCAGTTGTGAGCACTGTCTGCAGGCAACTGAAATCTAAATTTGTAAAATTTTCTCCTTTTCAGATTTTCATTGGCTAATCCTACTCCAATAGAATACCTTCATTTAACTAAAGCTTTTTCTTATTGTTGATAGGCTATTTTATAAACTGTCACTAAAATTACATTATTGCTTCCAAGAATCAGAAGTAGTATTGTTAAACTCTCAAACTCATTATTGACTCAAGGTTACCTCATTGTTAGCAACTTTTAACTTATTATTCTCACAGCTCCTACATTACTAAATTACGTAATATATTCACATAACATTATTACACATGGATACAATAATATAAGCATATGCAATGACTGTTACATATATTTTACAAATTATCACGTACACATATTGCTTCAAGGCGGGCTGTTATTGAATTTATATATTATATAATTAGAACTGAAATCATTTTAGTGTTAAAAATACTGCCTCAAATCAAATTTCATGCTTTATGTTTTCCACAGTTCACAGAGGGTGATGTAAATATTTCAGTCCTCTACCTTAAGTATGACATAAAAATGACAGCTTGAAGAACCTTGACCAAATGACAGCTTGAAGACAGCTTTAAAAATGTGTATACCTATATAATGTAATGCCTAATATATCTTAAAAACAAAAACACAAACGATGCACATTTTGAAAAACGAATGTCTTTAAGTTTCATTCATTGTCACCCTATGTAAAGATTGTTACTACCATTTCCATAATACTGTCACAGTCATTAAGTTCGTGTACTGTGGCATAGTGTCGTTGCAGAGCACTAAAGCGGGTAGAGACGGCGCGGTATGGTGCGTGTCATTTATTTTCTAGCCCCAGCAAGAGGCAGTTTTGTGCTGAAAGAGTAAGCAGAACTACGGCCTCTGTTGCGAAGGTGATTTGAATGAACGCGTGGAACCTGAAATGTCTCAGTTTAACAGTGAGCAAACATCAAAGTGGAGAACAGTTGAAGGTAGCTATATCCATAGTTAATGTTTCGCATGTTCTTCGAGTTATTTGTTATAATTTATTAAATGGTGAATAGAAGTCGATAAATAATGTCAGGCAGCGGAGCAAACTTTAATTACAGCAAAAAATTTGGTGAGTTTCTCAGTAATTAATAAGTATAAAACAAACATAAAATCAAATAACCTAAACATAGCATAGATTTAAACTAGCGAATAGCCGACATAGCCGATAAAAGCACTCTAACCACAATGATATTACAAAACAACTGGCGGCTGCAACCCCTAAGAATGTAAACAAAGGATCCCAATATAGAAATGCCATCAAACGCAACAAAACCTAATGACGTTACACTTCCGCAAGTAACATACTCCAAAGTCCCACAAAGGACCCCCAAAAGAGAGCAAGCAATTGTCATCGAATCAAAAGAAAACACGAGAATTAAAGATTACGTTCTAGCTGTAGGAAAACTGATGGACCCTACCAACATCAGGTTTGAATCAAAAATATCAAATGGTCGAGTCTGCCTGTAGGAGGTGTGATCAAAAAGTTTCAGGAATGGCTTCACAACTCTGCTGATGCTGAGATTTCTTTAATTCTTACTTAAACTGGACATGCAGCGTTCCTTCCCGATAAAAATGAGAGGTCACGTGACTTCCTGTGACCATGCAGTGACGAGATAGACGCTCTGAAGTGAATACGTGTTTTGCAGGTGCTGCAATTTTTCCGCGTAGCAAAAATGTCAGATTACGAAGAACAAAGATCGAACATCAAATTTTGCTTTAAACTCGGTAAAACTGCAACAGAAGCCTATGGAAAGTTAAGAACAGCTTATGGGGAGGATTTTATGGTCAAAACGCAAGCATTTGAGTGTTTTTTTTAAATTTAAAAGTGATGTGACATCATTTAATGATGCAGATCGTTCGGGGCGACCCTGTTCCAGCAAAACTGATGAAAATATCAATCAGGTGAGGGAAATGTCTTAAATGATAGGCACATTACAATAAGATAACTTTGACTCATTAGGACTCTCCTTTTGAAGTGTTCAAAGCATTTTGAAAGACAATTTGGACGTGAGAAGAATCGCCGCCAAGTTCGTGCCCCGCCTGCTTTCAAATGACCAAAAGGAAAGCTGTGTGATTGCCTTCACAGATCTTAAAGAAACAGCTACAAAATGACCCACAGTTTATGGAGAAACCTATTACTGGTGATAAAACATGGATTTATGGGTACGATCCGGAAACGAAGCAACAATCTTCACAATGGAGGAGTCCTTCATCTCCACTCCCGAAAAAGGCCAGACAAGTTCTATCCAAAGTGAAGTTAATGATGATTGTGTTTTTTGACATTAAAGGCATTTTACATAAGGAATTTGTGCCACAGGGTCAAACAATGAATTAAGTGTTCTACAAACAAGTGCTGCAAAAATTAAGGGAGAATATGCGACGCAAACGGTCGGAGAAATGGAGGAGTGGTGACTGGTTCCTGCATCAACGATGCGCCCGCGCACAAAGCCCTTTCTGTTCGCCAATTTTTGGATAAAAAAGGATGCATACTGTTACCTATCCCGTTATATTCTCCAGATTTGGCACCAGCTTTTTGCTTTTCCCACGACTTAAAATGCGGTTTCAAGGACACCGTTTTGAGGACATTGATGTCATCCATCACGAATCGCAGAAGTCTCTGAACATGTTGAAAGAAGAGGACTTCCAGAGGTGCTTCCAGCAGTGGCAGAAGCGCTGGGACAAGTGTATCAACTCACAAGGAGACTGCTTCGAGGGTGACAGTGCAGATTAGATAAAACAAACTGTTGTGTAGTATTTATGACGTCATTCCGGAAACTTTTTGATCATGCCTCGCATTTGTCAAACGATAAAATAGTAGATGAGGTTACAAACAAGCATCAAAACATAATAGTAAACAATGAACCACTACACCTCAGACCTTAACTAACAAAACAAAAGAGAATTATCCTTTCGAATCCCAAATAATTGCATAGAGGAAAGTCTACTTTAACTGGATATAAACCCAGCATAATCAGTTGTGTACATAAGATCTGGTATCTCTAGATCAGGCCTTCCCCATTTCATGAGTTTACGTCGACAAGTATATGTAAATTCTAACGATTCAGAGAAACTCCCGGAAAGCATTTCGGTAACTCTTGAAGGGATAAATTATTGAATACACATATTTACCAATAATCCAAATTGCTTTCTTTGTAAGCAAGAAGGTCATCTTGCATCGCCATAAGCACTTCTCTACCTCCAGCAAACCCTAACATATCCAGCCATGAACATATGCCACAAACCCCTGACAATATCCCTTCACAAAGTGACGAAATGATTTATTCTAATAATGGACAAATCAAAATAATGAATCAATCCCCAAGACTCAAAACACAAACAACGCACTTGCTCCAAAAGACAAATTAGAATCTACACAGCAAACAAGAGCAACAAATCACCACGATGCTAAAGAGAAAATCGTAGATCAGTTGGAAAACTATCCTTAGCAAGATTTTTACGCAGCACAAATGGAAAATTAATTCCCACGGTCACCCACAACATGTACTAGGAGAGCAAACATAACAAAGAGGTCAATAACAACTTCTGAATTTACATACCAACCAACAACAAACCAGGAAACCCCTAAACAAAGCTCAGACGAAGAAACCGCTACCATAATCAAAATGGCAAAACCCCCTAAAAGGAAAGCAAACACACAGGGTAGCCAACTTAGCATTGAAGAATCTCTTACTCCTATAAAATCATTGACTCAATCCTTACCAAATGAGTTCGCTTTCCGTTATGAACAATTGAAAATCTTTTACGAAAATGCTTCAGGAACTGCAGATGTTGTAAACATAGCAAAATCCCACAAAAACGACATTGAAAGTTTCGTTGATAGCTTACACAATATACATCTTTTCCTAAAACTTCAAGGTCTGAAAAACAAAACAACCCGAATAATTAATCAATTAAAACAAGAAGATGAAACTGCCAAGGAATACTAAAACAAATATCCTCTAAGTAACCACAAAATGGACACATTTCTCCTCCAGTGGAATTTAAATTGCTTTTGTGCTCAACAACCGATGTAATCTGCTTGCAAGAAACGAATTTCAAAGATAACTATGTGGTAAAGATTAAAAGATGCTTCCCTCGGCATAAAAATTGCACCAATGCTAACATTGCAAGTGGCGGTGTTGTCGCTTATACATGTTTCAAAAAAAATATCAACAAATTTTGAGTTTATTGCACTACAATTGCTAATCCCGATAGTGCTATGTATATGTGACATATATTTACCCAACAGTTCAACATATTTGTTTGTCTTCCCATAACAGAGAATGGGGAAGTGCTTACACTAATGCCAGAGGAAAAATAATAGAATCGTTAATAAACAAACAGAACTAGTAATATTGAATTCCAGCAACCACTACTCACTACAGTATCAGATGTAATAACTTTAGCAATATAGACCTCTGTAGCACTAGCGTATAATTGATTAGATTATGAAACTCTTCTAGGAAGCGAACACTTCCCAATCTTACTGGAAAAATAAACCACGAAACATAAATATAACCAACCAATAAAGAAACGCAATACCCAAAAAGGGGACTGGTTAAAATATAAATCGAAGTATCAAAGAAATGTACCCAAACTAATACCTGAAAACGAATTTTGCTGTTCTATAATCAATGACATAGTACACCAGTTTACAAACACAATTCTTAACTTAGCAGAAATAGTATTCCTAAATTCGGCACTAACTCTAATAAGAAAACAACATCCAGGTGGAATGCTGTAAATCACTAATCAAAAATAAGAACAAGTCGCTTTATAGATATAAAGGACATCCAACAATATAAAATTAATTAAACTTCCAGAAATGCAGGACCTTAGCAAGATGAACAATAAAACAGATCAAAAAGGTGTTATGGTTAAATTTTTTGTCTTCTCTTTTACACTAAATGCTCCAAAATGTAATTTTGGAGAATCTGAAAAAGATACGCCCTAACAAATTTACATCTTCCATAACTTCGCTTTTAAATTGTAACACAAATTTGTATGTGGAAGATCCTCAAGATTTTGCTGATTGCCGAGCTGAAACTTTCTCGAACATTTCAAGCGATTGCAGCTAAGAAGAAGATATTTTGAAATTCAAAACCCACTCTCCTGACTTAACTATACGCGATGATATCGACCTAAACGACGAAAACTTCAATGAAAACCTGATGCTATAACAGATAAACACGGCAATTATTAGCAGTAGAAGTACGAGCAGCCCGGGATCCAACAATACATCCTTCGAGTTCTTAAAACAACTCCCTAAAGAAGGAAAGACTTATTCACTTGAAACTTTTAACTAAACGTATTCCCAGATCAATGGCGCATGGCCATTGTAATTCCAATACCGAAACTAAATAAAGATCATCCACGTCCAGTAAAGTACAAGCCAATTGCACTGACTTGCACAATGTGCAAACTGCTATAGAAAATCGCAAACAAACGATTAAGATGGGTTCTTGAATAAACGTCCTTCTTCACTCCAGAGCAAGATGAATTTCGGGAAAACCCCTCAACAAATGATAGTCTTATAGCTCTGAAACAGAAATTCAAGAAGAATTCATAAATAAGCAACATCTCACAGCAGTGAGCTTAGACATATATAAAGCTTATGACATGGTTTGGCATGAATGTACTAAAACCATATTACAAAACAACATGCTGAAATTCATTCAAAACTTATTAAAATATCGAAAAATTCAAGTGAGAATAACAAACGCCAGCTCTAAAAGGGTACCAATGAAAAATGGTGTTCCACAAGGTTCGGTGTTTAGTGTAACAGTATTCGTAATACCTATTAGCAACGTTACTTCGAAAATAAAACCCCCAGTGAAGCCATCCCTATTTGCAGATGATCTTGCCATATACTGTAGAGGAAAATATACAAACACAACAGAGGTAATGTTACAAGGTGCTCTTGATAAAATTTTAATCGGGTCAAACATACAGGTTTTAAATTATCACCAATGAAATGCAAGAACATATTTTCAAGAAATAAAACATCGTACCTGCGCATCAACCTTCTAATTGATGGAAGCATAACACCAAATGTAAATACAATGAAATTTCTGGAAATAATATTTGATAAAAAATTACCACAACTTAAAGCTCTAAAAGACGAATGTTTACGTGGAAACACCATAATCAAAGTATTATCCAACTGGGGAGCAGATAAACATGTATTAATATATAGGTACCTATAAATCTAGCATACGGGCCAAATTGGATTATGGAACTATAGTCTATAATTCAGCTAGACCCACAGCGCTTAGAAAGCTAGACACAGTCCAAACTTTAGCTACACGAATAGTTTTGGCAGTTTATGGAACCAGTCCTATTTCCAGCTTACAAATAGAGACCGATGAACTTTCACTGCAAATTCGAAGGAGGCAGCTTAGTATAACGTATGCTTTAAAAATAGCCGCAACTCCGAACTCAAGACACTATTCATATGTCTTCTCAAAATATCCACAGGAACAAGCACTTCTTTCCATAAGGTTGAAGCAATACCTTAATGAATATAACACATCTCTTCACAAAATATACCTAAAACATTGGCATTGAAATCTCCTACCACCGTGAAAGAGAAGTATTCCGCCAATTAACAACGAATTAAGAAATTATCCAAAGAATTCAACTCCTGGAATCACATATCAATTACTTTTCAATGGAATGTGTTCTAAATATTCAAAACACATGCATATCTACACCGATGGTCCCAAAAATGAAACTGTATGTGCCTTGCAGTAGTATATCCTGCATACACTATGGTATATACCTTATCGATATTCTATACAGTTTTCTTTGCTGAACTTTATGCTATCAAATGGGGTTTGAAAGCATTAAAAAGCACCAAAACTATAACCTTTTCTAGCCCTAACTGATTCCATTCTCCTATAATAGCTGTACCAAACCGATATGAAAAAATTCAGTAATAGAAGAAACCCAAAGTCTATACACCCAAATGCTGATGGAATCAAAACAGGTTACTTTACTTGGATCACTTCGCATCAAGGTATACCTGGAAATGAGCAAGCCGATATAGCAGCAAAGAGCAACTCGTCTACCTATACAAGAAAAGACATCTGTTATCCGCATATCGATGTAACCATGCATTCCAAGAGAAGAATTACCTCAACTGGCGTATCCTGTCTAGAATCACGCACCAGCAAACCTCAAGAAACTACATCACAATTTGGAGGACCGTATCCAGTAACAAATCTTACTAGCCAACAGCAAGTTCTCATCACCCGTCTTCGTATCGGACACTCAAAGCTTACCCATAACTACTTACTTAGTAAAATTTCTCCTCCTATCTGCAGCGACTGTAAAGTAATCATAATTGGCAAAAACATCTTGGAAGAATGTAAAAAATATCATCATCAGTGTACAGTAGAAACGATAGTTCTGTGCCGGTGACCTTGCTTCCTCGCGCACTGAAGCGAGTCTATGTCTAACGCCAGGCAGCTCTCTGTAAATGTGGTGTATGGAAACGGTAAACAAACAGTAAAACAGAAAACCCGGGAAAATAAACCGGCAAAAGAATAACTAAGTAGTATGCTATCACGTGACTCACCGTATTGTTGTTCATTCCTAGAATGACGGCTGCTACGGGCGGGTGAACAATGTATTGCACTCCTCACAGAACATCAGGTTAATATAAACCATTTTAAATATTGTGGTACAGCTCGTTTCTCTTTTTTCCAACACGCACACAGTTTTATCAATGAGGTATCTAATCATCTGGCAAATATTCAACACCTGACAGCTCACTATCATGTATGTTTCATCTTCATATATAATCGGCCTTCCTTCGTCTCTAAACTTTTTAATGCCACGCAAATATGACACGCGCCAATATCTTATCTCATGTCTTTCCTGTAACAAGACCTTATTGTTCCTTGTTTTCTTCCACGCGAAACCCATGTCACGTAAGATATTTTAACTAGTGCTTCCCCCTTTAAAGTTAATGGAATCCTTAAACTTCAGGAGCAGATTTCTGACAGTGGGCACGGTTTTCTCCTGAATATAAAAATTGTAAATTGTTGGCCGAATCACACACCTATCAAAGTCATCAATGTCTGTGATCCATTTTGGTACACGATGTACCTTTCCAGGTGTCCCAAAGGAGGTTCCCTGTTCCTCACATGTTCCTCCTTCTTTAATTATTTTACGTATTGTCCTCTCAGATACTTTTGTTGCTGCACTCACCCTCTCTTGCACTTTCTTCAATGGAATTAGAATATCGCCAGAAGCTGCTTCCCGTTTCATGAAGAAGTGGACGTTATTAACAACTTCACGTGTTTGGCTGTGCAGTGTTTTTCCACCAAGTTTGCTTTGAATGGGAGGCATTTTAGTCTAAATAAGCAAATACATATACACGCGCACACACATACACACAAGACACAAAACACTAATCACGAATGCGATTAACAATCACTTTCTAAAACTTGTAAAACTTAACGTGCTGGCACCGAAGCGATAGAAGACGGATGTTGCACGGTCAAAGCTCTCCACGATACTGGCCATTTCAGTATACTGCGCATGACCGAGAATATAGGCTCGGCAACTGGGCTCTAAACGATTGCGCACCCAGTCTTCACCGGCACAAATCCATCGTTCCTGCTGTATACACGCCAGTGTTCCCAGTCATGTAACAGAAGCTTTTGGAAATCATGTGTATTGTAATAAAATTATTGGATTTTGTAACACTGCTGAACTCTGTCAACAAATTTAAGCAAATTGTAACACAGAATTGTAATATCACAAAGATGTCGCTATGTTTATAAATGTCCTACTGTGTTCTACTTTCGCAATTATGTTTAAAAATTTGTGATTAGGGTCACTAATGCTGTAATTATGTTGCAAAATGTGTTACAATAGGTTTAGTAATGTTGAAACAATGTTTACTAATGTTGAAAGCATGACTACCAGCATTTGCATCATATTATTAAATACAGATTAATTAAAAAAATCAAGGTCTGCCAAAAACTAGGCAAATTCACTAGCGAAACTTGTCAGAGTGTGAAGCAAGTTTAAGACGCTTTGCTGTGCTGTGCTTAAGTGGCACCAACGTTTTCCGCTGGGAGAAGATTGTGTGAATGATGAACGTTCTGGTTCGCTACAACAGAACTGAACGTAAGATCGAAGGATGTTGGTATGTGGCAACCACTTCCAATTGGCAGACGATCTCGCAGCAGCAAGGATCAGCCATGGCATGTACCACACAAATCTTCCTGATACTGAACATGTCGCGTGTTACCCAGCATAGTGTGCCACGCGTTTTGAAACAAGGGTACCGTGATAATCACATGATAATTTGTGGTTACTTGGTCAGTATTTGTGACGATGATGCGACGTTACTCGACAGGTCACCGTTCTGTCACATCCTCCGTAATCATCTGATCTTGCACAATGCTGTTACTTCTCTCAGTGCTTGAAACAAATCCTGCGTGCGTAAATTTCTTTGGGCCGAGGGCCATACAGCCACAAGAAAAGCCGTAGGGAATTTTCCTCTCAATATCTTTCAGCAGTGTTTCCAACAGTAGCTATACCACAATGGCACAAGTACATAGCGGCCAACGGCGACTATTTTGAGGTATGATGTGTATGTATACGAACGCCTTGTAGCGCGGCAACTAGTAAGACACCTGGATTCTGCTTTCCAAATACTCCATGCGTCAATCCACGAACTTAATGGCTGCTGAGTATATAACACTAATACATTCTTATGCCAGTATCATGTTAATAATATGGTTTGCATCAACAAATATGAAATACATAAATAAATTTGCGATGCCAAAATTTCAAGTTTTATATAGGTGATTAAAAATACAAAATTAAAATCTGATGTGTTACATTCACACGACTTTCTCTACCCCCTATCATTTATTAATGGGTACTGAAATTACTCTTACGAGTGTTTATTTTCCTATTTCATTTTGATCAAGGTAAACCTTTCCGGAAATACCTGCATAACACACTTGTTATAGATACAAAGGGAATAGCGGTAGTCAAATGTTGAAGAACGCGCATATGCTGGCCTTAAAATTCCATACTCCTTCCGTGACATCGCGAGAAACAATTGAAAATCTGCAGGACTTTAACAATTCAAACCATTAATAAGCATGTCTCGGAAATGGCTCATGCCACAGAAAAAGTTATTTGAAAATAAACTGCGTGCTTTAAAGAGATCTAGGTTTTTTGTGTAGTGTGTTTTCGTCTATCACTTAACGTTTACCAGTTATACAAGATTATACAAAATTCCTTTCCAATGAAGAGGACTTCACAGGCTATTCCCAGAAAATGCATCGTATACATATCATTTATCATGTTAATATTTTTAATATATGGTATTTTAATAAAAATCGTTAGAGTCGTTTTCCAGAGAATAAAAAATTTCGAAAAAATCTAAAAATGTTTGGGGGGGTATTTTACTGAAAATCTGCCTGTCGTATCTTAGAAGGGTACTGAACTTAAATACCAAGTTTTCTGTTTATACAAATTTTCGTTTTTGAGTTATGCTATCACAGACAGACAGACACACACACACACACACACACACACAACACACACAAATACACACGAATCGTTTTCTAAAAATTGTTTTTTTTATTCAAGGGCCTCAAAACATGTATTTCCGGTGAAGCCACGATATCGAATTTTAGGATGGAATGAAATATCTTCTCTACCCGCTACTTATGCACGTGTAGAAAAAGCAGTTATATCCAAAAAATAAGATTATACAGAGCGGTCCCTCAGCCATTTGGCCGGTAGTCGCGATGCGTGTTCCGCGCGCTATATTCAGTGTATCTGTTTATTATTCTCGTTATTGATACTGATACCATATTATTACTGATTTTATGATGATTATTACGATATCTTGATTACCTATTGAACAAACATAATTACTTTTTTATTTTATCAGTACTAACCTTTTACACAGTCGGTGTTGAAAGTGGTGTCCTTCGGCAGATAAACATTCTTGGCACCTTCTGACGAAATTACCATTCACACGCATAAGTTCTTGATGCGTAATTTCCCTAATTTCTGTTCTTATATTGTTTTTAAGATCGTCTATGGTGCAGGATTATTCCTATAGACTCTATTTTTGAGATTTCCCCACAGATAAAAGTCACACACTAAGATCCGGAGATCGAGCCGTCCATAACCCTTTAGAGATTATTCTGTCATCAAAACATTTTCTTCCGTTAGAACCCTTCGTTTCTTTTTGCAACTTACAACATTAAATGATCCCGTTCTCTTCACTTTATTCACTAGATACCTAACTTTTTCTTACCCGGAACTGGAAATTTATCGTGAAATTGCCTACACACTTATCTACATGAGTCGGTTTTCGCATACGTGTCATACATAAAAAGTCTTTCTCCAAGCGAAAATTTGAGTACCATTTCTGGGTTGTAATAATCCGATAATTCAATCGCACAAAAATACACACGCGTCTCGCGTCTATACACAAGAAGCAATAACAGCTGACTGAAGCCCGCTGCCTCATGTCCGATAAGTGGAAGAGCCCGTGGCCTTTGAGTTCATTCAGACGTGTCGCACAAGACTGCCGTGCAATTCCCGGCCAGAGCGCTGAGGGACCGCTCTGTATTTATACGCACGCTAGCATGATCTACACTAAAACTGTACTATCCGTCTGTCTGTTTGCCTGTCTATATTAATATTTCTTAGCAGGGATTTGAGAATTGCGTTGCTTTAACTTGGGTATTTAAGGGGAAAGAATTAAATTTAACTTATGGCTTATCTTATTTCCAATATGGCACAATATGGCGCAGTTACAACTCGCGTTTTTACTTGCACTACTACTTACCTATGCTAAGTACGGGAAGTATTGCATTCCAACCACAATTTTGATGCCGAAATTGCACAGGCAATACGGCATGGTTTCAGGCTCCGTGAATACATAACAGAAAAGAAACACCACTAAGTGTGAGTGTGTGTGTGTGTGTGTGTGTGTGTGTGTGAATAGTATAACTATTCTTTACGTGCAAGCGTTTTAACTGTTTTTGATGTTTCCAAAATGACTGTAAAATATTTTATTAAAATGCCATTTGTTTAAGACATTTGCATGGCTAATAAAATGTAGAGCTTGAATTTTCTATGAATAACTTGTGAAACAGGCATAAACTTTTTAAAATTGTGTATAATCTGTAAACCTAAGAGATAGACATGAAAAATGTCGGTTTTGTTAGAACACACCATTTATGTTAATATTCGTTGTTATTGTTTTGAATTTTGCAATTCGCTATACGCAAAGTGTATGGAAATTCAAAGCCATTACATAGCGACCTGCTTTTGAGCATTTGACTACCACTTCTGCTTTCTTCTTGTACCTGCAATGAAAAGTACCTGCAATGAAAAGTACCTGCAAATGTTTCAAATCATTTAACAAAAGCAGATAGAGCAATAAGCTTTTATTAGAACAGTTTGTAGAAAGTTGTTAAGAAACTCATGTTAATGTAACACATTAAGTTTTGTCTAGTAGAGAATAAAAGGATCAAGTAAGATTAACTCTACTCTGGATAACAAGTGTGATGGAGTAAAGAAGGTAAAAATTATTTTGAAACTTCCCAGCATTTCCTTCCTCTTCTCTTGGGATATTAAAAAGAGCATAATAAGACCACGATGCGCCTGTTTTACAGCATTATTGCATCGTAGGTAGAAAATTTAATGCCAAACTTTCCTGAAACGAGGTTAATGATGTGGAAAGCACATCAGCGTATATCATGCTTAGTTTAAGTCATCCTGGCTCTCCTAAATGTCTATTCCCCGATGAAAAAGCTCTACAAAAGAAATAACTGGAATTTTAGATTTATTAACATCCTTACATTACTGTAACTTTTGCATCATCAAAATGATATTGCAGTCCCTTTTCCTGTTTCAAAGGATGCGTTCTGATGCCTGCAGTGAACACCCGAGTGATAAATTTTTTCCCTCATAAAATGGTCCCTGTATTCGCAATTATGCCTGACAGCGGTTCATAATCTGCAAAATCAGCATTTTCCGCGCTTACTAAAGCTGTATTGGTTATATAATCCTCGCATATTGATCCGAGCCCAGAATCCGCACTAGCAGCTGGCGTTGCAAAACCACACTTTCCAAGATTCTACACTTTTGGCAGTGAGATCAAATATAGAAGCAGATGGGGACAGTTGAGGAGTAATGCAGCAGCAACTTTTCCTTTTGGAATTTATTAGTAAAACTATATATCTATCTTGGTATATACAGGATAGGTTATTACTATTAAACCGATAAATATACATTCATTTCTTAGAGTTGGTTAATTTTAGTTAATTTGCATGTGTAATGCTTATAGTTATTTTTCACAGCTTGAGCTGCATTAATGATTTAGCATTAATTTGAGATATCTAGTCAAAATAAATCTGCATGGTATGTTTAAACTATAAATTTGTTGCTACATTTTAACTGTTACAACTGCATGAATTGAGTTCAGTGTCTATGAACATACGGTACATACATACACATAAGCTACAATGCCTCGCAAACAAGGCAATATACAAAGCCAATGAACACACATCGTCAGGGGCGGTTTTCTAGGTATTTATTTTTAAAAACAATTCATGAAAAATACATAAAATGTCGTATTTATAGTTTAAAATTTGGTAGAAATTACGTGAAAATGACGTGGTAATTTTTAATGTCATAGACAAAAGTTCTCATTGTCGCAGCTGCGGCGTGATGCTTTTGAAATTCGGATGGAGACAAGCTTAGTCACTGTTATCGACTGTTGATCATGTGCAACCGCATTTCCATCAGTTTATTTCTATTACTTTCCACGCGGTAATTACATATGTTCTAAAAGCACAGAAACATCCCAGTAGGTGTATGATGGTCTTGCAGGTCATAAAATAGAATAATAACATAGTGTTTTCACATAAACGATGAATTTTCGCTAAAATTCCCGACAAAATTGTAGCCATAAATCGGTCACATTTGTCATAAACCGTGCATGTACTTCGTAATGCATCTTCTGGTTACATTTCGCGTTTATCGTAATAAAAAAAACGACCTGGCTAAAGTATATTGCGATACAAGTGTGATTAGTGCGTCATTGGAAACGAGGAAGAGTTTGAAAATACGAGACGAATTCCATACTACTTTATCGACGATAGTGAATAAAATAAATAAATGTTGCGTAAAAGTACAATTAATTACTAACACCCGTAGAATATGGTGATTCCAACAGATTGATTACCATTGGCAATTTATCTACTGGTGCACTGGTGATCGATTATCCTGGCCTGGTTGTTGACCTTACAAATCAATAACTTTCAGCTCCTACTTAGCTACTGCAGGAATTAAATCGTAAGTAAATATTAACAAATAAAAAGGAAATAAGACACAGATAAGATTAAAATGGTAAAATTGAATTATCAAAAATCATTATATTCCATGTCTGCAATAATAAACATATCAAAAGGTAGAGAATGCATTATAGTTTTATAGTTCACGCACAAAAGGGCAGTAAAAAGGAAAAAGTCGCAGGTAGGTTAGTTTACCCGCACTGAAAGCACGAAATTCAACTTTCCACCAAGACAGCATGAACGGGAAATGGTTTAAAAAGCACTATCTCAAAAAATCACTATTAATACAAGCATTTACTTACAGATCAGTATATATGTAATACAACGCAAATTCTTGTGTAACAGAATATTGTTATATACCGGGGTGAGGCCAAAAGGTTTTGCGGCTAGATATTAAATTTAGTTACCTCGGCATAAACATTGAAAAGCATAGCATCAGAATCAAACAAGAGGACCAGGAACTAAGCTGCACAAATTTAAAACAGGCGTTGGATATTCATAACAAAATACACATAAATTTACATTTAACATATTACCTGTGGTTTATTATATAACTGACATGGTGCCACTACATCCTACGCAACAGATTACACGACAAACATTGGAGGGAGATGCTCCACACACACACACACACACACACACACACACACACACACACACACGGTCCATGCACGCTACATACACACCCACTCGCCCTGAAGATACACACAAGACCTACCCACGCTACTGACTAAGAGGTGAGGGAAGTAATGCCACGCCGGGCGGAGTTCAAACTCCCAATCAAAATGATTAGTTCAACAATGTCATAGCTACAGAGCAATAATGTGTCCGACGTGACAATGCACACATCTACGCTACAATACTAATCATTATACATATTTAATACAGTTAAACTATCTATCAGCAGGGGCCTACAAAGTATTTTTAGCGCATGTACAGACAATAGGCTAAGGAATTAGTAGTTCACAGCAAGTTTTCGAGAAATTTACACGTAAGGCAAACTTGCTTAACAGAATAATGTTCGTGAAATCTTAAAATAAATTTCTCGGCATATGTGGATGAAATATGTTAGAAGTAATAACCCATGCGTCGACGAACTAAACGAAAACAGTTACGGGGAGAATAAAATAATTGAAACACGATTGCTAAAATAGAAGCAGCCGCATAACTTCAGTGCATACAACTATTATTGGTGTATAGAAAGTAGCTTGTTTTTTAAAAGTTATTTCAAACCGTGTTTGAAACCACTTTCTTGAGATCACCACTACTTACAGAATACAAGAAATCTGAGAGATATAGTTTACTACAAATAGCACACAATTTCACTATAATAAATGATTATTTCATGGGTGAATACTAGATGTCTTCTTAGACCAGGGGATACCGTAGCGATGAAATTCGTTATAAAGTTTTCAAATTTTAAATTATAGTTAGTTATATAGATAAAGGCAAGAAGTTAAATGATGCAATACACGGTGATCCAGGGCTCGTACATTAAGTGTCAATAATAAACTATGTGCGACGTGCAGTTACTGCTGAAAAGATCCGAATGCCTGGTGTAGTTAAAGCATGCGATAGTGCGTGGATTAAAACTGACCAAACGAGCCTCGGTCACTATTGTGTACCTTCATGCCTTCGAGCACAAATGAGCTCTTGCATACTTGTGAGCTGGGGCTACTGGATTCCGAGCGTTGTACCTCTCTCAGACCATTCCGTTTGGTATCCCGAACGGGTATATGTCTCATTTCCTGTCCGAACGCCCAACCCAAACTGACCAGACCCTAGGGGAAGGCTCAGTCATTTATTTCACTACCGTTGTCATCTTCCTTATACACACCTCAATTTCGCGTGATAATGGAGTTATCCTATAAGTGAAATACAGGTGCGGTCAGCGGCCACAGCTGATATGTCAGTGTATGCACTAACAGTAATAATAATCTTAGTCGGCTGTTTTACAATTAGTTTATTATTCGGTTATTGTGTATGTAGATCATGAGGTATATTCTTGCTGTGAAGCCATGAAAAAATTTCAGCTTTCCTAGAATTTGTATTGGGGATTTTTTCTTTAAGCATTCTCCATTACTATCACACAACCTTCTTCCTGTCTCTGAAGGAGATCGATAAACCATTCGCTAAACACTACATTACTGATATCTTTGTCATAATCATCGGCGTTTTTTGCCTGAAACAATAAATCTGCCCCTTCTATGAAACCATATTTGGCTTATGGCATGGCAGATTATTAGATATTATGACCCTTTACCTAATGGAATTCATTCATAGTAACATTCATATGTTGGAAGCGTAAAATGCTTAAACAAAAATAAGTTATTGTTCTTATTATAAGTCATTATTATGTTATATTCTCCTTCAACAGAAAAAGTTGATCACTGCGTTCATTTACAGCAACATTCACTTCCGTGTAAGTTGCTAAAACAAAACTAAATTATTGCTATGTTGTACTAGGTATTTTATTTCAGCCGAAAATGTTAATGAGTTTGTGTTCATTCTCAACAATATTCATTTACCGGAAGCGCACATTGCTAAAAGAAAAATAAGTCATTATTTTAAGTTATTGGTTCCTTGGCTCAAAGGAGTACGATTTTACATTTTCAAAATGAACTCCATAATGTACACATGAAATTAGCACAAAACTAGGTCATACATATGCAAACTGAATATATGTTTTGTGAAGTGTTGTTTTAAATATTTTTAAAGAAAACTCTCTTTGGTTTTATTCCTATCAAATTTCATATTTTCAACATTAAGTGCTCTCAAATAGTGGGTCTATATCATTAATGTAAACCAACAACTTTGGAGTTATTAACCTGAATTTGTGTTAAAGGTTGGTAGTAACATAGTTTACTTTAATGGCAGTTGTGCAATTTCTGGACTTTAAAGAATAATCATTACTTCATTCGCTGCGTTATAATATAATTTGTAATGTTTATTTATACAGATGACTAAGTTGTTTTTCTCCCACAGAAATTCAGAATTAAATTTTATATGAAGCGTTTATGATATTTATTTTGGATCATATTTTCGTATATATTTTGCTTAGGTATAATGATAAAACAGGACATGAAAATGGAGTTTGCGTATTATAATGTAGTGAAAGAAGTCTTCTATATAACAGTCGGTAGAAACAAAGTCTAAAACACAGTAATATGGCATAGGCTGCCATTCCTTTCCCTTAACACACTGAAGCAATACGCCTGAGTGTGGTCACTCCTATATCCTATGATGTGAATTCTCGAACGAGCGAATACTCGAATGGGTAAATACTCAATGGAACCCTTTCCCACGAGCGGGCATGTGAAAACCAGAGGCTGGACCATAGATCGGCATATTCGTTGTTGCTTTTCAAACGATTTGGGCTGGGAGGCACGAACGAGTTCCATCATGTACCATATGAAACGAAAACGCAAGTCCTTGATAGCTCTCCCTGGATAACGTTCCAAATGTAATATAGTAGTGACAATAGGTCGATTTACACTCTCTTCAGACACAGAGTATGTCGCTATAGGTACTCAGCTGCAAGTATTGTAAGCTATAGCCGGTTTGTCTTCAAGTATTACACTTTACTGTCAAGTCCTCGGTGCAGTGTCACATTTCAGTCTAATGTTCAAAACCTGTCCGTTGCCAGGAGTGATGTAATGTAAACACGTTATTGTTACCTGTAATGGTTATTGTTACCTACATACCTTATTTACGAATACCTTCATCTGGTCTTTTACGCCCAGTCTTAGGATTTAGTTTATGTAGCAAAATATTAGCTATAAATGATGTGATCAAAAGTGTGAAATTAACCCAGCATTTTGCTTAATTGGCATTGTATATCTGCAGCTTATTCTTGTCTACAGTTTTACAGTTTTTTACTGGCAACAGTTATGATCAGGGTTAAGATTTTAAGGTCCCAATTTCAGACGAAAAAAGTAAGGGAAAATGTGACAAAATAAGATAAGAAAAAGGACACAAGGGTGCTGATTTACTCAACTAATTCAACAAATTCTCTTTTTCCTATTCTAGTTTATTGAGTTAGAAACAAGTACATCAAATCATCACTCATCGGAAGAAGTAAAAACCATGAAACTGCTATACTTCAAGACATTAAGCATCTCTACATTTTTAAAAATAAGTCTGTTGCTGTTATGAGATAGAATGTCTTTGTAGATGCTAAAGCTTCTTTCGACATACACGGAAACCAGTGGGGAAAATTTTGTATTCACTAAGAACAGCAACTCTACAGATGTGACAAATTCCGCAATATCTTCTGAAGACTATACTCAAGTTTGTCTTTGGCAGAGCTAGCTAACTGCTCCCTCCGGAAGTTTTTCGTTTTGAAGACCTTGTTCTTCTAATCGTTTAATAGGTGCAGTGAGGTACTTGTAACTATGGACACTGATTAGTTCTGACTGCAAATTTTGTATTTTCTCGGTAGCAGAAGTTGCTGCACCTTGGTAATTGCACCTGCGTCGGCTAGATCCAAAGAACCAACCTCTTTAATCTAGTCAAAATTCTAAACAACATAGCGGCACACTTAATCCAAGATCCCCAGCGAGTGATGACCAGGAAACTTGGAGAGGGCAGGCCAATGATTTCCCTATAGCCAACAACACGATTCGGAGCTTTCAGTAGAATCCTCTTCAACGCAAAGATGAATTGATTTGTGATGCCGTATATCGTTCCTTGTGGATTCACAAACCCTGTGAAGGGCATGAACCAAGCATGCCATATGCTTTAACTTTGGGGATCAAAGGTTTCAATTGGTTAATAGATGAAATCATGTATGGAACCTGGTTCGTAACCACCAGAAGAAATTTATCAAACTCGATACCACTAGGTCGCAATTTTTGACAGAAGTCCATGATTGATTGTTACCGTACCGGTATTGGCTTTCTGCAGCTCATACATTCCTAATAGCTTGGGCTTAACTCCCCTGCTAAGGGAAAAACTAAAATGTTCAGAACATATCGTTTTGAAGTCTATGGTTTACTCTGTGGTTTTATCCAGAATGATTCCCACATCGAAACAGACATTTTCTCCTTGATTGTTTGTATGGTTTCCTGATAAATAGGCTAAATGTAGATTTTTCCTAAAGTATTCTCATCGGGAATTGACATCTTTGTATATTTGTCAATAAACCGCTTGAAGGTTGAAGATTCACTTCATTAAGCGGAATTTCTGCTTGTGTAACAGATGCACACTAACCCATGTTGAATTGCTTCAAATTTTGGCATTTTGAAGAATACTGTTCAAATGCATTTCGTAATAGAGATTGCTGTGATTTATTTGTATGAAGAGTCTTGTTCTTTTGGTGCTAGACACCGGGTATTTGTTGATGATGATGATTATTATTATTATTTATGCAACTTTATTTATTGTAGTACGTGACATATCTGTTGCTAGACTTTAATTAATGTGTATTTAATTAGTTGCTGAGCCTGCAATATACGAATTTGTGTCTTCTATGTGGTTAGCTGCTCTTCTGTTCTTGTCCTCGGCTGCCGTCGGTTCTTAATTCTTAATACTTTGCATGAAACTGGGTTGATCTCTAGGGAGTGAATCGTAAGAAAACTAATAATGAAGACACTGGCAGTGACTGATATTTCTCATTGTGTTTTTGCTTGTTTACCACTTGTCACTCGAATAGTACTTCCTTATCACTCGCGCACACGATAATAGTTTGAGCGAGTGTGACTGTTTATGACGACTGTAATTATCGAACACCGTTGCACAGTTTTTATAACACTTTTAAGTTCGTGACTAAGTTCACTAGAAGATTGTTCACTTTAAGTACTCTTCATCGCGCACATGATGTTGATCTGTCTGTTGATCCATTATTAATTCTTGGCTCGGAATTTTGTTTCAGAGTGTCGCAGATTAGTTATGCATGTGAGTTCGCGATGAGACTGAATTTCCAGCAATCCAGCAATGGAGAGCAGGTCGCCCATGTTTACCTGGTCGGAATGTAAAATCGCCACAGCACCTAGTCGCTATTGCGGCTTTACCTGTGCGATAAAATAGGCTATAAGTTTTATGCAAGCTTTTGTGCCGTGGTCTGCGGGCGGAGTTTCGGTTCCCGTGCTGCGATCCACTCGCGAGACAAGCGTTCGAGTGGCGACCAAGCCCAATGGTGCTTAACTTATACAACCGCTAGCATGGTTCTGAAATTAAGCAGGCGGATTGGCAGCAAAGCAAAATAGGATGTGGGTATAGCATTTGAGAATAACCAAGTTGAAAAGTGGGCGGGTCACCGCTGAAAAGTCACTCATCCAGCTAGTGACCAGGCCCAATACAACTTAACTTTGAAGTATGATATTTTTGTTAGCCCCACGTTTGGGAGCCAATTTGAAGTGGAATATATTTGTTAGTTGGAAGATGTTTCATGTTTATATGCCCCATGTATGGGAGCCAAATTGTCGCGGTCACTTCGTGTTACCTTTTGCTGGGCGCCTGATATTGTATTACTACTTTGAATGTTGGGTTCATTGTCCTCCGGCTAGCTATTATTATTATTATTATTATTATTATTATTATTATTATTATTATTATTATTATTAAGTGGAGCATATCTCTTGATCAAGGTGTGTAAACAGAAAGGATTTGTTACTCAAAGATAACACTCATAAAAGAATTTGTTTTTACACTTTTATTATCGTCACAATTAATTAAGTTCACATATTGACTCTTGATACACGCCAGACTGAAACTATTATATTTTCTAATATCACTATAATCACTTATTTACTGCACATTATTAATTCGCGTGTTTCACATTTATAACAAACTTTAAAACGCGAGAGATTCTGTAGAATTGCGTAACGTGTACTTTATGTATGCTTCCGTTGAACTACGTGGCATATAACTCACGAATACTTATGTTGAACTGATCGACGTATTACACGCGAATGCTTCTGTTGGACTGACGAAATCTGCCTCTGACTTTAGCTTTTTATACTCCCACAACCCGATATACCTAAAGATTATAACCGAGTTGCTATTGGTTAATAAAACGCACCAACATTAGCTTCTATTTTTATATCCAATCAAAAATTACGAAAACATATGCTCTAGGGAAGATATTCCCTCCATTTCTAAGAAAAGCGCGCCAATCTGACGTCATTTGTTTGTCTCTCGTCCAATTGATAAACAACTCACCCCCTCGCTCATTGTTACTCGCTCTTATTGTCAGTTTCAGTGAGGCCGTGTAAACTTATTTCCTAACAATGCTTATAATTAACAAACATCTCAAATCAATGTCATACAATAATACTTATTTACACTATAATCACTCTGGCATTTACATTATTGTGATTCAAATTACTGCCACAACTTTGGGAATGTGAGATGGAAGGTAGCCCTTTGCTGAACATCAGCTTATATATGCGGAGTGCCTGGTGTATTGAATTTCCTCTCCAGTTTTGTGATTGGTTCCTTACAAGCGCGATTTCCAATTGTCAAGAAATCTGGAAGGGTTTTAGGCTTTCACTATTTCTTCTCACAAAATCACATGATTAAATACAACACAGGAATTCTTAGAGCAGGTATTCCTAGAGCGTCAGTAACTTACCTCTCTCTAGCACGTAGAGCTGATAAAATAGCTTGAAAGTTTCACCTGTCTTTGTTATACGCTAGCTTGCTCATCGAAACTGATCTAGTCAAAATGTTACACATAATTATTTTCCATTGTCACAGCTGTGCTTTCAGTCCTGCGTCTACTGAAACTGGGTAGGCTTACTATTCGTATGTTTACTACAAGCTAAGGAGACGTTAATTGAAAGTTAGATATTTTGTATTAATTCGAACCATATGCAAAGGGAATTAAACTAACTAGTCATTTCTCTTATAAACAATAAATAGCGCTCTAGGAGATTATTGAAAAGCTACGGTAAAAGAAAAAGGGAAATAGGGGGATTGCGGACATAGAGGAAAAAAGGGATAAAGGTCCCAAAAAAGGGCAAAAGAAGCATGAATAATGGGCTTTCGCAACTAAAGGCAAAATTTCATACTGTGGTATCTTTCCGAAGAGCCTTAATTTACCATAAAAAACTGGTTATGCTAATTCTTCATGGCTGGTATGATGGGTTTGGTTTTTCTCTTTCGCACTGTAATCACCTCGTATTTCGCAGAACTGAAATCATGTCTACTCTGGTAGTTGTTATTCGACAGTATGAAGTCTAAGTTACACACCCGGTCTATTGTTGGTTATCTACCCGCGGCATATGGCATCGGTTGCTTTAGTGTACTAGATAATAGTAATAATAATTAAAACCTTGCTTTGTAGTGTTCCAATATCATAATTACTTTATTGCAGGCCTGTTCAGAAATATTACAAAATGAACCTTTACAGCGGTATACGTAGTTGCTCGACTACTATTAAGTGATATAGTTACATTTTGTGACAACCAATGGGTAGCTATCCAAGAATATGTTTCATTGTCTGTGTTAAATTTCTTTGTCACAACTGTAATGCATATTTTGCACAGTAAACTTAAATTAATTTAAAATTCGTTCTGTCTTCGCAAGGACGACGTTGCATGTAATCGGAACTTCCAATTAAACACAGACTCGAGAGGCTCCAACGATAACGCTAGTCTGCATTTTCTAACTTTTTGTCAGATGATTTCTTAAAAGTAGGTGTTCTTGAATCAAGTTTTTATGTTGATTTCAGAAATAACTTCCGTTTTTTTCTACCACGTAAGGTTTTTACACAAAATAAGAAGTAATGTTTTGACAATTTTACTAATGAGCGCAGAAAAGTATTCAAATACCATTTCACACAAGGAAAGTTTTTATTCAAGAAACATTTTAAGAATACTCTCAAGAACTTCCCTAATTTATTTCATGACTACATTTTAACAAAACAAGAAGCCAAAGTGTTTCATTGAATTTTTGCAAACTTTCTCTTCTTTGACTTTCTTGCAGATCCTTGAAGATGACTGTCCCTCCTCAACATCCAACAGTAGTCGGCCATCATAGTTTCATTCCATCTCCCCTGGTACCTCCTCTCCATTTCCTTAATATCTTGGTGAAAACGTTCACCCTGCTCTTCACTATAATGTCCCAGATTTTCTGGAAAGTATTCGATATGCGAATGCAGAAAATGCACCTTTACACTCATGCTACAACCCATCTTCTTGAAATTTTCCAACATTGTTTCAACAATGGCCTTGTAATTAGGATCTTTGTTATTGCCTAAGAAGTTTTCATTATCTAATCGGAAGGAGGTATATGCTTCTATTTCTCTCTCATTCATTGTCTTCTCAAAATCTTCATCCTTCATCAGTTTCTTTATTTGAGGACCAACCAAAATTCCAGCCTTTAATTTGTCTTGCGTAATGAAGGGAAAGTTCTTGGAAAGGTACTTGAAACAGGGCCCATCCTGTGATAGAGCCCTTACAAATTGCTTCATCAAGCCCAATTTTATGTGTAGTGGCGCAAGCAATATCTTTATATCTCTATATTTTTGAAGTGAAATTGTGAAAAAACTGTACGTGATAGAAAAAACCTAAAAGCACTTCTGAAATCAGCATAAAAAAGTGAGTCAGAATCACTTATTAGTTTTCAGTCATCCGATATCATGCAGACTAGTGATAATTTAACATAATTTCTGAGGGACGCTGCAAGACTGTTATGTGCGAAAGCTGAGACATGGGTTGTTTTGTATGCTATCGTCACAAAATCACAAGTGAAACTTGACCTTACTACCGGCAAATGATTTAGATTTTTCTCCCGGTTACTAATGTCAGCGTGTGGATGCAAATGTCATGGGTTCAGTTTGAAAAATGTAACCCTTCTCTAATTCTTATTGCGGTACCTTAATCCGGTCATGTAATTCTTCAGTATTAAACATTCTGTATACATTATGTTGAATAATATCACACTTAGGCAATTTTCCGCGTGGTAAACAGTGTTTCTATTTAAGGAATTTGTAGTTGACCGACAAATTACAGCTTCGTAGCCCTCATTTACTGCAAAATCGCTCGAGTCACTAACATGAGATTTATAAGTCAAAAAATTACAGACAAGGGAATTTGTTTTCTTCTTTAAATAACGTTGAACCACTTGATGGAAAGAAGCTAGTTTTCTCCCTTGTGCGAAATAAAAATCTGCAGTGAGATAAATTTTTAAAATGTTTTGTTTATTATGGTCGCTTCAACAATAAAATCATATTGCGACCAAACTCTGAGATGTACATTGAAGTAAAAATTGTAAAATGTTACATTAAACCTTGCGATAATTATAAACAACAAAAAATTAACAATGGATTTAAATTTCTGATTGGTCTTCAGAAAGTGTAGTTGATCGATCTATAACTTACCTAACACAATGTATGAAAATGAAACTCCCAATTTCAAAATTCTCGAACGTTTTAAAACCTTGCATTGTCAGTATAACTATGGTTAACCTTCTTATAGAGGGGTCCCATGCCTTATTTTAAGCAGTTGACTCTAAATGTATTTTTCTTAAATTGCTCAAAAGCTTGAACATTGTCGCAGTTTCTCGATGACTTGTGTTATCTTATTTTTCGGGCGCCTCTTGTTTTATTATTTTAAATTTGGGTTCTTTGTCCTCCGGCTAGCTGTTGTAACTCAGTCGAGCACGTATCTCTAAGCAGGGTGTGTAAACGGAAAGGAGCTGTTGCTAAAAGATAACACTGATGAAAAACATCTGAATCTAGACTTTTATTGCCGTCGCGCTTAATTTATAATTGACATATTTTTATTTTTATACACGCCTGACTGAAACTGTGATATTTTCCGAATGTAACTACAGTCGTTTTAATTGCCGCGCACCAACTACTTCGCATACTTTAATTTTTTATCTAACTCTGTGACGTGTACCTCGTGAGAGATTCTTCAGAACTGTGCGACACTTGCTTATGGCTTGAGAATATATACTCCTTCACTTCGAGTTGCCTAATGATTATAATATAGCTCCTATTGGTTACCAAATTGCGCCAACTTTAGCGTCTCTTTTGGTCAGCCAATCACTAGTACTGACATATATGCTCTAGGGAAGATATTCCCTCCATTTCTGAAAAAGACACGCTACCCTGACCTCAATTTCGGCTTTCTCTTCTTAGTGACAAACAACTCACCCCCTCGGTTTATTGTTACCTACTTCTATGTCAGTTTTAGTTGGGCCATGCAAACTTATTTCGTAACAAGTCCTTATGTCTAATAAACATCTAAAACAGTTTTCTGAGCACTGTATGTTCATTGCAATAAAACACGCCAACGCTGTTCCCAACAATTCTCATCGGTAAATAATAACAGTGGTTCATAACAATTCACAATTAATGGTATATTACAAATTAAATTTCCATTCTTTACGGAAATCAAGAGTTCAGAAGTCGATGAAAATTCTAAAAGGAATTTGTATTTTTTAAACCCAATCCTTTTATAATACGCTGGAAAACAACCAAATAGTTGTGTAAATAAACAAACTGGAATTTCATATGCAAAAATTTTATAAAATTAATTTTTACAGAAAA
The DNA here is from genome assembly GCA_030765065.1 of Deroplatys truncata. Lineage (NCBI taxonomy): Eukaryota > Metazoa > Arthropoda > Insecta > Mantodea > Mantidae > Deroplatys > Deroplatys truncata. The sequence continues at coordinate 34,370,312 of CM060982.1, read as the reverse complement.
TTTAAATGTTTATATTGATTCAAATTTTAAGTTCGATTTTTCGGGTAGCTTCTTTGCTGTATCAGTTACCTCAAATTTCAGCTGATTCAAATTTTGGTACGAAATAATTTTGAATTTTATTCGCCTATGAAGGTTTGTTAGCTTCCCTTTTTCTTCATAAAGTTATCCTGTGAAACAGGATAGCTTACTCGATTCATTTAAACACATTTTCATACACTAATGATGTATATGAGCCCTTTAGATTCTCTTAATCAATTATAGGCGCTACTCCAACATGAGTTTTCTCAGAGTTTCTTAAAATGTGGAATTCTTCACACTTGGTAGTAAATTAGCTGGCCTATTTCAGATCTCATGAGATAATGCAGGAATAAATTCGTAAGTCCTGGTATTGTCCCATAAAGGGTTTTGTTTGCGACTACATTAGCCCTTGATATTTTGCTCGTCTTTATCCTAGAGCTTTTTGCACTCTCATTGGCACTCGATACGTTGCCGTTCAAAGTTGGCAGCCCTGCAGATCATCACTACTACTGTAGCACCGCCCACCCCACATTTGCATAGTCTATTGCCGGCAGTGACAAAGAGGACAAATCTCGTGTTCGGTCCCGTCAAGCACTGAAAGGACTTGGATCCACCCTCTTTATTTAGCATCGAGATTGGCTTTTGAAATGTTTGGATGTTGGGTAAACAAAACCCAGTCACTCGGTGAGCCATTCTATCAGGTTTACTGACTGAATACATCAGGTCAATGTAACCAAACTCCGCCCGCATTCTGACGCTACATTCTGTTTTTGATGTTGTCGATGAGCGTGTGACAGGGCATTATTAACGTTTACCTTTTATTGGATATGTGTGGCATCGCTGAGATACCTAATAATATGACCCACATCTTTCGACAAACAGACAACGATGCACAAAGCTTTAGAAGCGTAACACGGAATACGCCGAAGGTTGCTTCTTGTTTTTGTGCTCTGTACAGTTCCATACTTGTTAATAATATACTTCTGTCCCAAATTGGACGTCTAGTACTGGGTGTAAACACAGTAAATTTAACACCACCCCAATGGCAGTCCCAAAATACCTAGCATAATAGAACGTATTTGTTTAAATATTAGCTTAAAATAATGTCATAAATGTGTAGGTAAGAGATACGTAGAGCATTTAAAATGTGTGACATAAAGACAGGATTAGAAACAATATATTTTCTGCATAGTCTGAATACAGGGATCAGAAATGAAGTTCTCAAGACGAGTTAAAAGTATTCATAATTGATTGGATAAAATATGAAAATATACGTCAGGCATTAACATTTTTATTAATATTAATGATAAATTGAGAAATTATAACTCAATACAGATAATGATATATAGTTTAATAGGAAGGAGATCCTTGGGAACCGCAGGAGGAATGTTTAGAAGATATTTGAGGACGGAACAGGAGTTTATGCCATCAAAGATATCTAAACAACACAGAAATTTAAACCGTTTTGGGCACTGGATGATGAAAGATCACATATTGTAATGCTTTAAAGTTGGTAGAGTACATGAATATTTAATATTCATGAGAACATTCATTAGACTTTTCAGGAAATAAATGACATGTTCGTTCAGATGAAACAAACTTAGTACGGAAAATAAAGGTTCCGTCATTCGCCATTGCTTTCTCTTATTGACAAAATTCTATCGAATTTAGTGATAACCTGGCCTTTAGGTCATATTCTGATGGTCACCTATAAGTTCTTTCATACACATGATTCATGGCCTTAGTTGTTTACTCGCCTTTCTGCACCATATGATTGAGTGATTTGCTGCTAGAGCATCTCGTAATCGCCTTCTTATATCTCTAATTCCATTGTATTTGGTTTAATTGGTTGCTTAAATTCTGTCATTGCTGTTCTGTGGGTATATGCAGTGTTGGGTGTGATGCCGGACAGATTGCCTTATTTTGCATAACCGCCTCTTTGTTTTCTTTGTTCCGTGGGTGTAACTTTGGACTGTGGCACTGGATATCCAATCTGGTAATTATCTTGCGACTGAGTGAAACCCCCCAAAATCCCAGTCATTTGGATCAATTGGAAACCGCGACCTTCCAAACGCAAGCCACGGACGCTACTGTTTGAGCCATCCGGCTCGGTAATTAATATTGTTCTCCATTGGATTGATGAAACAAACTGCGATTTTAATGCTACATAACTGTAAATATAAAACTGAAGAGAAATGAAAATATACTTAATTAAAAGCTGTAAACAGCATCAACTATTTTGGGTCCATAAGCGAGGCCCCTATTATGATTATTTGCTGATTCTTGAAACCAGAAACGTTCGGCTATCTCAGCGACATCAAACTATATTCATTTCATTTTTAAAACTTTTACTTCGTTCCTAGAGATGAATGTCCATGTTTACCCTGAGGACTAGAGAAGCAAATGTTGCACCGGTATGCAGTATGTGCAATCTCTAGTCCCAAAGCACAACATTTGGATATTACTGGCAGTAATTAACAAAACTTTCAATGTCGCCCAATCTATTTTGCTCAATCATCGAGTTGAAGCTCGGCGGCAACGTCTGTGGCCCGCATTCAGGAGGTCCTGGGATCGATCCCCAGCGACTGCTCATTCTGGACAATGGATTTTTCGTGGTTCGCTAGTTGACTGGCGAATGTTTGGGTGGTTCATCTTCTGCCAGGACTCCTCTCCCTCTCATTTCCTGTACTCATCATTCTCCTTGTCATCTGTTTCAGGGCAGGACCAGGACCAGGCGACAGTGTTCGGCGGATTGCGCTGGTCGGTGGCTTGCACAGGTTTCTTCCTTGGCGTCGTTGAAATACCGCTCGGTTTGGTCTCTCCTACGAGTAGTCTCCGACACGAAGGCCCTGGAGGTTGGTGACCTACGAAGAGGGACCGGGCGGTATCGGATACGTCTATCCGGAAACGTTAATGGTTCCCGCGCATGCTTGCGCTCGTTGGCGGATCTGGTCACCTTTCGGGTCCCTCCACTCATTCTTCACTCCCAGGGGTCACGTTGGAAGCAAACAGGTTCGACTGGCCTACTTGCGATGCTCTGCCCCGTTTCCGGGGGCCCCTCCGTGATAAGTACCTTTACCTTTATCTTTATCATCGGGTTGAGTGATCACCAACCTCACTGTATTTAAGTCCCGCTCTATACAACCGCTTGTTCTGCTGTGAGGCGTCAAGAAGCCTTGTACTTACTCGCAGTCTCTTGCTTCTGAGTAACACATTACAACTAGAAGAAAAGAGAGCGTTATACATTACGGTATTGCTAGCATCGTTTATTCAGTAAATCACTAACAGCGTAATTAGACTACTATATAATTTAAAATGAGAAAATAAATAATTTAAAGAATACAATGGAATGAAATTGTACTATTTATAAAGTAAAAACAATATCTGAATGAACAAGAAAATCCCAGAAGAATTTCATGTTTTCCACAGTGATATTGAATACACACATAAAAATTATAGCTTTTACACTAAAGCTAAGAAAAGGTAATACATTTCTTTCTACCTAACAAGTAACATTTCACTGTTTTTGCATGTTTTAAATATAAAAATTCTGATGTGTTACACTCACATGACTTTCTTTACTCTTGTACAAACTATTTTTACAAACGCTTATTCTTCATCAACTTCATGTTAATCGAGATAAACATTTGCATACTCGATCTTATTGCTAATTTTCTTGTAGGTGTAAGGGGAATATGGTAGGCTTTAAGAGATAGTCAAATCTTTTAAGAGCTGGTTGCTATGTGGAGCATTGCATTCTCTTTGTATGTCCAGGACATAAAAAATAAAACATTTTTGGAAACATGTCCGTGTGTATGTCTTGTATGACTGTGTGTGTGTGTCCGTCTGTGAACAGCATAACTCAAAGACGAAAAGTCAGATAACCACCAAACTTGGTATTTAGGTTCAATATGTTCCAGGGATGCGACATAAAAGTTTTCAAGAAAATCTCCCCACCCCACACCACCCCTTACAAGGAACATTTTCGAAAATTTTTATTCTCTCATAAACGGCTCTAACGATTTTGATTGAAGTCTCATGTTTAAGACATTTTTATGACAAATAAAATGAATATCTTGAATTTTCTGGGGATGTCCCCAAAAGTGCTCTTCATTCTAAACTATTTTTCATAATTGGTAAACCACAAGAGATAGACAAAATTTTACTACATAAAAATGTAGATCTCGTTAAAACACACAATATATGTTACAAACATTTTTTTTTGTAAAGTGAAACATTTTCGAGATATTCTTTGTTATTTCTTTGAATTTTCCAATACACTTTTTCTCAACTGAGAATTCGTTGTTCTTTTATACTTTCTCTACTACGTATAGTAAGTAGGGGAAGTATGGCATTCCACTCAAAAATTCGATACCAAGATTTCACCGGAAATACGTGTTTTGAGGCCTCCTGAATCCAAAACAAGTTTGTTGGGATTTAGGTTTAGTATATTCCAGAGATGCGAAACGAAGGTTTTCAAGAAAATCTCTCTACCCCAGATTAGCCTTTACATGGAACATTTTTCGAAAATTTTAATTTTCTCAAAAATGGCTCTAACGATTTTGATTAAAATAACATCTATTTAAGATACTTTCATGACAAATAAAATGTATATCTTGAAGTTTCTGAAAATGTCTCCAAAAGTACTGTTCATTGTGAACGACTTTTGCATAATTGGTAAACCATAAGAGATAGACAAAACTTTACTACACAAAAAATGTAGATCGCGTTAAAATAACAATTTATGTCATATACATTTTTTTGTTGAGTGAACCGTTTTCGATATATTGCTTGTTATTGCCTTAAATTTTCCAATACTTTTAGTTTTTCTCAAATGGGAATTCGTTATTCTCAACTTAAATACGAAGTTTGGGGTTTATCCGACTGTTCGTTTCTGAGTTATGCTGTTCAGACACACACGGAAATGTTTCCAAAAATACTCTTTTTGGATTCAGGAGGCCTCAAAACATATATTTCCGGTGAAATCTCGGTATCGAATTTTTGAGTGGAATGCAATAATTCCTCTACTTACTATACGTAGTAGAGAAAGTAAAAAGTGTACTAAAGGAAATAAACATACAGTGTTGTAACACAGTAGAAAAAAATCCCTAATCCAACTATTAAAATGTACATACTTTTGTGTATAACCTATGTTTTCACTGTTTTCTGTAATACTCTGTAAAATCTGGTTCACACGTTACTTTTAGCTCCGGTTTTCTTTCGATGTTAGTTAGGTTCAGTGTTTGTTAATATGCCTTTGCGATTCATTACATACTATACACATCCACAATCCACCCTTCACTAGAACAAGTCTCTGAGCTAAATTACTTCCCTTCTACGCGTGACGTTATGGCGAGTGTTTGGTGTAGAGTGTAAGATTGAGTACACAGGTGTGCATACTTGTTGGAGGAACTAAATGTTGGAATTGCATGTAGACTGGTTGGAACTAACTTCACTCTTTACTTATTTTAGTTTATACAGTTTCTTTTGGTAGATAAACAAAGGTACTTCGCCCAAGTGCGTCCAATTTTCTATACAGCATTATACGAAGAGCATCGTAATTATTCCGTCGGAATAGTAGTAAATGTTTGTGTTGTGAAAATACAAATAGGTTCAGTTAATTCGTACTTTATTTTACATGGTTACACAAGGTTTTCTCTCTGTAAAACACGCTGTTTTTCTTTGCGGTTTCCAGCTGATCTGAGGAAAATTAAAGAAAGTTGAACTTTTTTATACAATTATCACAAAGAGCTCAAGGTTTGCTTTAAAATTAATCGCATGCAAATGGAAGAAAGTATTCATATCTAAACAATTAAATCATAAAATTCTACGAAACTATCCTTTTCCATTAATACTCTCATTCATTTTCTTATTACTGATCTTCCTTCCCTGATAGTGCTTGTGAAAAATGTATAATTCTTATTTAATTTTGAAGTGATATTCTTCTTACAATTTTCTATTAAAGTGGGATTAATAATCTTGGGATTCTAATAGTTCTACGTACATTCACAGCAAGCGATCCTGCTTCCGATCGCTCTATATGGGAATTTTAAAAGGGATATTTTACGTATACAGCTCCATAATTGACCTTCAATTTTATGCAATTTGCTACCTATTTAAATGGGAAAAAATCTCATAACTGTAACGGGATACAAAAATAATAGCTATAAACATACATAAAGAGTTGACGGTCATGCAAACAATCGAATATACGTCTAGTATAAATTCTCTAGAGTTAGACTAGACCGACCGCGAGGCCACTTTGTACTGGGCACTCACCATCCAAATGTATAAACAGCCGGCAGAACATGGACACCATTACTGAAATTCATCCAAAAAATATATGAGCATGCATGCATAACTTACCTGCATTACAGTAAGTGATGAAAATCATGATCTTGTCAGCGAAAGCATTAGGCAGTATTTTTAACACTTAAATAATTTCAGTTTAATTATATAATATGTAAATTCAATAACAGCCCGCTTTAAAGCAATATTTGTATGTAACAATATATAAAAAGTGTATATTACAGTCATTGTAAATGTTTATATTATATGTACATGTTCAATAATGTTATGTGAATGTATTACGTAATTTAATAATGTAGGAGTTGTGAGAATAATAGGTTAAAAGCTGCTAATAATGAGGTAACAATGAGATAACCTTGAGGCAATAATGAATTGGAAAGTTTAACAATACTACTTGTGATTCTTGGAAGCAATAATGTAATTTTTTGCGACAGTTTATAAAATAGCCAATCAACAACCAGAAAAAGCTTTAGTTGAATGAAGGTATTCTATTGGACTAGGATTAGCCAATGAGAAACTAAAATATAGCAAAATTTTCAAATACAGAGTTCAGTTGCTTCAGGGCTCATAACTGGACGCGTTGGTTGTAGACAGACGGGAGACACGTGCTCGAGAAATTTAAAAAGTATTCGTGTGAGACAAAATTAGTTTATGTGTTAAAAAATGCATGTAATTAATTAAAACAATCTCACAGCTCTCTCTATATCTGTAAAGTATTATTTAAATCGTGTCAAGCATTAATAAAAGGAGTGAAGTAAAATTATAATCTGTGTAAGCCTACATTCTTCAGTCGCACCACAACCCTGCAAAGAGAAACTTGTCTCTAACAATAATACTGACGCAGCTGAGGCAAACATAAATATAATACTTAAAGAAACAGTCAAAATTATAAAGTTAATATTTTTAAACTTGGGGCGAAGGCTAACGGAAACCTTTTACCATACGTGCGGTTGCAACACTTCAAGTTCGGCTCCCCAACAGTCGAAATATAATACAACTCCTTCAATACTCCTACTTCAAATTGGCTTTCTATACGTGAGGCAATACAAACTACTACAAATTGACGCCCAAAGCTTGGGGCAAATAACAATACAACAAAACGCTTACTTCAAGCATTCGTTATATCTCTGTTTCGTCAAGTTTTTTGTTAGGTCAGCGTATGATGTTACTGAACATGTTTTTTGTTCTAAAAATAAAATATGCACTTGATTTTATTCACGCGATTATGGATAGTTGACCTGTTAGCAAATGTAACTTTTGGAGACTTAAGACGGGTGGGTATTTCAAATACTTATCGTACAGAGAAGTACGTTCTTGTAAGGTTATTTAATTATTGTGAATAACTTATAATCAATACATAGTGCAATTTTAAGCTTAAAGTGACAAATTTTCATCATGTAACTGCCAGAACTTAACTGATAAAACACACAAGCGGATTCGATGAGCTTCAGATAATTGGTATATATTGATAGGCACGGCAACTGTCGCCCACTCCAAAGTCACTGCACAGCTTGGTCGATTCTAAATTTAGACTCACTGCACATTCCAGTCATTGGAGCAAGTTCATAAATTTTGAATTACACTTTCCAATATTTCCTAATTTTTTATCATGATGGTATGACGAAATAAGTATATAACTAATTAACGTATCTACTTGTTGAGTGTTGTAGCTTTTAAATGTTCGTTAATATCAAAATCTAAGTATAGAAAGTTTAGCCTTACATATCCAATTACCCTAATGAAAATTCAAGCATCCTATTTTCAATACTTTAAAAAATGTACTTTTGATTTTGAAAAGATGAACTAACCGACATTAACGCTCAGTGTAGGTACAACACTGCATGCTTGGTCTCACAAGCTTGTGGCGGTAAACTTTTATATCGAAGACCTTCCTTTTTCCTTCGAAACAAACTTGCCCTAACGTCCGCCGACTTAGTTTTGAAATAACAATCCTCTTATATTTTAAGCAGCTTTAATGGCAAGCTGCCTCATTAGTCTTACATGCTTTTAGCTGTGTGTTAAAAGTTACTAGCTGGGCGCACTCATTCCAGTATAAACTTTTTTTTTATTTAGGTTGGAACAGTGGCCTCGTTTTCAAAGAAAAACCATGCATGCCCGAGGTAGAATTACTAAATAGGGTATTGGTATAAAGAACTGCGTGGCTTATTATTCTTTTATGTCTGTACTAAAGAAGTAAAGGTAACTTAAGCGCATTTACTTCACGTTAGAAAGTCGAGTAGGAAAGTAGTAACATTTAACTATAGTGAATAGTGAAATATTAATACAATGAGGGTCAGTTTCACCAACCGAAGTTAAAAAATATCTGATGCGTTACGCTCACATGACCTTCTCTACTTTTGTACAAACTATTTTTACAAACTCTTATTCTCCATCTATTTCATATTAATCGAGATAAACATTTGCAGAAACGATCTATTGACACGCAAAGAGAATTACATTTTACACATAGCGACCAGTTCTA